>CM038675.1:131617393-131671691 GCA_021605145.1 Aegilops bicornis | reverse complement strand
ATCTATTTGTGCATCAAGTCCGAAGAAGATCTCAATCTATAATGAAGAAATGATAGTAGCTCATTGTTTTATAGGCTTTCTCATATTTAGTCGGAAGAGTTTAGGTAAGACTTTCAAAGAAACTCTCGACGGGAGAATCGAGTCTATTCAGGAAGAATTGCTGCAATTCTTCAATCCTAACGAAGTAATTCCGGAGGTATCCAATGAACAACAACGATTACTTAGGATCAGCTTGCGAATTTGCAGCACCGCAGTAGAATCATTACCAACGGCATGTTGTGCGCCTAAGTGAGAAAAGACAGTGCAAGCTTTGTTATGCTGAAACCTAAATGTAAAGTCAGCAACACTTCTAAATGCCACTTCTTCCCGCCGCATCCGTCTTCAGGACGATATAGTCACAGGTTTTCACTTTTCAAAGGAGTGAAAGATTTGTATCCGGGTCTACGTTCAAAGCTTCTAACATAGACCTAATTCGAGAAGGCTTGATAGTCCTAAGAAAGGTGAGGGTGGGGGGTTCTATTTAGGACGAATAATAAGAATCTCATTCATGTGTTCATGCTAACAGAAGAGCGGATCCAATACACATAAGACTTTTTTTCAGGAAATTCCTAATGTAAATGATGAATTTGGGATGTCATGCCCCACAAGTTAGTTGCCCAAGCGCTCCCTAGGAGGGCAGTCTACCACAAGATAGAGTTTGAGCACGGAGCCAAAGCCCCAACCCCTCCATTTTAGGTTTTTATCTGGAAAGAATTTCAGGAAGTCATATCAGCCGGATAAGCCTCCGGCGGCTCCATATTGATTTTTCCCCAGTTTTCTTTCAGAAGAAGCAGGAGCCATTTTGCATTGAAACTCGGTATCAGCAGAGTCATCTCCTGAGAAAGACTTCTTTCTTATTTATACAAGATTTCAGAGAACATAGCGCTAACAAAGTCGTAAGTAGAGAAGATTTCCAAAAAGATACCTCGTTTTTCCATTAAGTGTGCGTTGTCTGATGAAGAATAACGGGGGAGCCAACTCAACAACCTAGCGGAGGAACCGTCCGGACTTGAAATAGCGGATGCAACCCTTGCATTTCGTTCTTTTGTTCTTTGCTCTATTTTCGCTTTGGCACTCACTTCCTTTGGAATAAGGGCATTTTTCTTCTCTACTCGTTCCGTTGACCATCAAACAGTTAATTAATTCTGTTATGTCAAATGATGGGAAAAAGGAAGGAGTAATAAAAAAGACTAGAACTACCCGATCCGTTGAAATACGATATGAAGGAAACAGACTTCAATCCCTCATTCTTATTGTTTGTTCTTATGATCCCCTTGTTTTTCACTCGCTTAATTCGGAAGAGGAAAATGACAGCAGCTAAAGTGAGAAATAAACAACTGCTCGGAAAGCTTCTGTTTGAGCGTTGGTTTTGATGATGATGAAGAAAGCTTCGCCCAAAAGGCGTCGTGGAACCAATGATACCAAAAAAGAATCAAATATGAGGAGAACTGGGTGCATTGGTAAACGGCTCCGCCATATAGCTTATGCGACTTCTGAATCCTATTAATGGCGCTCTCCGAATAAATAATTAGATACAGGCGGACTACATACACGTGCTCTCCGAGTAGGGAAAGTGAGAAATCTACGGTCTTCCATCCGCGGATGTGACAAATCCAATCCAATTTGGTCTTGTCCCGTGGCTAGGACCGGTCGCGTAAATGCAGCTACCACTACGACGGGATACTCTAGTTATTTACTCTGTTTCAATCCCTATTTGGCCAGTCAACGATGGCGTCTGGCCTTTGGAAAGCATCTCTTCCTAGAGGGACTCCCTCTTGTGATCTTCTTCCTTGGGTGGGAGAAAATAGAACTTACCAATTGGAAATGGAAATGCCGAATGAATTGAACCAAACTACGGAAAGCGTGGTTGAGCTTTTTGTCATCTCTGAAGGATGGTTGTGAAGTTGGTGGAAGAAAGCAAACCAATGAATGCAGCTAGTCACCCCGAAAGGCGAGCCCATGTCTTTTGAGAAACTGACACAACCTGTTGTGTTGACTTATCTTATACTAAGGGTCCGTCCCAGCCAACAAGGGATTTCTCATAATTCTAGGATGAAACAACATCATATCTCAGCTTGATTATGAGAGAAATTGAAGTGAAAGAACCCGGTTTCAGAGCATGGAAAAGGAAAAGAATGAGGTGAAAGGGCCGACCCATGCGGCCCACTTAGAATGTGCTTTGACTTCCCCAGGTTGTACAATAGCACTATTTTCTGGACCCAAGTTCGAAAGGATTAGGGCACTGGATTGAAGAATAGCTCAGTCCGATAGAAACTTAGGTTGGGCTGGCCGAGGGATGAGTGGAGCTTCTGTATGACATGTACCGGTGTTTCATTAGTCCCTTGATCGGGTGCAGAAGCTCGCTTTGAGGAAGCAGTGCCATTTGGTTCTTCCTTCTTTCACGTCCATCCGCGAATGATTTGATAATTCTTTTCATCACTGTTTGGATCGCAGACTTGACCGTTGTCTATAGCAAGAAAGTGCTCACTCGTTTTCTATTTGTTTTCATGTGTGCATACACTCAGCCTAATTTAGTAAGTGTGAAGTGGAAGGGCGAGTACGGGTGAAAGCCCACTACCTTCCGGATAAAAGATATGCTTGATTTATAGATAGCTTTGCTTCACTATATAGCATGGGACGAATTGATAAGCTCTGTATGCAGGAAGGGAAACCTTAGAGCTTTCTTCGCTTATCTTCCCAAGCAGACCATATGATTCTCATTATTTTATTTCGATGTCTTTCCAACCAGCATTCCCGCTTATTCTGATTGGAGTGATGTGTGGTACCGGGGATAATGCAATTGATGGTGCTTGTGGCCTCATGGAATGACCGTATAAAAGGAAATAGGCAGCAAGGGAGTTGGGTAGACTAAAGATACTGCCTTTAGCCCTCTGCGACCTTTTTTTGAAGTCGAGTCGTAAGGAAAGATCGATAGGATTTGGTCCATTTGGTGTCCTTCAGACGGAGAAGCGAGAACCCTTTACGCTTTGACCGCTTGCCCTCCGGCACAGACGTGGGAAAAGGTCTCGATTCTGGAATCAAATATGAATGAAGTTAGAACAATCAGCGTAAGCTCTTTCTCTAGGGCCACTATCAATAATGACAAGAACTCTTACCAACTAGCTTAACGCATCCGGTCTCCTTCTCCTTCGTACCCCTAGCAGATATGAATAATAGGAAAAACAGGTCCTTTCTAAAGGCGGGCATTAGACCAGGTTTTCGTGAGCTGGAGAAGATTGATAAAGCTTAGAACTTGATCGTTTGCAGGAGGAGGCGGTGGTATGACTCCGTCCGTTGAACGAGCATTTCGTGCCACCTGTTCGGCGTCCACATCCAGTACCATTTTCTGATCCCAGTATCTATAGCAAAATCGCTATTTGCCTCTCTCTATAGAAGGCCTCCCGTATGTAAGATCACCAACCAAGTTCCTTTCTTCTTTTGTTTGTGCCATCTTTACCAACTTCTACTTCTTGGTAGCTTGATGCTTACAGTGTCTTGCCTGTCTTGATACTGGTCATGGGGACAAGAACTCCGTGGGAGAGAGCAGATACCAATCCTAAACAACCCTTAGAATGGCCTCATCCAAACGGATGATTGTCATTGATAAGACGGGCAGGTGGTATGTTGATATTGAGCCGCTTCCCCTGTAGTTGTTAGATCGTTCTTGATAAATCCGATCGGGTCTTCATAATCTGGAGTAAAAGGATTCGAACCTTTGCATCCCGATACCAAAAACCGATGCCTTACCACTTGGCTATACTCCAAATAAACGGTAGGTTCCTGGAGAACCGTGGAAACTAGTTAGTTCAAATCAAACTCAAAAGCAATGCGCATTATCTACACCTTTTTTTGATTCACCAAGACCCGCTAAAGGCTGATACAAACGAATAGTGGGAGTTCTTTCTTACGAATATAAATGGAGGAAATATCCCTAGTACCTTTGTCCTCTGCAAAGATCATAAGATCAGATGGAGTTATATTGATTTCTCGCATCTACTAGATCGGAGATCGAGTCGAGGAGCTCTCGTAAGTGAGCCTAAGTAAGTAGTGTGGTTCGAGCGGATCGATCACCGCTGAGTTACGCTTTCCTCGTAGAGTTGGTTTTAGCGGAACCACGCTCTTGCCTTCTTCTTGTGCCCCTTGATTATTGATCTGAATTCAAGTTAGATTAGAGAATACCGGTGCCTTTTGATCCACCCTTAGGTTTGAAAACTGTGGAGGTTCAGTTACAAAATGCAGTTTATGAGGCTGCTTTGTATGCCGGTGTCAGGAAGGAGAGTTGGAAGATATACCTAGATCCCCAATAGAGAAAAGAAGCGAGCAGGTTACCTACTCTTGTGGTGGATGGCGGCACTAGAAGTTGATGCTTTTATGGACAAACATAGAAATTTGATTTCCAATAGAGCTGCAAACGCTCATCGTAAGTCAAGACGAATGCTGGCCAAAAGTAAGCAAAGCAGGAGAGGCGTCGTTTCCTTCAGTTGGTCAACCAACAGGTCTCCTCACTCTAGCATTTCTTATTTGTGTTGCTTATATTGCTATGCTATGCTCGTAGACGTGGATTGGGTTTGAGTGTATTCCATGACAGATGTGAGATTATTAATTAATGGTTCAACTTAAGGTGGCAACTTTAATACGCATCTGGGTGGATTGAGGCACCTGGGGAACCCAGTGTTGTCTGTTTTATTTTGGAAATCCTGGGGAACCCGTGTGATCTTCCTATGGACCGCCACCCAGGCTCAAAGGGAACTGAGATTATTCATGCTAGAAACTTCCGTGTGCAGCCACAAGCTATTATGGGCTCTAGCATAGTTGAGTAAGTTACGTGAAGCTCTTGAAGAGGTAGATCAGCAGGTAGAGGGTTTGTAGGTTTCGTATGGTCTACGGAGTAAAGAGTTAATGTTTACGAAAGGCGTGTCTCGTCATCCGTTTCTCAAACACCATGTAGTCACGAGAAACCAACGGAGGCGATCGAGTCTTGTGGGGAAAAGTCATGAAACCTCTGCAGAGTGTACAATCTAATCATGGTTAGCCGTGTCCCCGGTTATGGACAATTCTGAGTATCTAGTACTTGAGTTTTCACATGTATCTCATCACTCTAAATTAATATTGCTGGGTTGTTAACTACTTTAATTGGGATTGAGTTGGGGTTATACCTTCTCAATGATGTTTCAACCACCATGATAGTTAAATTAAAAATTTATTCCTTTGTTGTAGGAAAAAATTGGCTTTTCGCAAAATTGTAACCGTAGAGCCTTCCACTAGCCAAATATGCATGTAGTGGTAGCCTTATTCTGTTATTGCTCTACTGTGTTACATTGCCAGCATATTCCATGTGCTGACCCGTTCTCGGGCTGCAACGTATTATGTTGCAGACTTTTCAGACGAGGAGTAAGGTTCGATAGGTCGTTGCCGTGCAGCTCAGCTATGTCGTTGGAGTTGATGGACTCACTTTATGTTCCAAGCCTTCCGCTGTTATCATATTAGATGGCCTTATGCCATATTATTGTAATAGTTCTCTTTTGAGACATACGATGTAATGAGTGTGTGATTGCTACTCTGTTATAAAACCTTCGATCTTGTGTGTGTCAAGACATTCTTGATCCGAGGATGACACGGATACCACGAGACTTGACCGTCTGAGGTCGGGTCGCTACAAGATGGTATCGAGCACACGCTGAGTGTAGGACACGACCACTAAGATAAACCATAGGACACTCTTCTCTACTCGTTTGACTCCTCTCCACTTTTCCACTCTTTAGGATGACGGAGATGAAGAACAAGTTTACTGGCAGGATGAAGACACACCTTTTGGACGTCACTTGAAGGAAGTCACTAGGTACCTGAATATTGGAATACCAAGTTTCACCGGGACGTACAATGCTACTCTACCCGAAGAAGAGCGCTGGATCAAGTACAAGTTCCAGGAAGGACGTTCTCGCCAACTTCCAAGCCCATAGAGTTTTCTTTTGAAGCACCCACCTGGAGCCTTGGCAAGAGTATGGCAGCCCACATTACCATAGGACGCATTGGAGAAGTCTACAACAGAGAGCTTAAGGACACCATATATCAACTATGTGGGCGCCGAGACGAGCAATGGGAAGTGATCATCACCAAGAAGGATAGATCCATTGCAGCTTACATCCAGGAGCTAAACCAGCACATTCGATGTCGGGAGAACCGGATGTCTTGGCGGACATGATGGAGTTGAAGAAGGCGAAAACTAGGATCATCGAGCTGGAGGAAGAACTCCAGTCTACACGCGATGGATATGAAGAAGAAATCAAGACACTAACTGGAGAAGAATGACGACCTAGTTAAGAAGATCGGAATATTCATGGGAGGACCAGCACCCAAAGAAGAGGAACAAGAAGAGGAAGAAGATCCCGCTTGCGGACAACTACATCATCAACGCATTTACACCGATTCTGACCCAAGTGATGATGACTATGAAGACGAAGCTGGAGCAGACATCATGGAGTCTTCCACCGATCAAAATTTCTAGATGACCACCAAATATTAGTAGTATTTTCCCCCATGTAACTAGTAGTGGATGAGCACTTTTGCGATAGTCCTAGATCGTTTGTATGCCCTTGCTTGATTGATTGAGTGAAATGATTGTGTTTGTCTCATGTGCATGTGGGTAGTGTTTTCTCGCTAGACCTCTTTCTATTCTAATCTCTTCCATCTAAACCCTCAGATGCCTCCGAGACGTGACACCGGTTTTGCTTTCCCAACGGAGCTCACCCAGTTGATCCAGCAGCAAAATACCTTGATGCAATTGGTAGTTCAGAACCAGGGCAACAACAACAACAACAACAATAACCCACCGCCAGTGGACAACTTTGCCCGTTTCTTGAGGTTACAACCGCCGGTGTTTTCCAGTAGCACCGAGCCAATAGTTGCGGATGATTGGCTACGTCGTATTGGAAGAAAGTTAAGCACCGCAGGATGCACGGATGCTGAAAGGGTGCGCTTTGCCGCACATCAATTGGATGGACCAGCAACCGCATGGTGGGAGAATTACACGGCTACTTTCCCTATAGCTAATGTAACTTGGGACCAGTTCCAACAAGCTTTTCGCACGGCCCATGTCTCTACTGGAGCCATGCAGATGAAGAAGCGTGAGTTTCGCAACTTACGCCAGGGAAACCGTACTGTGGCCCAGTACGTGGATGAGTTTAGCAAGTTTTCACGTTATGCCCCTGATGATGTGGCCACAGATGCCGCAAAGTAGGAGAAGTTTATGGAGGGGCTGAATGATGAGATGAGTATGCAGTTGATGGTGGCAACTTTCAACAACTACCAGGAGTTGGTAGACAAGGCCCTAATGATTGAAAGTAAGCAACAGCAAATCGAGAACCGTAAGAGGAAGTATGGACAAGGGAAGTATAACTCGGGAGCTCCTCAGAAGCCTCGTTTAACCCCGAACTCGGGAGGACTTGTTCATAACCATGGAGGTCATAACCATACTGTATGAGGATCACATCATCAAAATGGTACAAAGAACGGGAATGGGAATGGAGTCAACAATAATCAGAATCGCTCTAACCCAGCTACACCCGCCAAGAGGGACTTAAGCCAAGTTATTTGCTTTAAGTGCGGGAAGATAGGGCATTATGCTAATGACTACCCTGAAGGAAGGAATGGAAACGGAAATGGGAGTGCTGGGAAGAAGCCCAATCCATTCAACAAAGGACAAGTGAACCACGTTAACATGGAGGAAGTTGAAGAGCAGCCGGACGCGGTAATAGGTAAGTTTATGGTTCAGTCATTTACCGCTATTATTCTTTTCGATCTTTGGTGCATCGCATTCATACATATCAAGGGGATTTGTGGATAAGTTCAAGTTACCAACCCAAGCCCTTAGGACCCCTCTTTTAGTGAGCTCGCCTGGAGCAGAGTACAAGGCTAGCAGATGGTGCACGCAGATACCCCTAATCATTGGCACGCATGTTTTTCCATCCGACCTATTTACCTTGGAGTCGCAAGGATTGGATGTGATATTAGGTATGGACTGGATGTCAAAGTATGGAGGAAGTATTGACTGTGCTAGCAAATCAATATATCTTACCACCCTAGAGGGAAAAAGGATTAAGTATGTATCTGGGCATGTACCTAGGAGGAGCCAAGTGAATGCCCTCACGGGAGTTGTACAGGAGGAAGTACCTGTAGTAAAGGATTACCCGAATGTTTTCCCAGAGGAGTTACCAGGCATGCCACCAGATCGGGACATCGAGTTTTTGATAGAGCTATTGCCCGGAACAGGATCAATATCCAAGAGACCCTACCGGATGCCCGCAAATCATCTGGAGGAAATTAAGAAGCAGATTAATGAGCTATTGGAGAAAGGTTACATCCGTAGAAGTTCATCACCTTGGGGAGCGCCAGTACTTTTGGTGGAGAAAAAAGGATAAATCCCTGAGGATGGTTGTTGATTATCGAGCTCTGAATGAAGTAACGGTAAAGAACAAGTATCCCTTACCGATGATAAATGATCTGTTTGATCAGTTGCAAGGAGCTAAGGTGTTTTCGAAGATTGATCTACGATCAGGATACCATCAGTTGAAGATCCGAGAGAAGGATATACCAAAGACAGCATTTACCACACGGTATGGATTGTATGAGTATACGGTCATGTCATTTGGACTGACTAACGCCCCTGCCTATTTCATGAGTATGATGAACAAGGTGTTCATGGAGTATCTGGACAAGTTTGTTGTGGTGTTTATTGATGATATTATGGTATACTCGAAGAACGAAGAGGAGCACGCGGAACACTTGCGTTTGGTTCTTGAGAAACTCAGAGAACACCAATTATACGCCAAATTCAGCAAGTGCGAGTTTTGGTTGAAGGAAGTTGGATTTCTTGGGCATGTTATATCGGAGAGGGTATAGCAAGAGATCCCAAAGAAGGTTCGATCGATCGAATGGTTGGCACCCACTTGGTTGGCGAGATCCATGATTTCCTTGGACTGGCCGGATATTATCGGAGGTTCATTGAGAATTTCTCCAAGATTGCTAAGCCAATGACTGAATTGTTAAAGAAGGAAACTAAGTTCATATGGACAAAGGATTGCGAGGCAAGTTTTCAAGAGTTAAAGAAACGGTTGACTACAGCCCCAGTGCTAACCTTGCCAGACATACATAAGGAGTTTCAAGTGTATTGTGACGCGTCTTGCTTGGGACTCGGATGTGTTCTTATGCAGGACGGAAAAGTGGTTTCGTATGCCTCACGACACCTGAAGCCACATGAGTTGAACTTCATACGCATGATTTGGAGTTAGCAATTAAGTAGTACATGCGTTGAAGACCTGGAGACATTATGTTATTGGAAATCGTTGTGATGTGTACACGGATCATAAAAGTTTGAAGTACATTTTCACACGTATGAGTTAAACCTCGAGGACGGAGGAGATGGCTGGAACTTATAAAGGATTACGACAAAAAGCTACATTAACATCCAGGAAAGGCCAACATCGTAGCAGACGCTTTGAGCCGGAAGAGTTATGCTAATATCCTAGAAAGCAAAGGATTGCCAACGGAGTTAGCTGCAGAGATCATGGAACTTCGATTGGAGATTGTTCCAAGAGGTTTTCTTGCAACAATGGAAGTTCAGTCTACGCTGTTGAACAAAATTCGAGAAGCTCAGAAGGAGGATAAAGAAATTGCTGAGATAAGAGAGAAGATGGGCGAAGGAAAAGCCAAAGGTTTTCGCGAGGATGAGCATGATACCTTGTGGTTTGAGGACCGGATTTATGTTCCCAACGATTCGGAGATCAGGAAGTTAATACTTCTGGAGGCCCATGACTCCCCATACTCGATTCACCCCGGAAACACCAAAATGTATTTGGACTTGAAAGAACGTTTCTGGTGACTGGTATGAAGCAGGATATTGCCGAGTATGTAGCCGTATGTGATGTATGTCAGAGAGTGAAGGCAGAGCATCAGAAGCCAGCAGGATTGTTACAGCCTTTGCCAATACCCGAATGGAAGTGGGACAAACTTGGCATGGACTTTATTACAGGATTACCCAGAACCAAGTCAGGATACGATTCAATATGGGTGGTTGTGGATCGTTTGACCAAAGTAGCTCACTTTATCCCAGTGAAAACAACTTATACAAGTGCAAAGTTGGCCAAGATATATATGACCAGGATCGTATGTTTGCATGGAGTTCCGAGGAGCATCGTATCAGATAGAGGAACGCAGTTTACTTCAAAGTTTTGGCATCAACTACACGGACCTTGGGTACCAGTTGGAGTTCAAGATCGCCTTTCACCCGCAGACGGATGGATGACGGAGAGTCAATCAGATTTTGGAGGACCTGTTGAGAGCACATGCGCTAGATTATGGATCTAGTTGGGATGATAATTTGCCGTCTGTGAGTTCTCATACAACAACAGCTACCAGGCGGTTTGAAGATGGCACCGTTCAAGCTCTGTATGGGCCTTGAGATGTAGAACACCATTGATGTGGGATGAGGTTGGAGACCGTCAGTTGTTTGGACCAGACTTGATCAAGGAATCAGGGGAGAAGGTTAAACTGATCAGAAACAGACTAAAGATTGCTCAATCTAGACAGAAGAGTTACGCGGATTCAAAATGCAAGGAAATAACCTATGAAGTAGGAGACAGAGCCTATCTGCGAGTATCACCCTTGAGGGGAGTGAAACGTTTTGGAGTAAAAGGAAAGTTAGCCCCGAGATTTGTGGGACCGTACCGTATTTTGGAACGGATGGGAGAAGTTGCCTACAAGCTGGAGTTACCTGAAGGATTGTCAGGAGTTCACGATGTGTTTCACGTATCACAGCTGAAGAAGTGCCACGCTGAGATGGCCGATATACCGTTGAACGATACAATACCTTTGGTGGCGATTCAGCTGAATGATAATCTAACTTATGAGGAGAAGCCAGTAAAGATTCTTGGGTTTGATAGCCGAGTCACTCGCAACAAGGTGATCAAGTTTTCGAAAGTTCAGTGGATCCACCATACCGAGGAGGAAGCCACCTGGGAGCGAGAAGAGGATATCCGCAAGGACCATCCGCACCTATTTTCTAGCCAACTCGAATCTCGAGGGCAGGATTCATCTTAAGGGGGGTAGGTTTGTAACATCCCAAATTTTCAATTTGGCATGTTATACATAGGTCATCCATGCATACCATATTTTATTGCATTCTGTTTTCAAATCCTCGAAATCCTAAGCAACTCAAGGACCCTCGGAGAGAGTTGGGGATTTCTCAACTTTCATATTTGATTTTATCAAGTAGTGAAGACGAGGATTTTTGGTTTTAATTATTTTTCCCTCCGGAAAATATTTCATTTTTAAATAAATAAATGAGGGGAGATAATATGAATTCTCCAAAATAATTGAAATATCGGAGGAAAAATGTTAAAATCATTATTTGGTTTTTATTTGATTTTATTTGGAATTTTAATTGCCCTAGAAAAATTTGCACGCTTTAAAAAGTTGCATTTTAGGGGCCAAGAAAAGTTCATCTTGTTCTAAATATTTTATTTAGACGGAGAAAACTTGTTTTGGAATTTTTAGATTTTTATTTATTTTTCTAGGAATTTTTCTTTCATGGAATGTTCTTAAAAAATGGACTCATACGATCGGGCCAAAGGCCCAGCCAGCCGCCCGCCTGCCGCCGCTTTTCCCCTGCAGGCGCCATTGCTTGGCACGGACGCCGAGGAGTCCGAGCCGGACTCCACCCGGGCGCCCTTCCCAAGCCGCCCGCCCGCCCTCCTATATATGCCTCCGCCCCGCCACACCACCACCGCCACCACCCAAGCCGCCCGAGTCCGGCGCCCGAGCCGCCCGAGTCCCGATCCGCCCGCCGTCGTCGCCGCCTCTCGCGCCGCCCGCCCCTCGCCGAGCCGCCGCCGCCTCTCGCGACCCCCGCCCCACCCCGGAACCCGCCGGAGCAGCCCGCCCCGCCGGACGCGCCTCGCTGGAGGTACCCGACCCCGCCGCCGGTTTTTTTAGAAACCCTTCGGTTTAAAAAAAAACCCTAGTTCGTTTTTTTAGATCGGCTTATTTCCTTCGGTTTAATTACTTAGGGAACGTTCGTTCGACCGTTCGTTTCAACGAACGTGTTCACCATTTAGTTTCTGCTAAAGAACGCTCGTTCATTTAGCCGTTCGTCATTTTTCTTTTATCAGATTTATTCCGCGGTTATTCTGATCACGATTTCTGATCCGATATTCAAACCTGTTTATCTTTTCGCTCGTTTATCGGAATCAGGCGATTCAAGCGCCTGGAGTTTCATCTCGAAACCCTCTTTCCGATTAATCAACTCAAACAAGTTTTTGACTCTGTAAAATTTGACCCTAGTTCAGATTAGAAAACGGACCCTATTTCTTTTGCCGTTTGAGTTTTGTTGTTCCGTTTGGTTTGATTGTTTTTGTGAACCGGAATTCTTAAGTTGAACTCCCCGGTCAACCTCTTTCAGTTGAAGTTTCGTTTGTGTATCTTTGCTTGTTTACTTATGTATGTATTGTTTGCTTGCGATAGAATTCCCGGAGTGCGAAGCGTGTTACTACGAGTCTCTAGGAATCCCGGATCGTCAGCAAGGCAAGTAACACATTGATCATACCATTTTCATACCCAGTTTTATGCATTAGTCCAACCCTCACACATTGCATGGTTAGGATATCATTAATTTGTGGGTTGGGAAGTAGATGATGAGGTAGAACCTATTGCCCTGCATTCAAACCTTGGGAGTTATTTCTACGTGTTGCTTATATTGCTATGCTATGCTCGTAGACGTGGATTGGGTTTGAGTGTATTCCATGACAGATGTGAGATTGTTAATTAATGGTTAACTTAAGGTGGCAACTTTAATACACATCTGGGTGGATTGAGGCACTGGGGAACCCAGTGTTGTCTGCTTTATTTTGGAAATCCGGGAACCCGTGTGATCTTCCTATGGACCGCCACCAGGCTCTAAGGGAACTGAGATTATTCATGCTAGAAACTTCCGTGTGCAGCCACAAGCTATTATGGGCTCTAGCATAGTTGAGTAAGTTACGTGAAGCTCTTGAAGAGGTAGATCAGCAGGTAGAGGGTTTGTAGGTTTCGTATGGTCTACCCGGAGTAAAGAGTTAATGTTTCTGAAAGACTGTGTCTCGGTCATCCGTTTCTCCAACACCATGTAGTGCGAGAAACCAACGGAGGCGATCGAGTCGGGTGGGGAAAAGTGCGCAAACCTCTGCAGAGTGTACAAACTAATCATGGTTAGCCGTGTCCCCGGTTATGGACAATTCGAGTATCTAGTACTTGAGTTTTCACATGTATCTCATCACTCTAAATTAATATTGCTGGGTTGTTAACTACTTTAATTGGGATTGAGTTGGGGTTATACCTTCTCAATGATGTTTCAACCACCATGATAGTTAAATTAAAAATTTATTCCTTTGTTGTAGGGAAAAATTGGCTTTCCGCAAAACTGTAACCGTGGAGCCTTCCACTAGCAAAATATGCATGTAGTGGTAGCCTTATTCTGTTATTGCTCTACTGTGTTACATTGCCGGCATATTCCATGTCTTGACCCGTTCTCGGGCTGCAACGTATTATGTTGCAGACTTTTCGCACGAGGAGTAAGGTTCGATAGGTCGTTGCCGTGCAGCTCAGCTATGCCGTTGGAGTTGATGGACTCACTTTATGTTCCAAGCCTTCCGCTGTTATCATATTAGATGGCCTTATGCCATATTATTGTAATAGTTCTCTTTTGAGACATACGATGTAATGAGTGTGTGATTGCTACTCTGTTATAAAACCTTCGAGTACTGTGTGTGTCAGCATTACTGATCCAGGGATGATACGATACACAGAGACTTGACCGTCTGAGGTTGGGTCGCTACACATAGCAATACGTGTTAGTACTCAATTTCTTTGATTTTCATTTGATGAAGTGAAGACACTTATCTATATACCATTTATAGAGTGGTAGAGTAATCTTGCAATGCGACATGAATTGGATGACTTAATAGTTTTCTACAGTTTAGTACTATCATGCCTGTGTGGTGAACTATCTACCTTGGGAAGCAACAAATATGCCCCAATCACGCTGCCTATGTGAACAAATTCTAAAACTTTGCATAAGCAGCTTAATTAAGTAGAAAAACCTAATCGATAGCCTACTACTTATACTTCTTACTTTCACTTTGATTTATACTTTGACTTTCGATACCTCTCCCCTAGTGTACTCGAGAGCTTGAAGGGGAAGACAGACTAGAAGACTTCCACACCATAACTTCCTTCCTTGGCTGGTGCCCGCCTTCAAGAAACTCGAAAACTGTAATAACTCACTTCACTATGATAACTATCTTTCGAACAGGACTACTACTTAAAGGCTAAAAAGACCTACCATGTTGGCTCACTTGCTTGAAGGACTAATGAAAACACGTCGAACTAGCTAAAAGGACATAAGCTAACAGCAAAACTCAAACAAAAACGGATGCTGACTCTGATATAGATATTGAGGATTTTCTACAAGCCATCGCCTCACCCTACTCGCTTAATTCCCACATGCTTGCTTAACTCACTATCTTTTGGGGTTATACACTGTATAGATAGGAAAGAGATAAATGAAAGACAAAGAAGATAGAAATGAATTGATAGAGTTAGATGATGTCACTAGCTTCAATGAAAGGACTAACGAGAACTTTGAAAGTTCTTCCTATCAGCATTAGTCAGCTTTCGAGTCCTTCAAGCGAGTGCTGCAGGGAAAGGAAGAGTATTTCATCATGGCCATTTATTAGGACTACTTGGATAAGTTAGGAGAGTTTCTCTAAGGCCAGCTATTGAGTTAGTCGGTTCATAGGTTGTCGTAAAATATGGGTGTAGGAAGCCTGGACTCTGATTACCAATTATGAAAGCGAGGACTCTTTTTCTCTCTCCCCATTAACGGAAAACTATCTTAACCTCCTTCAGCAAGTTCAAGTTATCTACAAGTAAGTTAGAGAATTCCTGTTGTCAAGCTAGTTATCTTATACAAGACTTTTCTATAAGGCACATGCAAGCAGGTTCGGTGGAAGCAGGAAAGTAACACCACCTGGTTTTAGACCGGTGTAACTGCTTCTCTTTGCCCTTTATGCCAGCCTGTTCCCTAAGTAGGATAAGTTCATTGTGTTATTACAGGTAGTATTGCTCTCAAAGCTAGGAAGGAAAGGTAAGGAGCAAGCTTATTTACTAAGATCCTAGCGAGTGGAATACTTTGAGCGAGGAGGGAGCGGCGGAGTACTTTACGCAAGTAGTGGTTTACCAGAACTCGTATAAGAGCTAGTCATATTGTCCTTGAAGCATTATTCCTTTTATCGGTAGGGCTGTTAGCAAGGAGTTTGAAGCTTGAGTACTTTCAGCTTTCCTGTTTTAGCTAGGAATGAAGTTGGTTCAGAGGTGTCAAGTAGAGAGGTTAGATCTTCTCTTCCTTCTCATACTGCGAGTAATATCTGTACTATACTTTCCACTTTATGTTGATCAGTTTGAGCATGAGCAACTCGTTCAGGAGCAGCCGCCCGTGGAACTCTTGTTTTGAGGAAGCAATGAACATTGTCTTTTTCCATTCTCAATAAATGAGGAAGGAGGGGTGAGGTCCTCACTTTGCGAGTGAGGCAAGGCTTTCTTTTATAATACATCCTACCCGATTTTGGTTGTGATTGCGTTCTATTCCAATTATTCACTTGTTTTTCTTGTCACTCTGGCGAGACCAGATGAGAGACAGAACTATTTTCCATTTCCAGACAGACCCCGAGCCGAGGTTGGAACAATTCTTTATTTTCTTGTTGGTTCCTTCTTTATTATTATTCCAAGTTTTTCTCTTCCATTCGGTTCATTAGCTTTAGGAAAAATAGAAGCTGCGGAAATGCTCGCTTCTAAATGGCTTAAAGGCTCTGATCAAGGCAATGAACATTTTGCACTTGGAAACTAATAAGAAAGGAATTCAAATCATAGTTCAATACAGACTTTTTATCTTTTAAAGGGTGAAACTTTCCTTCCAATACTTGTGCGCTCTACCCATTCTACTCAACAAACCCACTACATCGAGTGGCAGGGTATGTGTGTAGGCCTTTTCAAGGACATTCGAAACAACATGTCGATAAATTGCTACAGAAAGTGGGGCTAGATCGAGAGTTCTGACCTTTTCGTGGGTTGGGTGATCTTCAAACTCTTGTTTTTCTAGCGAAAGAACGCTTCCGAGCGATGATCTCCTACAAGCGAGTATAGTAAGGTTGACTTCAATTGAGACAGAAATGTCAATGGGTCAGCTCCTTACCGTGACAATTAACACCACTTTCTTATTACCTAAGAGATTAGATAAGGGAAGAAGGCAGGCCAAAGCTTATAGATTCGGAGATCGTGCTTCTAACGCTTTGTGCAGGTCAGTCCTCGACCCCTTCCTACCGAGACACGAATCCTAGCCTATCTCGAGTTGCGAGAATGAAGGGCTCTTCGTAGCGCCACCCAAGTCTCCTTTGATACTTGAGTCAGGATTTTTTTTCCAAGGAAGGCGGATTTTCTGCGTTCAGCAAGACGAATAGGGTGTCTGTAAGATCGGTGTGCCATCTTTCTAACCACCTTCATTTGTTGTATGATTAGTAGGGAAGGGCGCCTTTGATAAAGGGACCCCAAACAAGAAATCTACTGTCTCAGAGCAACAGTCAAGCTTGTATCGCGGAACTAGAACATTTCTTTGATTGATAGGTCAGATATGAAGCAGGCAAGCGAACCAAGTTACAGGTTTGGAAGTTAGAAGTCGGAAAGGTTGTCCTGTGACTACCTTTGAAGTCTTTGGGTAGGACATCAGGCTAAGGTCTTATGATGAGCCACGCGCATATGAGGTTTACTGCAGCCCTAAAGCTCTATCCTCTATTCTACCACTAGATCTCCTATGCCGGAACATGAACAGAGAAAGCTGGGAGTGTAGTCTTAGGAACGAACCCGGGGTTGCTCTCGCAAAAAGAGTGTACTAAAGAAAGCTAGAAAGCTCAATTCCAAGCTTTAAATCTCTGGTCCACGGGTCGGTGAACGAATGGGTTTTGGGAAATAGAGAACATGGACTCGATTGAACAAAGGTGGCACCGGAATGAATAGCCCGCTTGTTTCGGGCAAGAATGAATGGGACTGATCGACTCGAGTTACCGAGCGACCTCCACTCTTCGACTCGAGCTTTAAACCGCTTTTCTCTTGTTTTGATTTATTAGCTTTTTAGGGAAAGAAGAGGGTCCGAAATACAACTATGTCTACGAGTGCCGCGAATGAACCTTCGGTTCTTCCCAAGAACAAGGAGACACGAACTAAATAACTCATATCAGGCTACGGGAATAGTGAATGGGAAGAAGGAACTAGTGAGGCTTTCGTTGGTCAAACAATATGTCCTCCTCACTTGAGGAGAGTGAAGGTCATGAGTTATTGAAGCAGAAGTCAATTGGCCAAGAGAAGGGGAACTCCTTTCATCGGTAACTATTGAATTGCCTATCTAACAGTGGAGCCAAGCGGAACGTTGAACGGGAAACGCGTGTCGACGGTTATCCAATTTCCCTCCTTTCTGTTTCGACAATGAAAAGGTTTAGGTATCTGTAATAGGATTCCCACTATGATTTGCAGAAAAAGATAGATTCTATAATAATCCATAAATAATATATAGAATCAGGCTCCGTAATCAAGTGCTCGCTGTGAGAAGAAGATCTACATGCATGTACCCATTTCTCCCTGCAAAATAAGTTTGAACCCGAGTGAGTATGGACCATACTCTCATCTTTCTTCTCAATCTACACCTCGTTCCGCGAGAGACCTATCATCGTTTCGAAATAAAGGACCATGTGAGGATCGATCCCGGATAAGCGAGTCAGTGTAGGGACAGAGGCTGATGATTCTAAAGGTGATTTCTAACTACAAGATGACTTTATTTGAAAACGGAATACAAATATCAAAAAAAAGATGAATGGAAAGTCTTGTCGATATGAATTGATCTTCAACCCAATGACAATGTTTCAATTTCGATCTTGACTTCTTTCTTGGATGCCTGAAGTTTGTGTTCACATTTCATCAAAGGAAAAGTGGGCTGTACCCACATGAAGAAAAGAGTTGCTCGTGTAAAAGCAATATCTTCTATTTGACTTATCTAGAAGTGTCTTGTCTTGCACATACTCGACTCGGTGAATGGTTCATCTTCGTTTGGCATGGTCCTTTGGATGTAAGAGATCTCGTTTGCTGGCCGGGCCCTTCCATGAGTTTAGATCTCTATGTATGAATCTCTTATAAAATCCCATACTTTTTATCATTTCAGAAAGATCAGCATCTTGTGTGACTTCGTGTGACAGTTCTTGCATTTCGTTTGTTGCTTTGCATGAACATTTAGATATTGGAAAGCGAACTCCCTGAATTAGGAATTTCATAGATAGAGAAGGACGGGCAAAAAGAGAGAGACTGACTAACTACCCGGACCAATGCTGATTGACGACTGAATAAATATCTGGAAGCAACAACTGCACGAGAGAGAAAGAGCGGATCCAACTGAGGAAATGCAGTACCTGTTCTGTCGGAGCTAATCATGCAAAGCTAGCGTAGCGCCAAATTGAGTCGAAGTGAATGAATTGAAAGAACGCAGAAGTAAGGAAATGAGACGACTCTTTCTTGAACAATTTCATAAGCAGATCTTCCCCTCCACACCAATCACGAGTTCTTTTATTCCTCTCGTATATCGTCGTCACGCCCTTATTGATAGGTTTTGAAAAAGATTTTTCATGTCATTCCCATTTAGGTTCGATTCGGATCCCTCTGTTATTTCCCTTTCCTCCTGAACCTTTTCCCCGAAATGATAAAGAATCTGGTACACTCGAATTGTATTATTTAAGTGCTTACTGCTTGCCAAAAATCCTACTTCTACAATTGGTAGGTCATCGGGTTATTCAAATAAGTCGTGTTTTCTGTGCTTTTCCCATGTTACAACTTCCGTACCAATTCGATCGATCCGGAATGGATCAGTTAAACATTCTATTAGGGAGCCCGGTCTTGACTCTTCTGTGTGGTATTCATTCTCGTTCGGCTCTTGGAATCACATCCAGCAATGGTTGGAACAGCTCGCAAAATCCAACCACTTCACCTAATTTATTGCCCCCAACCGTTTCCCGTACCTCTATAGAAACAGAAGGGTTTCATGTTCTTTCATCGATTGGGTATTCCTCTCCTTTTGTATCTCTTTATCCAATTTCGGTCTCGATTAGTTCACAAGATTGAATGGCCAAGTCATGGAAAAGACGTTATTCGATTGTTTTAAAAGAATGTTGAGACGGGCTCGGGTATGTAAGTTCAGCGATGTACAAACAAGGATTTATTTTACTTCCGCACCTAGGTTGGGGGGTTCTATTTAGGAAGAATAAGGAAGAGGAATAGAATCTCATTCATGTGTTCATGCTAATGTAAGAGCGGATCCAATACACATAAGGCATCGGTTGTTCTTAACAGCGATGCCTATTCATTTAAGTCTTCGGGTAGCACCACCAGATCTTCAACAAGGTGGAAATTCTCGTATTTCATATGTCCATGTTCCTGCGGCTCGGATGAGTATAGTAATTTATATCGCGACAGCTATAAACAGTTCCTTGTTCCCATTAACAAAACATCCCCTTTTTCTTCGCTCTTCCGGAACCGGTATAGAAATTGGTGCTTTTTCTACTTTGTTTACGTTAGTGAGTGGGGGGTTTGGGGAAGGCCTATGTGCGGTACCTTTCAGGTGTGGGATGCTCGTTTAACTTATGTATTCATCTTGTTCATTATTTAATAGTAGCACTGCGTTTTCAAAAGCTTCCTGTCGAACCGGCTCCTATTTCAATCTGTGCTGGACCGATCGATATACCAATAATAAAGTCTCCAGTCAACTGGTGGAATACATCGCATCAACCTCGGAGCATTAGCTGATGTGGTACATCAATACATGTTCCTATGCCCATTCCAATCTTGTCTTACTTTGCTAACTTCCCCTTCTCTATCCGTATCTTGTTCGTTCTGGAAACACGTCTTCCTATTCCATCTTTTCCCAAATCTCCTTTAACGGAAGAAATAGAAGCTCGAGAAGGAATACCACTAAAAACCTAGTTCGCTCTCAAATAAAAACCTAGTTCACTCGCTAAAGCATCCATGGCTGAATGGTGAAAGCGCCCACCAACCTAGAAAGGCGAATGGGTCAAAACTAGGTTCAATTCCTGCCGGATGCACCGCCTCTTAAAGACGTAAGCAGAGGAGGGAAAGAAGGTAGTATAGGGAACTTGCTTTTGGATTCTTATCGAAAGTGAATCCCTCTAACACTTCTGTTAGTGTTTTATGAGAAAATCTTTTATAGACACAACAAGTGTGAAAATCCTTAGTCACTAGGCAAGAAAGCTCGATGGGAACAAAAAGGATACAATTAGTTCAGAATCAAAAAAAAATGTACAATTTCAAAGGAAAGAAGGAATGGCAAGTTTCCCTCCATTGAACATCAATCAATCTAGAAATAGGTAAAGGAAGGCGTATCACAGGGGTATTTTTCTTTTTTCTATTCACTTCCATGGGGTTCTAAATTGAAAACATGAACAAAAACAAAATCGTATTGAAATTACATAAAAAAAAGAAAAGGGAGGAGTAGCTCTTGGTTTAAAGAAAAGGGAGGAGATGGATCGAATTCAGTCTTTTTCCTTTCTTTGATGATCTTCAACACATCTATTTGAATTCCCTGCGAGTGAAGGATTTCTCGTACGGAGAAAAACCTCTTGAGCGCTATCTGATCTTATTTTTGTATTTTAAATATGGGACCTGCCTTTTAATGGGACATCCCGACAACAGGCCTACTCATGCATGTGGCCAAGTACTCACCAATCCTCGGGCCGAAGGGATGAACGAATTCTCGAGGTCTGGTTCATTGAGGTCAGCATCACATGAAACCTTTAGCACTTCCGTTCGACATTGGATGGAGTATGGCTAGAAGGTCAGCCTAGCTAGTCTTGTCAATCGGCCCTGACTCATCTTCTCCTTGGTACCTACCGCTATTGAACTTCGGTACCTATATTCCTGGAACAAGACAGACCTTCATGAAGACCTTCTATTTTGGAATAAGATCGGACATTTCCACATTGAGGTGAAATTACATATGAGGAAAATAATCCTGGACTACGAAAGTTGCCCTTGTGTGGTAGAACCAGGTCTTCCACCCGGGCGGTCGACCAAGCATCAAGCCCCTATCTTGATATAGAATAGAAGTGAGTTCACAATAAAAATAGAAGAAGCCCTATGATTTTTTAGCCCTGCTATCAATCACTTCGGTAAAGGGATCAAAATATTATGGTATGAAATAAAGATTTGAGAGTCCCTCATGTGAGTACGTGCTGAAAAGCAAGGAGTGAAAGTGCGTTCATCTTTCTTTCTGCTAGTTGTTTCTTGCTAATAGTGATTAGTGAGTGCCCCATACATAGCTAATGTCCGCCCGTGTTCATATCCAGTCTTCTCTGTACACTAGTGCGGCTTCCAGCTCTATGCTACGTATGGTAGTCATTTGACTCGGGAATCCCTGATAAAAGCTTTTAGTCCGTGCCTGGCAGTTTCAGCCGTGGTCCAGTCCAACAGCCTCTTTTTGATCCAAGAGTCGCATGAGAAGAAAGCTTCTGGTTAGCTTCAGTTAGTGTTAGTTAAATAGAATGGGAACCTCGTAACTTGGTTCCAATGCTGCAGAGAAAGGTTATGGGTAAAAAGAAGGTCTTTATCCTGGTGCTTCGGAGACCGGTGTTGCTGATCGAACTCATTTTCTTTCGAGGAGATCGAAAATCTCTGAATTTCTGAAAGCAATTTACATATTTATTGCGAGGGGCTTTGAAAAGCGAAAGGATGAAGACTGATTTAGATCCTCTGAAAGCACATGAAGTATGCCTTTTGAGCTTTTTCTCCACCCACCTCTGAGCATCCTGTTGGAATGGTCCTAGGAAAGACTACGTACGAAAAATCATTCTCACAGCCAACTTTCCTTCTTTTGAGCAAATAAATGTAGTATTTAGTCCAACCAATCATTGGTGAATCTATGTCTTTCGTGAAAAGTGGAGTATTTGTGCCCAATATCTTTCTATTCCCTTTAGTAGGTGCACACATCTCATATGGTAAATATAGCTTTGTGCCCTATAAGGTAAGATTGATTGACGGAGTCAAGAGATGGAGATCTTGGTTTAGCAAAGCTGCTGTCCTTTTCTTTTCGTGAAAGGTATGATCTAGAGTGTGATTCTGATCCCATGATTGGGTGCTTGGCGTAGAATGAGTGGAGCATACTAGGAATGCCGAATGCTCGCTCGATGAGGGAGCTCTGTTGGAGAAGAGTGGGACTAGAAAGAGGAATACCCATGTCGGGCCATGTAAGGCCAATAGTTGAGGTACCGGATCCGCATAAAACTCCAAACATGTAAGAATCTACCTTGAAGCAAGGTTTCTATTGGTTAATGCGTTCCACCCTATTGATGACAGCTAATGTTATTAAAAGCTTAGATGAAGAAAGAGCTTCTGAGCGAAGGCTTGTTGGCTTTGGTTGTTGGCGTGGATTATCTTGTTAAGCTCTACAGAGATGGTGAGCGTGAAGAAAGGACACTACCATCAAAGAAAGACAGCTCTCAAATGGATTTGCTGGTCTATGATGACCAAGTAGAAGCATTCGTTCCACATAGGTGATTTTTATAGAAGCATAGGCGCAATCTCTTCTCAAAATAATTTCGTTTATAGGATTCAGTCGTCCGTTTGTTTTGTTTTGAATTGAGAAAGAGAAATCTTTCTCGCGTTCCCTTAATTCAGGAATAGGTGGCGAAGGCTACTTGTTCCTTATATATATATATATATATATATATATATATATATATATATATATATATATATATATAAAGGAAAGGGGTTATTTTTCCTTTACGACAATAAGAGTTGATTCCCTTGCTTGTAGTTTTGGATCGATTCCGTGTATTTCACATATTTAAGAGTGGTTAGAGAGAGAATCAATGTTTATGGGAAGAGGGAAAGAAAGATCGTGGGAAGAAGCGGGGTAGAGGAATTGGTCAACTCATCGGGCTCATGACCTGAAGATCGCAGGTTCGAATCCTGTCCCCGCCTAATCATAGTCAAAATTTGAGTTTGATCCTGGCTCAGAAGGAACGCTAGCTATATGCTTAACACATGCAAGTCGAACGTTGTTTTCGGGGAGCTGGGCAGAAGGAAAAGAGGATCCTAGATAAAGTTGTCTCGCCCTGCTTCAAAACTACAGGGCGCGCGCTACGGCTTTGACCTAACGGCCTCCATTTGCTAGAATCGGAATAGTTGAGAACAAAGTGGCGAACGGGTGCGTAACGCGTGGGAATCTACCGAACAGTTACGCACCCGTTAGGGGCGTTACGCACAAGTGCGAGATCGATATTTAGAGATATGGGGCGAAGACGTGCGCTGTTGCATGCAGTGGCGCAGCCATGAAAAATAAATGAGCTAGGGGGCCAAGCATTGCTAATCCTTTACGAGGAGGGTCAATTCATGAAATTAAACCGTTTTTAGCAGCAATTGTCTAATGATCACATTCATATTAGCCTCGATATATAGTGATGTTAGGGGGGGGAGGGCCCTTACTGCCCCCTGTCTTCGCCCTTGTGCACGCTGTCCCGAGAGATGAAGCGGAAGGCATGGATGATGAGAGGGGACGTTGGATATATAATTAATGTGGGTGTATTAGCTATATATGTTAATCCTATATAGAGAGGTATAGATTGATCGATGTGGACATGGGAAAGAGGGTGAGACCTCACGGATATATCGTTTGATCGGTTTGTGTGGAAAACTATGAAAGACCTAGCTATATACACACATACATAGAGGAACATCGATCGTTGCGCATGCACGCGTGAGAGATAAAGAATGCCCGATGAGGGAGTCCTGGATTAGGGGGTGTCCGGATGGCTGGACTATAACCTTTGGCCGGACTCTGGACTATGAAGATACAAGATTGAAGACTTCGTCCGTGTCCGGATGGGACTTTCCTTGGCATGGAGCATAAGCTTGGCGATACGGATGTAGATCTCCTCCCATTTGTAACCGACTCTATGTAACCCTAACCCTCTCCGGTGTCTATATAAACCGGAGGGTTTTAGTCCGTGGGGCGAACAACAATCATACCATAGGCTAGCTTCTAGGGTTTAGCCTCTCGATCTCGTGGTAGATCTACTCTTGTACTACCCATATCATCAATATTAATCAAGCAGGAGTAGGGTTTTACCTCCATCGAGAGGGCCCGAACCTGGGTAAAAACATCGTGTCCCTTGTCTCCTGTTACCATCCGCCTAGACGCAGTTCGGGACCCCCTACCCGAGATCCGCCGGTTTTAGCGCCGACATTGGTGCTTTCATTGAGAGTTCCTCGTATGCGTCATCTTTAGGCCCGATGGCTCCTCCGATCATCAACAACGATGCGGTCCAGGTGAGACTTTTCTCCCTGGACAGATCTTCGTGATTCGGGCGGCTTTGCACCGCGGGCCAACTTCGCTTGGCCATCTGGAGCAGATCGAAGCTTACGCCCGCCATCGAGCCAGATTTGGAAGTTTAAACTACACGGCTGACGTCCGCGGAGACTTGATCTTCGACGGATCCGAGCCACAACCATGCGAGCCGCACTGTTACGATGGGCATGATCTAGCTCTGCCGCCGAACAGTGCCCTGGAGGCCGCACCCGTGCCCGCTCCGACCCTTAGCTCGGAGCCGACTGCGCCAACCGAGGGCGGGTGGCTGGACACCGCCTCGGGGGCTGCAATCTCTATGGCGATCGAGCCGAACACCAGCCTTGTCCTCTGCGAAGCCCGTGACTCCGAAGTGCGGGACTCCTCTCCGGACTCCGAAACTTCCGCGCCCCTGCCAATCGAATCCGATTGGGCGCCGATCATGGAGTTCACCGCCGCGGACATCTTTCAGCACTCGCCCTTCGGCGATATTCTGAATTCATTAAAATCTCTCTCTTTATCAGGGGAGCCCTGGCCGGACTATGGTCAACAAGGTTGGGATGCAGACGACGAAGAAATTCAAAGCCCACCCACCACCCACTTCATAGCCACTGTCGATGATTTAACCGACATGCTCGACTTCGACTCCGAAGACATCGACGGTATGGACGACGATGTAGGAGACGAACAGGAACCAGCGCCTATAGGGCACTGGACAACCACCCCATCTCACGATGTATACATGGTGGACACACCTAAAAGAAACGACGACGAGGAACAAAGGGACGCAACAAGGGATCGTTCCCTCGAAAAGCAGTCAAAGCGGCGGCGTAAGCGCCGCTCCAAACCCCACCTCGACAGAGACAGCAGCCATACAGACCCAGCCATAGAGCAGGGCGAACCGGCGGACGACGAACATGCCATCGAGCAACCGTCCGAACAGGGCAACTTGGATAAACAACCCATCCCCGGCGAAGATAACAGTCCGGACGACCTCACGCCGGACAAGCTACCGGAGCAGAAGAACCTCCACAAAAGGCTCGTCGCCACTGCGCGTAGCCTGAAAAAGCAGAAGCGGAAGCTCAAAACTGCGGAAGATGCACTCAGAACTAGATGGAGCAAAGTACTCAACACATGAGACAAATCTGGCGACGATCGCGCACAAAGAGCTATCCGGCGAAAATTACTGCGAATTTGATGAGGAGGCCTTAGAGCCCCCGCAATCAAAAAATAAGGAAGCCACCCGGTCGGGTGAACAACCCCATGGCCAACATAGAGCGGCAACGAGCGCCGCACACAAGCCAGCACGCGATCCGCACAAGGATTCACATCAAAAAGATGGCCCAACTAGATCTATCTACGGGCCAAGAAAGCAAGCTCTAGTAAGAAATGCAACGCATCAAGTATCCGAACATCACGGTACACCCAAATATAGGGGTGCCGCACACCCCCTATGTTTCACCGATGAGGTGCTGGATCATGAATTTCCAGCGGGATTCAAGCCCATAAACATAGAGGCATACGACGGAACAACAGACCCTGGAGTCTGGATTGAGGATTACATCCTCCACATACACATGGCTAGAGGAGATGATCTCCACGCCATAAAATACTTACCCCTCAAGCTTGGAAGTTGGGAAGAGCTCGAGGATGCTTTTCGGGCAAATTTTCAAGGGACCTATGTCCGACCTCCAGATGCAGACGATTTAAGTCATATAACCCAACAACCCGGAGAGGCAGCCCGGAAACTCTGGAAGAGATTTCTTACTAAAAAGAACCAGATAGTCGACTGTCCGGACGCCGAAGCCTTAGCAGCTTTCAAACACAGCGTTCGAGACGAATGGCTCGCCAGACACCTCGGCCAAGAAAAGCCAAGAACACTGGCCGCATTAACAAGCCTCATGACCCGCTTTTGCGCAGGAGAGGATAGCTGGTTGGCAAGATGCAGTACCAGCGACCCAAGTACATCCGAAGTTAGGGATGGAAACGGGAAACCGCGACGCAGCAAGGACCAGCGCCGGACCAAGGGAAACAGCCCGAAGAGCACGACAGTCAACGCCGGATTCAAAAGCTCTCGGCAGAATCAGAAAAATCTGCCCCTCAAGGATAACCGGGACGAGCTATGTAACCTAAACAAAATCTTGGACAAGATATGTCAAATCCACAGTACTCCGGGAAGCACGCAAACCATACCCACAGAGATTGTTGGGTCTTCAAGTAGTCCAGCAAACTCAATGCCGAACACAAGGGGCTCGACACACCAAGCGAGGACGATGACGAACCCCACAAGGAGAGCACCGGAAAACAAAAGAATTTCCCACAAGAAGTCAAAACAGTAATCTCACTTCACGTGACAAAAGGGAAAAACAGGGTGGCGCCTATAGAGATACGCGCCATACGGCCTATCCCAGAGGAGTCCCGCCACTGGTTATAAAACCAATCACCTTCGACCATCAGGATTACTCTAGAAGTATCCGGAACGCAGGCTGGACTGCCTTGATATTAGATCCGATAATTGACGGACTCCAATTTACACAAGTCCTAATGGACGGCGGCAGTGATCTAAACCTGCTATATCAGGACACAATCCGCAAAAATGGGGATAGACCCAACAAAAATTCGCCATAGCAACACTTCCTTCCAAGGGGTAACGCCAGGCCCAGATGCCCATTGTACAGGCTCTCTCCTGCTAGAAGTTATGTTCGGCTCCCCCGACAACTTCCGCCGCAAAAAGCTAACCTTCCACATCGCCCCATTCACAAGTAGCTATCAAGCACTCCTGGGACGCGAAGCTTTGGCCCGCTTTAACGCAATACCGCATTATGCATCTCTTATGCTTAAAATGCCCGGTCCGCGAGGCATCATCTCATTAAAGGAAAATTTCGAGTGTTCCTCAAGCGCGGAAGATTGTGCGGCTGCCTTGACAGCCACACACTAAACCAGCTTCACTGATCAAAGCACCTAAACAGGTCGTTCAGAACCCGGACATGGCTAGACGAGTCCGGTGTAAACATACAAGGGCTTACTAGCCGCATACCCCCGTACAAGGGGCTCCGCGCATGTACAACAAGAGACGATAAAGCTCAATTCTATTCATTTTTTGAATTATACTTTGTTTATTTAATATAACGTATATTTTCGCACGATCTTTTTCAACTAAGTTCCTCTCTTTTACAGATGAACACCGTGCTACACCCGTCCAGGATACGGCACAACGGAGACACACAGTGCAGACGTCAAGAGGGACCCGTTCAAGGATTCTTTTTAGATTAAGACCCTGCGTAAACCTTTTTTACTGTCTCTTGTTGATACACATCCCCCGGTTTCGTGATATAACCAAGGAGGAGGCTGGCGTCTTGGCATGTGGCCACGTCAGAATTTTGCGCGTACCTGGACACCAGGGGCTCATTACCAAGGGCGTTGTTCAGCCCGTTTTCATAAAGACCGAATACCTTAGGGAGTGTTCGGCGTCGCGAGTTTGGCCTTATACGCATCAGCTCCGAATCATGTCTTTGGTCAAATGTTGGGTTTGCCCGGCTCCTGTGTTTTGCTGTCTTACGTTCCGCTCTACCGGCTAAGGCGGCACCTGGAGAACTACTGCGATTGTGCCCCGGTTCGGCCAGGCGAGCACCTCAGTAGAGAAAGCCGAAAACTGACTGTCATGATATAGCGTGAGACTGTTCAACCACTCGATGACCTGCCGGAATCTTTAGGATTCCTCCGCATTATCGAAGGGTCTGTTTCGCCAGCACACTCGCGCCCCGAATTCGGGTGAGCGCGGTGCCCCTAGGGGCTATATAGTAGCCCCACTGTCAAACTCCTATGGCTAAGTGAAAGTGATAAAGCATTATAGTCCGGTTGCCTAGTTCGCTGTGCTATCAACTCCTTTATAGGACCAAGACGTTGGATAAGTGTGAAAATGCGCCTTCTGCGAACACCCCCGCATTATATGCGTGGGGGCTGAAGTCGACGACTGCCATCTTTCAGGTTATATATACATATACATTAACGGCCGCACAAGAGGTATTTTAATTCTTGAAGGCACAAGTATAAAAAGATTTTATATTCCCTCGAAACATTGTTTTACAATAATACATGTTATTCGATCATAATATCCTTCGAGCACTGCGTCTCTATTAAACGAGTGCCCTGCAGAACTTCCTGAAAATAGTACTCGGCAGGTACTCGGCTCTCGTTCGAATCTTGGGATGCAACAGCGGTGGCCTTCATCTCCGCCCAGTATGTCTTGACATGGGCAAGAGCCATCCGCGCACCCTCTATGCACGCTGACCTCTTCATTGCATTGATATGCGACACCGCACCAAGGAACTGCTGCACCAAGCTAAAATAACTCTTCGGCTCGGGCCTTTCCGGCCACAGATGACTCACGACATACTTCATGCTGAGTCCGGATAACCTATTCAGCTCCATGCAGCCGCCAAACAATCGGTTAATGGAAGTGGGCGCTCTGGATTGTGGAACTGCGACCAAAAAAGCTTTTCCACTTCGTGATCCTTTTGATCCCGGAAGTGTTCGTCCGCGTCCGCGGCACTCGCCGCCAAGTCCAGATAAGGGTCCGCCGCACTCCAAAGCCGGTCCAACGGAGCATATTTAGGATCCCCGAACTTCATCCGCAGCATAAAGGGCTTTCCAGCCGTGATATCTCTGGCCTGACGTAGCTCCTCCTTCATAGCTCTCATCGCAGAGCGAGCATCCTTGGCCTCGGTAGTGGCCTTCTTCAGGTCCTTCTGTTCCGCCCGGTCTTCTTTTTCAAGAAGCTTGCAGCGGTCGGCAGCATCCTTCAATTTCACAGCCATCTCGACCATTTCCTTCTTGCTTCGGCAGTGAGCAGCCTGTTCGGCTTTCAGCTCTTCAGCCGCCTTTAAGGCAGCCGCATCACTTTTCCTGGCCTTCTCCTTGGCTCGGGCGAGTTCCGCCCGAAGGTTCTGCACGGCAGCGGCACCATCTGCATCAAGCATACAGGTTGTAAGGTACGAGCATCAAACCCCCTTACCAGGTGTCTGCGGAGAAATTACATACCTTGTGACTCGTCAAGCTGCTTGTTGACAAGCGCGATGTCGGCATCTGCCACGTCAAGTTGCCGCTTTAGCTCAGCAAATTGATCAGTTCGGCTAGCCACCGGACACTTCGCCACCTACATAGGAAAAGTGACATATCATACCTGGGATTATGATCCTCGGCGCTCCGTCATTTTTGACAACGCACCGAGTCTCAGGGGCTACTATCTATACATGGCGCGTCTTTTATATGCGGAACTGTCAAAAGGTACATCATTTCGCGTACCTCAAAACCTGTCAGTAAACTCCTGAAAGCTTCGTACAACCCGATCTCCGCGGATGAAATCCTTTCAATCACCGTACCCATCAACGCACGGTGTACTTCTGAGATGGACGCTCGCCCGAGCAGATCCTTCAGCTCCTCCGACCACGTACCGGACAGTGCCGGACTCGTCCGATGGCCTTTTTCGAAGGCCGGACACGGGGAGCTTTGGGGGGCCATACGACTGCCTTCCGGCCCTGCCGGATTCGGAGAAACCCTCCATGACAACACCTCAGGGTCGCCTGCCTCGCACAAAGGTACGGCAGGGGGAGGCGTTCCGCTCTCCATAATCTCCGGTCGAAGATCTCCTGAAGATGAGCTCTGCTGAGAAGGGCTGATATCCGAACTACAAGGTAAAAATTTGGTTATCTTCTTCAGAAATAGAACAGGGATGTCTCTTATTTTAAAACTCCCCTCTCTACTTACGGCTCGCTGGAGGGCTGATCCCCTTGGGGGCACAAGTCGGCCGAGGCATCTCCGACGCAGGACCCTCGGCGAAGATTTCTTCCCCGCTTTGAGACCATGGTCTCCGGGTCTTGAGGCGGTCCTCTTCTTCCCCGGATGGAGGGATTCTTGATTCCTCCTTTCTGACAGCCTCCTTCGGAGGCGGTAGCCTTTGTTCTCCCCTTCACCTTCTTCCAAAGGCGCAACCTCCAGCATCCTGGTTAACACGGGATCCGGCGTGGTCTCAGGGAGGGGGGCCGGACACCTGATTAGCTTTGCTTTCGCTATCCACTCCTGTTTAAGGGACAACTCTTTTAAGGGCAATTTTATGATAAATATACGGATGGTGTGTCCGGGTACAGGAATACTTATTTGAGTATCCGGGCGATTGCAGCTCAGACCTGCGTCCTCGGTCGAGTCCGGACACATTGATTGTGGTCCGAAGATCAATTTGTACATATCCATGGGCGTCGCGCCCGTAAAATGTTGGAGAGCTCGTGGTCCCTCCGGATTAAACTCCCACAGGCGGAGGGGGCGACGTTTGCAGGGCAAGGTGCGGCGAATCAACATGACCTGCGTCACCGCGACCAGATTGATGTCTCTCTCTAGGAGATCTCGAATGCGGCCCTGCAACAAGGGCACGTCCTTGGACGGCCCCCAGTTAAACCCTTTATTGACCCATGACGCTAGCTGTGGTGGGGGACCCGAGCGAAAGGCAGGTGGTGCCGCCCACTTGGTGCCCCTGGGAGCTGTGATATAAAACCACTCTCGTTGCCATAAGCTGAACTCCTCTTGAAAAGATCCCTCGGGCCATGGAGCGTCAGCATTCTTGCTTATAAAGGTTGCCTCCGCACTCCGCGTGCTGCCCCTCGATCATCTTCGGCTCTACTTTGAAGGTCTTAAGCCACAATCCGAAGTGAGGAGTAATGTGGAGGAAGGCTTCGCACACGACGATGAACGATGAGATGTCGAGGATGGACTCCGAAGCCAAGTCGTGAAATTCCAGCCCATAATAAAACATGAGCCCCCTCACGAAGGGGTCCGTCAGGAAGCCTAGCCCCCGAAGGAAGTGAGACGCGAACACCACGCTCTCACCAGGCTTGGGAGTGGGAATAACCTGCTCTTGAGATGGCAGCCTATGCGAGATTTCGCCGGTTAGATATCTGGCATCTCTCAGCTTTAGCACGTCTTCTTCCATAATGGAGGAAGGCATCCACCGGCCTTGAAGGCCGGAGCCGGACATCATCGAAGGCCCGAAGCGCCTGAATCTGGAGCTTTGGGTGTTGGAACTCGAGGCGAGAGGTGGATTCGATTGAGATTGAAAGAAAGGAGTAGAGCCTTGGTCTCTTTATAAAGAGGTTGAATACCAAGAGCCCTCCCCGTGACCGTTTGGGACTCGCCTTCGATTGAGGAAATATACCAACGGGCACGATTGGGTTACCCACGCCCGTATTGATGAGAATCCCGGAATAAGGGGACACGATCTCTGCTTCGACAAGACGTGCCAAGGAAACAGCCTCGCTAAACGTGCTGAGGTGGGACAGTAAAAACGATTCGAACAAAGGCTTGGCCGTGGTGTGATGTCACGCAGAATCGTCGGCCAGATTGGATTTGTGTAAATATTATTCTCTCTACGGTGGTATGTGGAACTTATTTTGCAGAGCCGGACACTTTCCTTGTGTTCAAAATCTTCTATGAAGTATTCGGAGGAGGAACCCGCTTTGCAATGCCGAAGACAATCTGCGCGCCCGGACTAAATGCGTCATTGAAGCCTGGTTCAGGGGCTCTTGAGGAGTCCTAGATTAGGGGTGTCCGGATGGCCGGACTATAACCTTTGGCGGACTCTGGACTATGAAGATACAAGATTGAAGACTTCGTCCCGTGTCCGGATGGGACTTTCCTTGGCGTGGAAGGCAAGCTTGGCGATACGGATATGTAGATCTCCTCCCATTTGTAACCGACTCTATGTAACCCTAACCCTCTCCGGTGTCTATATAAACTGGAGGGTTTTAGTCCGTAGGACGAACAACAATCATACCATAGGATAGCTTCTAGGGTTTAGCCTCTCTGATCTCATGGTAGATCTACTCTTGTACTACCCATATCATCAATATTAATCAAGCAGGAGTAGGGTTTTACCTCCATCGAGAGGGCCCGAACCTGGGTAAAAACATCGTGTCCCTTGTCTCCTATTACCATCCGCCTAGACGCACAGTTCGGGACCCCCTACCTGAGATCCGCCAGTTTTGACACCGACAGGGGGCAGCAGTGGGGAATCTTGGACAATGGGCGAAAGCCCGATCCAGCAATATCGCGTGGATGAAGAAGGGCAATGCCGCTTGTAAAGCTCTTTAAATCGAGTCTTGCGCGATCATGACAGACTCGAGGAAGAAGCCCCAGCTAACTTCATGCCAGCAGCCGCGGTAAGACGGGTGCAAGTGTTCTTCGGAATGACTGGGCATAAAGGGCACATAGGCGGTGAATCGGGTTGAAAGTGAAAGTCGCCAAAAAGTGGCGGAATGCTCTCGAAACCAATTCACTTGAGTGAGACAGAGGAGAGTGGAATTTCATGTGTAGGGGTGAAATCCGTAGATCTACGAAGGCATGAAAGCGAAGGCAGCTCTCTGGGTCCCTACCGACGCTGGGGTGCGAAAGCATGGGGAGCGAATTGGATTAGATACCCTGGTAGTCCATGCCGTAAACGATGAGTGTTCGCCCTTGGTCTACGCGGATCAGTGTCCCAGCTAACGCGTGAAACACTCCGCCTGGGGAGTACGGTCGCAAGACCGAAACTCAAAGGAATTGACGGGGGCCTGCACAAGCGGTGGAGCATGTGTTTTAATTCGATACAACGCGCAAAACCTTACCAGCCCTTGACATATGAACAACAAAACCTGTCCTTAACAGGATGGTACTGACTTTCATACAGGTGCTGCATGGCTGTTGTCAGCTCGTGTCGTGAGATGTTTGGTCAAGTCCTATAATGAGTGAAACCCTCGTTGTGTTGCTGAGACATGCGCCTAAGGAGAAATTGCCACCGAGTGACGTGCCAGCGCTACTACTTGATTGAGTGCCAGCATGTAGCTGTGCTTTCAGCAAGAATTTCACCATTGGGAGCCGGTGCCTTTCGAAGCACTTTCACGTGTGAACCGAAGTCGTCTTGCCCAAGACCCACGGATACCTACCTATAGTGACGTCAAAGTACATGTGAGCATGGAGGTTTGGTTGAAATTGGTTACGACAACATCGAGTTGGCGGTGGAGGAAGACTCCGCATGAAGGCCAGAAAATGGTGTGGAACGTAGTGGTAATAGTACGCGCCCCGCTCCGAAACAAAGAAAAAGTTGTGTGCCGCACTCACGAGGGACTGCGAGTGAGATACTGGAGGAAGGTGGGGATGACGTCAAGCCCGCATGGCCCTTATGGGCTGGGCCACACACGTGCTACAATGGCAATGACAATGGGAAGCAAGGCTGTAAGGCGGAGCGAATCCGGAAAGATTGTCTCAGTTCGGATTGTTCTCTGCAACTCGGGAACATGAAGTTGAAATTGCTAGTAATCGCGGATCAGCATGCCGTGGTGAATATGTACCCGGGCCCTGTACACTCCGCCCGTCACACCCTGGGAATTGGTTTCGCCTGAAGCATCGGACCAATGATCACCCATGACTTCTGTGTACCACTAGTGCCACAAAGGCCTTTGGTGGTCTTATTGGCGCATACCACGGTGGGGTCTTCGACCGGGTGAAGTCGTAACAAGGTAGCCGTAGGGGAACCTGTGGCTGTATTGAATCCTTCGCGATGGAAATGCCCTCGCCCACTTGACTAAACTAAGGACCTCAACGGTATAAACATGTAGATTTTCTACTTTTCCATTTTCCTTCTTGTTTATCAATCACCAATCAAGACAAAACGGGCACTACGGCGAGACGTGAAAACACCTGATCCCATCCCGACCTCGATATATATGTGGAATCGTCTTGCGCCATATGTACTGAAATTGTTCGGGAGACATGGTCAAAGCCCGGAGAAAGAGCAAGAAAACGGATGCGCTAACGCATAGCGGCTTTCAGCTAGTTGCTCAAAAAATCGTATAAAAATCAAGCAAGAAAACTAAAGAAAGCGTTAGCGCATTGGACTCGAAATCCAAATTGTGCTAGCTGACAAAGAAAAAACAGAATATAACAGAGAAATATTGGTTCTGACTGGTTGGTAGAAGGACTCTAAATCCTTTGAGTGGTTTGATTCCACAACAGAATAAAGAATGAAATGAATGAATGAAAGCCATGACCATGCCTCCAGTAGGAAGATCGAGGAACTGATGCTGACGCTCCTGGTTCATGGGATCCTAACCGCGATGGGGAGATTAGATATTATTCTTTCGTAAGTCCATCCAATGGAGATAGATTGAGGAGAAAGAAAGGAGAAAACTAAAGAGAAAGATGGACAGTAGATTGACAGTATCCGAATCAAATAAGAAAAAAACGTAGCGATTTCATCAAATCCCGATTGTGCGGGTGTGAATTGGAAAAATCCCGTTCTGGCTGGCAGCAGGCATAGGACTACAAATCCTCTTTCGCCGGGCATTTTGGACTCGAAATCCAAACGGAGAGAGTGGTTCGAATCCACCTCAGAACGAACAATGAAAAAGGCGTCGAGCGGGTGCAAGCTCGAGGAGCTAGGAAGTATGGAAGAAAGCTTGACCAGTTTTTCACTGAACTACTCGAACTTTTTGTTCGAAAAAGCGGAAATCGCTTAGTTCGAGAGAGGGTTGAGCTTCATCGGTTAGTGTGCACCAAAGGATGAGGTTTCTTTCCCGTTCTACAAATTGAAACCGTTCTAGCTTGATACTGCGATATCGCCAAATCATCCAACGAAGCATGGAAACCATTTCGGTGGCGGTAATGGCCTCCAGTAGTTTTCTATGGAACCATACCACTATGGTCATCTATATGATTAGACCGTGCCGCTTCACTAGACTTTCCTGAACCATCCATTTGATCCCCACGGTAGTGACACCACTTTCTAAAAAAAAGTTTCCAGAATCCAATGCGGAACCAAGCAGTAAGAGAAATTCATCATGGTAATATTAGTCGAAAACCAAAGTGGATCGGAGAGAACAGAGAGTCCGTTACAATGAAAAAAATGTTGAGGAATCATGTTGAAAGAACAACATTTTGTGTCATAAATATCGTATATAGAGATTTTTCATGTATCAACGCTTTTGATTCAATTATGAAAGTACGCTGTACCGGACTTGCACCCCTAGTTACGCAGAAGTGCAAGCACAGAAGCGGATGACCGGACCTTACCAACATACTCAAAAAGTATTCTATACTTTGGGGTGCATGCTCTTGACAAGCAGTGTTTCCAGTCTAGCTGTGTCAAATCGGTGTGAAGTGTCCTTCTAGGTTACGGCTGGTAGAGCAAAGGACTGAAAATCCTCTTTAGTTTCACGCATGGGACTCTAAAACCCAATTGCTCTACATCTGAGCTTCGATTCCACAACATAACTAACAATGAATGAATGTGTGCGTTCAACCAGGTAAGCATGTGCAAATGAAAGAAAGGACTAGGGAGGGATTGAGAGAAGCTTTCCACAAGGAAAATGAAAAAAAGCATATCGTTCTTAGAAATTGTGGAATTTGACTCGATTAGAGCTATGGTTTAGCATCGAGAGGGAAGTTTTGTAAAAGCAACAGAAGAATTGCTCGAGATACCCGTGAGCGTATATAACTTGGGTCGTGTTATAATTGCTCGCTAAACCTATTGATGGGAGAGGCGAAATTGTAGCTTCGAATCTCGCTTAATTGAATCTCCTGCTCCAAGTAGAATTTCCAGGCGTTCCGTGATATGAACCTCTTCAAAAGGGCTTATTGCTATCGATTTGATGATCCCTATAGGGCGCGGTCAGCGAGAGTTCATTATTGGGGATGTATAGACCGCAAAACAGCAGAGCCGAGATACAATTCTCAAGAAAAAAGGGGAAGATGTAAGAAGAACAAGAGCGAGCCTTCACGAAAGAAAATGCAAGTGAAAGAGAATTGTCAAAAATTCCTAAAAGCGGTGGTTCTTTTCTTTATGGATCGGGTTGATCCATATGTTCTGAGGGGGAGACGAGGTGTAGCGCAGTCTGGTCAGCGCATCTGTTCTGGGTACAGAGGGCCATAGGTTCGAATCCTGTCACCTTGATGTGGTATTTACATAACGGGGCCGAAGTGCAAAGCCCCGTAGCCTATCCGCGGTCGGGAAGGCAGGCGAAAAGCGTGCACAAAAGAAAAAGAAAGCTAAAAAGCTTATTTTGCAATCCATTATCTTTGGTATTCTTCTATATTTAGATCATATTATATAGCTATTTCACAGGTTTTATTTACATACCTCAGTCATGTTATTTGTCTAGCCTTGAATCAGAATAGCCTCTCCAATGGTTCCGAAGATTCTTTCGGCATCAATGTGTTTTTGGAATCTTCCTATGAAACAAATAACATTCTGGAACAGTTTAGGACAGAACATGCCTTAGTAGAAAGCGAGCTTTTTTCGCGTATAGCCACCTCGAAACCCAATTAGCGCACGGGCTGCCCCCATAACTCAACCCTGACGAGTACGCAAACTTGGTCAGGGAGCATTTAGATGGTGCAGTTAGTATTGACCACTACCGCCAAGTCCATAATTCAAAAATTGATGAAGTCCACATAATGGAGCTCAAAAGCTGATTACCAAATCTACTTTTTTAGCATCTTGAAACTGCACATAAGAAATATTATGAATGAATCACCTTACAATAACATACGAGAGACAGCTTTCTATTTTGTCGAACAACAAGTCGAACCCAATGAACAATTCCATTCAAAGGAATGTTCTAGAGTTTTTTCCACTATATTCGCGATATTTAACAAAATGGAATAAATTCTTCATGATTTCTAGAGTTCCAGGATTACTTCACTGATATCGATTTTCGCCTAAGCACGGCCTCTAGGTTAGTTCAAAGTGTAATACAACGAACTATCGATACACCGAAAACGAGTCAAGATGGATACATAAAATGGAGACATCGTGGATTGCCCAAATTGGGACGACGATAGGACATTTCACTTTCTTTCGCAATATTTCTGATCATGACCTAACCACTAGGAAAGGGGATTGCTTACTCTCAGCCACGTTTTCGCTTATGCTTAGTCAAGTGAGGATTCCATTCGAAGTAACGTAATAGAGCACCATCTTCAAAACTTCTCGGGATCCGGAGTTTTTCGATAAAAGGTCCCATCCTTCAATATCATGATTGGGTCAACCAGGCCAGATCATAAGTGAAATAGTTTGATCGGGTCGACCAGGTCAGGCCCGATCATGAGTGAATAGAAAATAGAAAAAGTACATAGCTGTTCCAGTGGAAATACTTTGTTTAATTCTACCACTTCTACTAGGAGTAGCCTTTTTAGTGCTAGCTGAACGTAAAGTAATGGCTTTTGTGCAATATCGAAAGGGTCCTGATGTAGTGGGATCGTTCAGATTGTTACAACCTCTAGCAGATGGTTTGAAATTGATTCAAAAAGAACCTATTTCACCAAGTAGTGCTAATTTCTCCCTTTTTAGAATGGCTCCAGTGGCTACATTTATGTTAAGTCTGGTCGCTTGGGCCGTTGTACCTTTTGATTATGGTATGGTATTGTCAGATCCGAACATAGGGCTACTTTATTTGTTTGCCATATCTTCGCTGGGTGTTTATGGAATAATTATAGCCGGTTGGTCTAGTAAGACAGGGGGTGGCCGTTCGGTCGCCTATGATATACGGACCAATTGGTCAAAAATGGGTTTGTGCCGCAGGTGTTGAACGATCTACTCTACACAGGTGTGGGCTTACAGGGCTAGGGCTCATAAACCCTTTCTTTCATTCATCAAGGGGTCGGTCACTTTTCCGGGCCGGGATCGAGAAGTGGAAGTCATAAAAAAGAGATGCTTCTCTTCGCACCTCATATCAAGAGGAAAGGTAGCTTGTCAAACTGGTCTCACTATTGGAAATTCTAGCTTTCTATTTTTATCACCGGCTCTTCTTCTTTTTCAACGCTACTAAGGACCTGACGGTTCGCCTACTTGATGGATGAAAGAACATGAGAAAAAGGGTTCTAAAATAAAAGGCTAGAAAGTCTACTACAGCACAGTCAAAGTCAGCGGTGAAGTTTGCCTAGCCTCGCCTACTCATTTTTGTAGGCGGCGGGTTAGCGAAGAGGCTTAGGGATAAGAGAGTGTCGGTGCGTACGTAGCCTTCATTCTACTACGCTACACAAAGTCACTTAGCTCGACGTTAATTAAGAGAGTAAAGGAGGAATACCCTACATAGAAGAACCACAGTTCGCTTAAAAAGCTATAACCTTTAGCTCCCCGTGGCTAAGCTGCTTCGCACCACTGATAGTTAATTAAGATTCCATTTCAAAGGCGCTACTTTGTTTCGCAAGCCTTTGTCATTGTCAGTCAACTAAGGTTGGCCCTCGCCCCTCGCGAATCCGTAAATCGAGAGCATGCCACAAAAAAGGATGGTCCCCTATGCATTTCATTCTTTCCGGAACGCAAATAATTAAAGTACCTGACCCCCCATCATGTTGAACCTCTCCTTGTGATCGGGATGAGGTAGATGCCTCCCAGCCGGGGGGGGATCGAATCGGAGTTTCCTTAGGTAGCCACCGACCTACAGTTCTCCTTAAATTTATGTGCTTGGTGGAAAAGAAGCGAACAAAGGTACGCTCGCTTGTTGTCTTGTTCTCTGCCGCGGACTGGGATCGCTCGCCAGCTAGGCCCTCTAGAAAAAAGTTGGAGCAACATTGTATGAGAACATATTACTGGGTATTGAAGTTCCTGATGGTCATGTTTGTCGCCTTCGAAAGGCCCTCTCTATGGGAAAAAAGCAACCACCTCGTGCTTGGTTTGAGCGGTTCAGCTCTGTGGTTCAAGTTGCTGGTTTCTCTTCTAGTGAGCATGACCCTGCACTTTTCACTCATACATCTGACCGCGGTCGTACCTTGCTTCTTCTCTATGTTGATGATATGTTGATCACTGGAGATGATCAGAAGTACATTGCTTTTGTGAAGAAAAAGTTGAGTGAGCAATTCAAGATGTCAGATTGATTTTCTCTCAGTTATTTTCTGGGAATTGAGGTTGATCAAACTAATGATGGTTACTATGTCTCTCAGGATCTCTATACTCAGGATTTGATCTCACGCCCAGGTCTTACTGATACACACACTGCCGCTACACCCATGGAGCTCCATCTCCAATTGCGCCCTAGTGATGATACTCCTCTTGAGGGATACCACTCGCTATCGTCATCTTGTAGGCAGCCTTGTGTACCTCACTATGACCCGCCCGACATTGCTCATGCAGTCCACATTGTCAGTCAGTTTGTCGCTGGTTCCTTGAGGGAGATGCAAATACTTCATTCTTCCATAGTGCTGCCAATGGAAGACACATAAAATGTAATATTGCTTGTTTGGAACATGAAGGAAATGTTATACAAGATGAGAAAGAGTTGCAAGAACACATTTCTAGTTACTATAAGAGACTATTTGGTTTAGAGGACAAGGGGGACATATCTCTTGGTGGAAGCCCCTTGGTCAACAGAGCACATAATATCAGAACTAGACAATGAAGAGTTGACTAATCCTTTCACTATGGAGGAAATAGAGTTAGTAGTTAAAGAGATGAAAACCAATACAGCTCCTGGCCCAGATGGCTTACCAGTAATCTTTTAGAAACATTTTTGGGAGATGGTTAAAGAGATGGTCAAAAGAATGCTTGATAGCCCGCATGCTGAGGAGTTGCAACTTAGAAGAATTAATTATGGGGTGGTTACTCTGATTCCTAAAACGAAAGATGCTGCAACTATCAAGCAATATCGGCCAATATGTTTATATTATGTTTGTTAGAAAATTGTGACTAATGTACTGACAAATAGGCTTGAGAGAGTTGCGTATAAGGTGGTCAAGAAGAGTCACACGGCATTTATGAAAACGGAAATATTTTAGATGGGGTGGTCACTATCCATGAGGTGTTTCATGAGCTTAGGAGGACTAAACAAGAGGGGTCATACTAAAGCTAGACTTTTAAAAGCATATGACAGGGTGAATTGGGATTTTCTACAAGAGGTTTTGCTTAAAAAGGGTTTTCTTTAGTGAGAAGTGGAGAGGTTGGATTAAACAAGTGGTAGAAGGAGGTGCAGTGAGTATCAATATTAATGGAGAGGTTGGCCCATATTTTAAGAGCTACAAAGGATTTTTTTTTTCCAGGGTGATCTCACCTCTTCTTTTGAATTTGGTGGTGGTCACAGAAAAGGGGTCACTCAAGTGTACGGCATTCTTTGTCCGTCTGCATCATGGTACATGTTTGGACTGCTGGATTGTAGAGGAACGAATTTCAGGCTACTTTAGATGGGGTGGGCTGCACCCATTCTCGGTACGCATACAAGGTGGGCACCCATTCTCGGTTAAGATGGGAAATCCTATAGGGGTAGAAATGCTACATGAAAAAGTCCGCTCTTCTTTGTATTAGGAATTGAAAGTAAGTCAACCCTTCCTCTTAGAGCAACTTGTCGCAGCTGTGACTACTCTTTCTATTTGAATTGAATGTCGTGAATCACTTGTTTCCCTAATGTGACTAGTCTTGACTGCAGGTTTTTTCTTTCTATAGAGAACTGATTGCGCTTAGAGATGCTTATTAAAGGTTTGCTTGGTGGCTTCCTTGCTTGATGTGCTTTCCTTGTTGATTGGCTTGGTCTGCTAGTTCCCCGGAAATCACTTCCTCTAAGTCTTAAATAGCGTAACCTACTCTTTCTTCAAAGAATGTAGCATATCTAAGAAATGATTTCTCTAACGAGTCAAATCCGTTGTGAAATAAGGAAATGCGCGGATCGCTTCTTCTACCCTTCTCTTATTCGCATTTCGCCATTATTGAAAGAAAAGCTATTCTTCTTTGCATATCCTTTTTTCCTCTAATTCGAGCGAGTAAAGGCGCAGCTTCCTCATCTTTGCTTTATAGTTTGATATAATATATAATTGGATTTTGCTTTCCTTTCAGGAGCTCTAGCTATCTTCTGATCCACCAGTTCATACTTTTAATGAAAGCTCTTTCACCCTGCCCGCGGGTAATCCCTTACTGAGCCTACTCAAGCAATCTCCCATTAGTCGCTCTTTACTTTATAGTCAAGCGATTGCAAACAACTTATTTAGGCTAGCTACTTTGCTGATTAACAAGATTATCACATTGGAGCTGTGACAGTTATGTAAACTACTTCTATAACAAGTAATGAATCTGAGGTCAAAGCCAATGAGTACGCCGGATGTTGCATTTTCGCAGTGAGGGAAGGTTGGCTTGACAGGCTTCGTTCTGGATGTTTTAATCTATTCTCATGGTCTTTGTTCTCTTTTATTATCCCATTGTGAGAATGGCTAGGACTATGGATCCCCACGCCCCTAGTCAAGATTTCTTTCCGAGTAGCGCAAGGCTTCTTCGTTGGCAAATAAACAAATTAATGAACTAATTTCCTAATATGACGTGAACTTGAACTAGCATTGATCAAGTCCATGAGCTCATAAGAAGGAGTTCTTCACGTGAGAAAGTCCACGGCTTAGCTTCATTCAATAAAATAGAAAGTATCCAATCGACTTTAGGAGCGCCATATGTTTCTATCTGAAACGGTAAAGCGGGGCTCGCTATAAAGGTCATAGCTAGTTCAAGATTGGTAGGAAAGTAATACAAATGATTTTAATATGACAACCCCCAGGGGAGCTAGCCTTTGTGTTAAGATTAAAAAGAAGAGCCCTCTTTTCATACGACTCGGTGATTCCATTGCTCTATCCGGCCGCAAGATTCGATCGCGTACAAAGACGAGCACGAGATGGGTTGGGGACTTAGAAATGAGCTATGCTCCAAGAATTGACCCCTGAACTACCTTTGCCCGCCTTTTCTTGTAGCATCCATTCCCCCTATTTTATATATTTAGAATGCTTTTAGGGCTAGTGGAATGAGGCTGGAACCCATCAATATCGCTAAACCGGGAGAGTTGCTTGTGTTGGGTTCACAGTTTCGCTCTACCAAGGCAATATATAATATAATATATTATAATATAATACAATATAATATGCATACAGCTTTAGCTGAATATCGTGAGTGTTCAGCGAAGTATGCTAGACATTGGCCTTACGTTCAGGATACTCCTTTCTGTCTTTGCGATGTTTGGTTATAAGAGAATGTTGCTCTTCAGAAAACGCATATAGTGGCCTTCGTTGATGGGAAAAACGCTCCAGTGTATGCGTTACAAGGCAACTAACATTTTTCCATGGATGTTCGTGAAAGAATGTTCTTTTTTTTCGTTGGAAAAACCAACGCCGACGTCAAGATCAGTCTCCTTTCCTTTCTCTTTTCGGGAGCAGAGCTGAAAAAGATGGACAGTAACGATCGCGTAATATCAATTTATCGGCCTCATCATCGAAAGCGGCTTCCAATTGCTCGGAAATTCTTAGCTATATGGGGGACTTTGATGGTGAGCAAAAAGAATTGATCAAGAAATTGGTAAACTTTCGCATGATCGATGGTAAAAGAACGAGAGTTCGTGGCTATTGTTTATAAAACTTTTCACCGCCTAGCTCGAATCGAACGCGATGTAATAAAACTTATGGTTGACGCCGTAGATAATATAAAGCCAATATGCGAAGTGGTCAAAGTAGGAGTCGCAGGTACTATTTATGATGTTCCTGGGATTGTAGCCAGGGATCGTGAACAAACCTTAGCTATTCATTGGATCCTTGGAGCAACGTTCAAACGACCAATAAGCTATAGGATAAGCTTAGAGAAATGTTCATTTGCTGAGATACTGGATGCTTACCGAAAGAGGGGAATTTCATGTAAGAGAAGGGAGAATCTTCATGGACTGGCTTCCACCAATCGGAATTTCACAAGATTTCAGATGGTGGTAAAGTGATACCACATAAGGAGCTCTTCCTCATTCAATCATACTCAACAAAAGTAAGAAATGTTTGACCCAGATCCTTTTTTCATCTTCATATAGAAAGAAACTCGGCCTTCCTCATACTCCCCCCTTCATTCATAGAGTTGGAGGAATCCACAAGAGGCATGCCCGTTCATAATCTCATAAAAGAACCATTCTTTTTATGAAAACTCTTGTTCCAACCTCACCTCAGGTCGAATGAAAACAAAAGGGGGATCAGTCAAATCAATAAGCCATGAATGAAGAAGTAGTGGGCCTTTCGCCTTATTTCGTTTGACTCGTGGAGCTGAGAAATCTACTTCAAAGAGAGGGAAAGAGTGCCAGTCCAAAAGAACAAGCAAGGGATGAGCGCACAGGAGCGAAATCCGTTGCGCCCACGCACATGTGTTTTCTTTCTGGGTAATTTCTCAGAAAGTTTTTGTGTTGTTGATTCCTATTCCTAGGTGTTGTGCTTTTTCCCCTATGCCACCTATTGGTACTAGTGGAGTAGGATTGGCCTGTAATACAGAACCTATAGGTGGTGTAACCTTTCGCTCAATACTCAAATCTACAATTGAAGCATCTGAGGCTGCATCAATCGAGGATACACGACATAAGGAATTGTTAGATCTCCAAACTAAACTTCGCCTTCACCAAGCGTGGGTTTTCACTGGTCCTAACTAATGGTTGGCAAGCGATCCCCTATTCTGCATCCCGAAGATCAGACGGCCCAGAGCCGGAGCGATTCAAGCAAGTTACTCAGCTTGAGTTTTTCAGTCATCAATAGATTGTGCAGTTTCTTAGTCTTTTGGTCCATGTCTTCATGACTTATAGAAAGGGTTTCTTTCTTTTACAAGATCATGGAAGCTTGAAACCATCCGAGATCTTCGGAAACAAGAAATGTTGCATCAAAGGGTTTAGTGGTCATATCATAGTGAAATCGAGTTTCTTGATTTAGTCGATTTCAAATTCCCAACTTAGAAATTGAAAGGACTAAGATTCTACTTCTTCCTCAAATACGGAATGTGGATTCAAGTATGATATCACTATTCCACAGATCTCAAGAAAACGAATTGAACAAGTTTGATGGCTGGAAGAAGATAGGATATATTCAAACATGTATTGCATTTCATCGATCTCACCCTTTGTTCAAGGTCGATAAGTACTGACTTCTTGAACAGATACCGATACCAGTCATGAAGGCTTCGCCCTTCTCAAGTCAAGTGCAGAAGCGAAATCCGTTGAGCAAGAAGCCAGTGATCCCACAACATCAAAGTGATACATATGACATATTCGAAATTAGGCTTAGTTTGTAGCTGTGAATATAGTAATGCACTTATTTATTGATAAATATGTTCTTTCAAGTAGAGCATACTCGGTAGAAACGAGGTGGCGGAGCTGGGAAGAGGATTATACTTTATCGATTACTTGAACTTAGAGACCCATTATAGAAAGAAGACAATAGCTGAGTGAGTTTTATGGATCTAGTTTATGAGCAGCTTAACTAGAAAAGCAAGCAGAAGGAATAGAAGAATGAAATGCAGAAATAGGGGAAGGGCGGGTAGCATTTTCAAATGCCAGTTTGAGTGAGACAGTTTCTGCCCCCCACTTTTAGGTTGTTCTTCCATTACGCCTTTGTCTTGCTCCAAGCTACCCGACTTCCTTCCTTTGTTCTTCCATTCTACTTTGTATGATTCTCGATCATCAGTTCTTATCGATCCCATTTTAAGGACAAATCCTGATGTTGGTAAAATATACGTGTTGATCAAGGCCAAGGACAATGAAGCAGGCATGAAAAGATTGAAGAACGAGGTATGATGATTACTTGGACTACTTTCTGCTCTTCATGCAAATGACCATATTTTCCGTCTGCAATACAGTAGAAGATCTTTGAGTTGTTCAGATGTTTACAGGAAGTCCATGGGAAAAACTACCACAGCTTTGTATTAAGCAAGCAGGTTCTAGTCGTTGGTAATTTCAGGGAAGCCTACATTGGCATTGCTCCTGAGTTAGCCAAAGAGATCGCGGAAGAAGTGGATGTTATCGTAAACTCTGCAGCAAATACCACTTTTGATGAGAGGTTCGTGAAGCTATACTAGTCTTGCACCAAGGATTGCTTCCATTACTAAATGTGTAAGTTCACATTCCATAGCAATAAAAGTATTGCAACTTGCAGGTATGATGAGCACTAGACATCAACACCATGTGGCCATTCCGGATAATGAGTTTCGTGCAGCGGTTTCGAAGACACAAGCTCTTCTTGCAAGTATCAACAGGTCAGAATGCCAAATAAGAGTTTCTGGTGGTCGAAATCAAATGGTAACCTGTTTTTATTAATCTCAAAAGCTTACAAACAAGCTTTAGCAGTATGTTTGCATGTCATGTTTTTGGCCAAACAACATATGTGAATGGGTAGAGGCAAGGTTTGATACTAGAGAAGCCATTTTGCTTAGGGGATACCATAACAAAGGGGATAGGTTCCTCAGATTTTTCGCACATCGTAATACCGTGTTGGATATCGAGGCTGAGATCAAGTTGGCTTTTGAATCCGTAAGGCATTCTTCTGCCTCTGCTTCATTACTCAAGAAATGAAAGAGTTAGGTAGTAGAGGTATTCTAGTATTTCCCTGTTACTTTCTCATGTTTGTAGATACGAATACACACATGAAGTATTTGATTTGTGCAATTTATTTATTCATAGGGCCAAACTCTATGGTTGGCAAGACACTTATGTGTTCACAAAGGCCATGGGCGAGATGGTCATCAACTGCCTGCGAGGAGAGATACCGGTGGTAACAATCAGGCCAAGTGTCATAGAGAGCACATGGAGGGATCCCTTCCTGTGTTGGATGGAAGGAAACAGGTTAATGCTAAACCCAAATCTGAGGTTGCGGATGTCACATATATATGTGATGCATCCTCGTCTGCTTACCAGATAATGAGCTATTTCCGAGGATCTAGCGGGCGTACTAACTTTGTGGGTTGATGGTGAGGATCAAGTATATGACCTATATTCCTCACTATTAGAGGACTTCAAAGAGGAGATTCCATCATAATCTCTGGAAGCTAGTGTCAAGGAAGCCGTTAGCCGTCACCTTAACTGAAAGTTGGTGAAGAAGGTGTATATGCCTCTTGTCTATGGTAAGACACAACATAGTGCAGCAGCGGACATCCGTAAGGGGCTTGACTTCATTAGAAAACGTCTTTGAAAGCAAACAAAGTGGCGGACATTTTTTTTTGCATTATGGGACAAGAAATTCCCAGCCATTGCTAGGCTGAGCCATGTTAGCAAAGAATGGTTTCTCCAACAATATGAGGATAAATCCCTTACTAAAATGGTAGTGGTCACAAACCCCGTCCATGTACAATTGAAAACATTAACAATACGAAAGCAAGAATCATCATTTACACTGGGAATGCCTTCCTCTACCAAAAGAGAAAGAGTTGAAGATAACGAAGAAAAGTGGGTGGATACAAAACCAGTTCATATCACTTGTCTTTCTGGTCTTCGTAATCTCATCGAATACTAGTAAATGCTTTCAAGAGAAAATAGAAGCACTAGAGAGCTCAAGTTCACTTCATTCATCACAAGATGCAAATGATAATCAAAATGGAGCTAATGAGGAAGAAATCACTTCTACTTAAACTTTTTTGAGCGAAATACCAACCAACACATAAAGCAATAACCAGATAGATAGAATGATAACAGGTAATACGAAGATATCACACTACAAGAAATATGTCAACTTGTGACCCTCACTATTGGTCGCTGAAAGGTCATAGTTTTTCATTTGCGACCTTTTTGTGACTAAAAACAGAAGATCAAAAGCTGGCGGTCGTAGACTGAAATTAATGACCTTCTTTGTGATATGTAAAAGGTCGTTGGTTTCATGACCAAATTTTTGGTCACTAGCAACCTCCCCAGGCCACATAGGCATCCAGCATGGCAAGCTGACGTGGATAAGAATTAGCCCGGTCCGATTCGGCGTTTTACATGGGCCAAGCCCATTAGTTCAACCTATTTATATATTTTTTGTATGAATTTTTTGTCAGCTTCATGGGCCAAGCCCAACAATTCAGCCTTTTAATTTTCTGGGGCATGGCCCTTTTGCAGACCATTTCGTTAAGCCTTTTTGTTCATGTTTTCCAGAAATAAACAATGTTCCAGTCCACAATTAATTGGGCCATAGCCTTTTTAGAGCCCATATATTATTTGGTCCAATAGAATATTTGGTCTTTTTATTCACTGATTTCCAGTTTACACATTCGAACATCAAACACTCAATAATTCTCTCTTATACATGCATCTCATACATGAGTACAGGAAAGAACACTACAGGCACCAAAAAATGCATCCATCTCGAAAGAACACTAAAGCAAGCTCACAAGCCTCACATACAGTAAGTCTTGCCTGTCACAACCAAATTCCAGGAAAAATGCATCCATCTCACTTACATCTCAGCATCAATGCAGCAACAATACAAATAGGACAAATGGTCCAGGAGCCATGCATCTCAAAGATCTCACTTACATCTCAAAGATCAATGCATCTCAGCATCTGTCAGTATCAAGCAGAGCACAAATGGTCCAGGAGCCGAACTCCCAAAGGAGCAGCATGCTGCTGCTTTGCTTCCCCATATAGGACACTCTCCTAAGATAGCAACCCAAAAAACAAAAAACATGATTAGGGAGCTGGTACATAAGAAAAGGAATTAATGCACGAATGACATATACAACTAAAAAAACAGGATATGAAATATTATTGAATTGCACATTAGGTGGCTGCAAGATAACTTTTGCTTCATATAAAGTAACTAGAATTAGCACCGAAAAACTAGATTTACTAATGTGTTTGTCACACTACCAAAATCCAAGACAAACCATGACAGGGAGACGAGTGAATTGCAGCACAGGAGGCATCTAATTTGACTACCACAATCATTGAGTGAAAGCAAACATCAAAGAATTCAGAAATTTCTGAACTGAATGAAATCAAGTTTGCACATGACACAGCAGGCCTGCAGTCCCTAATTAGATTAGATATTCCGACTCATGAGCCACATGCATAGACACTTACTAGAACCTTCTTATGCTTAAACTAGAAATAGAACAAAAGAAAACTGAACCTATCTATTCAACAGAGAGACATATCATGGGAGGAGCACCTATGTCAAGAGAAATCACACATGGCCTGAACCCTGGGCATCATTTTAACTTACAAACTGCATCACCAAATAAAACTACCAAGTTAGTGACAACCTTAAAATGGAATCAGGTAGTCTCACGTTTTGAGCCACTTGTAAGATCAATTCCAGTTTTCACACGTACAAACTAAAGCAGAGTTTAACCAAGTTGGTGCTGGATGTTGGCCTCCTTTCCTCTAGCCGCAGGAGCACCTGCGTACTCATGCTTCAGACCTGTAATGCATAAATTGAAAAATGTATTTGTTATAAAGCAAGGTAGCATCACAGATCGTGGATAAGACCAAGATAGGATCGCAGATGAAACTACACTGTTCCATAGCAGCAACTACTGCAGATGAACAAAATAGCTTCGGAACAAAAGATGATGCAGAAATAAAAGAACACGTTCCATTTGTGAAGTACCAAGATGCTCCTGTTTCATGAGTCAACGAGCAAGCTACTACAGATTAATCCTCTATGCATCTTTTAGAGTAAAATAAAACTAGGGTGTCTGCTGGGATGGTGGAATCAGACTTACATCATCTATAGAACAAAATTGAACAAAGTCAGAGACTGAATTCTAACCCTATCTTGCTGTTCTACCCCACGCTTGTTTTCATCTGTCAATAATAGCCATCTGAACTTTAGTGAGCTGATCAGAGGAAACAAACCTTGCCCGTTCTTGCCGAAGCCCTTGCCGGACTTCCAGCCCATGTTCTGCAGCAGCCTGAAGCCAACGTTGGAGGAGGGGAGCTGCGTGTCGACGGACGCCTGCTCCAGCCCCTCCGTGTCGAGGTTCGCCATCGGTGGTGGCCCTCGGCAGTCAGAACTCCACCTCCTCGTCCACCCGGCCATACCCTCCTCCGTACTCCTCATCCGCCTCCTTCCCAGAGACAGGGTGCTTCCTGCCGCTACTTATGCTGCCGTGGTCGGGCTCTCCTGCACAGCACGGGTTAGATGGCAGCAGATCTGTAGCGCGAGTCGACCCAAGGAAGCAAAGCAAGTTGCGGCTGGGTCGCACTCACCATGGCTTCCACGCGAGAGAGGGCGGCCATGGAGCGCAGAGAGAGGGCGGCGCGACCTAGCGCGAGAGGGTGGATCTGGGGGGTAGAGGGGAGGGGGAGAGGTGGGTCAACGGTGGGTGGGTGGGGGTGGAGCCAGTAGGGGAGGCGCTCGGAGGGGAAGACGAAGCGAATGAGGGTGCGGAGGTCGGCGGTCGACGGCAGCTAGGAGCGTGCCGGTGGTCGGCGGCGGCTAGGAGCGGGCCGGCGGTGGCGAGGACGAGGAAGGAGGGGGAGGACTGGGATCGAGGGGAGGGTGGGTGGGTGGGTGGGTGGGGGTGGCGGCAGGGGATCAGATCTGGGGGAGTGGGTGGGTGGGTTAGGGTTTTTGTTTCTCGGAAAAGCTCCATCTTTGGATGTGTCCGTGATGGATGGCTCACATTGCCTTTAATTTGGTGATCCGCGTGAGGTTGGTTCCTCGCGTCTCATTGGCCGGCTGTCTCACGCTTGAATCGTAAAAATTTAGATTCAACTTTTTGTTTTTTTAACCTAACAATGTGTTCATCTTGGAATGTCAAACAATGTTGCCAAATAGAGCTTTCATTTTCATTGCACAAAAAATTATATTCCATTTTCCGAGTGCATAAAATGGTTTTTTAATAACCTACCAAATATTCGTTCCAAAAAAGCACCTCTCTATTTTTCAAAAATATTAGACTATATTTTATGTAAAATTGACCAAATGGTTGGGTATCAAAAGCTTTGATATACCTCTCATGAAAAAGACAAATTTCTGCCGATCCAGCTGGAACCGGGTCAAATTTGAACTACAGATGTCTCATAGTTTGCTTCTTATTTTCTTCAAAAATAATTTCGAGGTACATAAGTATCTATTGGAATGGTAAACAATGTTGCCTAAGAAAGTTTTTATTTTCTTTGGACGAAAAAATCATTTTCCATTTTTTGAGCGCCCAAAATGATTTTTTTTTGTGATGGACCTACCATATATTTGTTGCAAAATTGGACCTGATCAATTTTCTAAAATACTAGGCCATATTTAATGCACAATTGTCCAAATAATTTGGTGTCAAAAGCTTATATCCACCTCTCGTGAAAAAGACAAATTTCTTTCGATTGAATGGGAAACAGATCAAATTTAAACTGCAGTTGCATCATAGTTTGCTCTTTATTTTCCCAAAAATCAATTTTAGATAAAAAAGTATATGTTTAATCAAAGAAACTCCAAAATTGTTCCAAGATTCAACGACTAGCTAGGAACGGTCATGCCCGCCGTTTGGACCGCATTTCAAAACGGTCATGAAAAATTAAAAAAAAATCAAAAAATTGGGAAACCTTCGCATTGTGTCATTATATGTGGCCAAGTTCCCAGGAAAAATAACAAACTTGTAATACGGCAATTATTTTAAAAAAGTGTTCTCAGAAATGAGCTATCATCTCTAAAGATTCATGGCTTTCAAGCCAAATGATCAATCTTATGGCCACATTCATGGCATATTTTATTCAAATGATCTCATATTGTGCACAAGGGTGCATATTGGAATGGCAAACAATGTTGCCTAAGGAAGTTTTCATTTTCTTTGGACGAAAAAACCATTTTCCATTTTTTGAGTGCCCAACAGGAGGTTTTTTTGTGAAGGACCTCCCAAATAATTGTTGCAAAATTGGACCAAATCATTTTTCTAAAATACTAGGCCATATTTAATGCACAATTGACCAAATGGTTCGGTGTAAAAAGTTTTGATCCACCTCTCGTGAAAAAGACAAATTTCCGCCGATTCAGTTGGAAGCGGGTCAAATTTGAACTGCAGTTGCCTCATAGTTTTCTATTTATTTTTTCCAAAAATCATTTCTAGGTACATAAGTATCTATTTAATCATAGAAACACCAAAAAAATTTCAAGATTCAACCACTAGCTAGGAACGGTCATTCCCGCCGTTTTGACCGCATTTTGAAACTGGCATAAAGAATTCAAAAAAAAGTCAAAAAATTGGGAAACCTTCGCATAGTGTCATTATATGTGGCCAAGTTCCCAGGAAAAATAACAAACTTGTAATACTACAATTATTTTAAAAAAGTGTTCTCAGAAATGAGCTATCATCTCTGAAGATTCATGGCTTTCAAGCCAAATGATCAATCTTATGGCCACATTCATGGCATAGTTTGTTTAAATGATCTCATATTGTGCACAAGGGTGCATATTAGAATGGCAAACAATGTTGCCTAAGGGAGTTTTCATTTTTTTTGAACGAAAAATCAATTTCCCATTTTTCGAGTGCCCGAAATGAGTTTTTTTGTGAAGGACCTACCATATATTTGTTGCAAAATTGGACCAAATAAATTTTATAAAATACTAGGACATGTTTAAAGCACAATTGACAAAATGGTTGGGTGCCAAAAGTTTTTATCCACCTCTGGTGAAAAAGACAAATTTCTGCTGATTCAGCAGGAAGCGGGACAAATTTGAACTGCATCTGCCTCATAATTTGCTCTTTATTTTTTTAAATCATTTCTAGGTAGAAAAGTATCCATTTAATCATAAATACATGGTTTGGTGGCGATACGTTGAGGTTTGGATGGTGGCCCAGGGCCCCAACTCCAAAGCGCGTAGACTCGCATGCCCGCCGCGCGGTCACCACGTGACCGTGGTGTTGCCACGCGTTCCGGGTGGCCTAGGCATGTCTAGTGGGTTGGGAACTCCCCTGATAGGTGTCAGGAAGAAGAAGGCAATAGAAGAATCTCCCGGGAGACTGAACCGAGCTCAAACATGAATTAGCACCCAAGTGTTTGATTAGTGGTACGGGAAATGCACATGGCCAATGGGCCTGAGTTTTGGCCGAGGATGATCAGTTACTATGAAGACCGTCTTCACAAATTTTCAGCTTAAAAGGAGGAGCCTAGGTGGTACTTGCTTTGCAAACTACCACACTGGACATAACTACAAATGTTGAAGCTCGGCTCAAAATAATGAATGGATTGAGCTGGCATTTGGTGGAGGATGGTTATTTGGGCATAGGAAAGCACTGTAGAAAATGGATACTATTTGGACATGCCAAAGTGGTACTTCCTTCACAAACTGTTGTTTTGAACAGAATAGGAAAATGATTATTTTTTAATTATTTTTGAACTAGGCAAGGAAGGTTTTTACATATTTGACGAAGATATGACCCAAAGAATTTATGAGATTTTTTGGGAATTTTGGGAATGACAGAAATATAGGTTGCTTCACAACCTAGGGCAAAAACTGCCACATGGACATGACACATAGGCAAAACTGATGAGGTGGCGCCTAGTCATAGCAATAAGTACTAATGCATCCATGTTCAGAACCTCATGAACATTTATATTGGTCGTAATCAGGTAGAAATAAGGTCATGGAGCACTCTTGTCTGCTTTATGACCATTTGGTGTAAGGCAATTCAGGGTTTGAGCCCTTCCAAGCGAAATGGCCGTGGATTTACGACCAATTCAGCTAGGGTCACTAAGAGAAGGTCACTAGTTGACATATTTCTTGTAGTGTCAACACAGCCGGAGTCACGAGGCTCGATAATGACCAATGGGTTAGGATCTGAGGAAGCTTAGTTTGGATGATGGAATATTCGCTGTTCCGATTGTTGAGATACTGCAAATCCACTTATCCAACAATTTCAGTCCATTTTCCTACTTTTTTCTGCAAGGGGTTCAAGGGAAAGCATTATTATATCCTTAATATGACTCTCTGTCACACGGATGTCTTTGGGCTGCTACAAAACCCCTATAGTCGAAAAAAGATCGAAACAGGGAGAAAATGTAGGATAACCCAGATCACTCGGACTAGCTGAACTCTCCAGAACAAACACAACCTAGGTGGTTTGACTAACGTTTTGGCACACTAGACTAATCTAAGACAACTCCTGGCTACATTCAGTCCTATAGAGATACAAGCTGTTACCAACCTGATACAACGCAAGTCACAAGCTTTAAACAGTGAGAATTGCTGCAACTGACAACTCCTGCATCTGAGATTGACAACTCTAGTAACAGAGAATGACAACTCCTGCAACAGATATTGACAGAGCATGACACTCTCAACTGAGCTCATTCCAGCTGTGAACAATAAACAACACTGAAAGTAAACAACATGGTTATCACAAAACTTGGATTCCAGATTACAACACTATAGGCAATGAACCACCACTAACGACCCATAACGTTAGCTGATAGCCGCTGACCGTGGAGTACTTGCCGATCCATCAACGAGGACTGTATCATTTAGCGAGATAAAAACTTAAGGAACATGTATGTGAGAGTTCCACTTTAGCTCCCTCAACACCAGGCGGGACGAGCAGCTCTATACCACGTGTAGCCACACTCTAGTGTCCTTTTCTACTTAGTTGGACAGATCACTTCAGAAAATCATATAAAAATCAAGCAAGAAAACGGATGCGCTAACGCGCAACGGCTTTCGCGCTAGTTGCTCAAAACATCGTATAAAAATCAAGCAAGAAAACGGATGCGCTAAGCATAGCGGCTTTTCAGCGCTTAGTTGCTCAATCCGTTGCTTGCTTCTCTTACATCTTGGAAAAGTGAGGATTTCCTATCTGATCCAAGGGAAGGAAGAGAGGTGGAAAGTGTTGTTGTGTCAAATCAAGATTGTGTGGGTGTCCGCTCATGTTCGACGCTATCGAAAATCATGCATTGGATGGATGCCCGGGCATTGAGAAGGAAGGACGCTTTCAGAGGCGAAAGGCCATGGGGAGCGATTTTTCTGTGATCCATGGATCTCTGATCGGGAAACTGTATCCAAACTCCGTGGCTATTCTGCGCTCTTTGGACTTTTCAAACTTAG
>CM038675.1:131607393-131612393 GCA_021605145.1 Aegilops bicornis | reverse complement strand
ATTAGAAGAGAAAAGCTTTTCTAAAATATTTTTATCTCTTTGCTCAGTTTTCCCCTTTAATGTCCCTCTCCATTATTATTCATAGTAATGTGCTCCTCGCTGAGCTTTATGATTTCCATTGTCATTCTTCCCTCTCCTCTCTGATTGCTTTTCATCGTCTCTTTGAGTTTACCCTATTTTTGTGACTCTCCTCTCTTTCTTCTCCCCGTACCATTATTTTGATCATTTCTGAATCTTGAGATTGCTTCAATGCATGTGATCCCTCTCCTCAGCCTTCCCCTCCTAAATCTTAGAATCCTAATGTCATGGTGCTATGTCGGAAATCCATTTTTTTATCCTCTGCCCCGAGGAAAATCAAAGAAGAAAAAAGCCCTGGTATTCTCTACTTGAATTCAGGAAGATTCAGATACCGAAAGAAATAGGAATGGGAAAGCGGAGCGGGCAATAGGTCTATGACTGAGCACTAGAGCCTGGAATAGCAGTAGGTTGGGAAATATGCCATGCAAAATTCCAATAAGTTGGCACTGCTTTCCCTTTCCATATGCAAAATGGAGAGGAAAAGCATGGGTGGACCAAGCGTTTTAACCGGAATCTAGTGACGGAGAAAGAAGAAAGAATGGGAAGAAAGCAGCCATGGGCAAGCTTTAATTAATAGAAATAAGTAGGAGTTACAGCCTTTAAATTCAAGTGAAACGAGCCTTTGACGTAGTCACAAATTCAACTGCCCTTTCACTATTATTATTATTTCGAGTAATAGCGGAAGGAGTGCCAATTAGTAGAAAGCTCCTGCCCTTTTCTAGTAATGCAGAGTGACATAATCAATCGAATTCGACTGGTTGGTTCCCCTTATTAGTCAATTGCTTTTGACGTATCAGGTGGGAATGGGAGAGCCTCTTTTCTTTCCGCAATGGAATCGGCTTAAGCTCGACCTTTTCTTTCGTTTCCTATCATAAGGATATAAAAAGAAATCCAATTGCATTTTTCTTAGTTTAGAATATCAAAAGACATCCCACAACCCGGTCTTAGGTTCAGAGTCGCTTTGTGGGAACTTCAAGAGAGAGAAGAGATCATAGCTTAATATCAAAGGTCGTATACCTGCCTACGTTCGCATACACATTCACTAGTTCCATTCGGAACCTTTCTCTAGATGGAATCCTGATTCGATTTTCAAATGCAAGAGCAAGAATGCCGTGAGGGAGCCCTATCTAAAAAATGCAAGGCCAGATCCCACTTTCTTTAATCGAGCGGGCAAGGGATCGCAAACATCTTTTCTTTTTAGAGAAAAGGTTTTCAAAAGATATCGAAGGGGTCTTAGGTAAGGTAAGGAGTGACAGCTCTATTCAATAAGCTGGCTCTTTAAGGGAAGATAGGGCATCTCCTAAAATGTGGAAGTTTGGTGCTTTAGAGATAGGGCCGGCACGCTTTCTTTGGAAAGTAATAAGTCAACAAAACAAGGTAGGTCTACCCCTAATAAAGGTTTAATTTCGATGACCCTGTATCCATTCTCGATTAAAGCACGGAGAGTTAGGTTTATTATCTCGGTTTGATGCTATCTTCTCCACGACTTGGTTCTTATGGATCTCCTCTAGGTCCTAGGCATCTTGTCTCTAGCTCGCTCTCTATCGGTAGTCAAATCAAGATTTTGTCTTTGCCTGTCTCTGTCCATTCCTTCAACACTGATGGACTCGAGTGGCATAACCCCTTTAATAAGAAGCATAAGACCTAAAGCGAGGAGATAGAATCGAAAGAATGATAGCAAGTTCTTTGAAAGTGGGAAGAAAGCCAAGGATACAGTGGTGTGTAGGGTCTTTCAAATCAATCAGGAAAGCGTGAGCTAAGAAGGAACACGGCTTTCCGCGCCTTGACAAGTGGATCTACCAAGAATAGCCTTTTCAGCCGTTACTTATTATATAATAGCTCGATCCGCTCACGCATGTGATTGATTTCTCCCTTCTCTTTCGAAAATCTTCCATTTGAATAGGAAGATTCCCTTCTCGCTGTGTATCCAGAACCTGAGGATGATGAGGATCTATAAAGGTTCTTTGATCGAGCTCTCACTTCGGCTTCTTTAGTTGCCGAAGACCAAGACCCGTCTTATTTGCTGAAAACCTGTCTGTTTAGGGACTCTTTCCTTTCAATGGACATACTTGCCTGGAACTGATTCTACCTTGAGAGTGCTTCCCTCTTTTGTGATTCCTTCCCTTTGACCACCGAAAATACAACTTCTAATAGCCATTTCTATTTTTTAGATATTTCAAACAAGTGATTTTACACTTTGATCCTTCCTGTCTTTCTCCGATAGAGGAGCTTGACCCTTCCACTTCTGCCTTTACCCTTTGTACTTCTTCCCGCAATTGAGATCCCTGTTAAGGAAGAATATCTCGCTCGTGCTTTTTTTGCGAGGAAATCGCTCTACTTTTTCCAGCGATGAGTGATTGAGTAAGGTCTAATTCAATATGTGTTATGACCTACCTTTTCTGATTGAAGTAAACGAGAGCTTTACTTCTTCTTTTCAAACCCTAAGGTTTGAGCTCGTCCTCGGGCCGGATTCGGATCCTTTTCTCTCTTTTGAAATTCCATAGATATAGATGTCTCAACTGCTGAATCCGAATCCTTAGAACAACTCGATTCCATTGATTCACTGTCCATTTGTCCTTCAACCGGATTAATGGTCAACGACTTTGACAGCCTTTCCTTCAAACAAGGTTTTTAATCCATCTAACCCGCTTAGGGCAGTAAAGGGAAGTAGCGATATTCCGATTCCTTCGTGGGGAATCAACGAAGGCAGCCGCTCCAGCAGCTTTAGTACTTAAGTTAACGCCCCAGACCTTATCCCGCAATGAGAAGGTAGATGCGGTAAGCCAACTCCTATCCTTCTTGCGGAAATGGCATTCAATGCCATCTTCATTCCCTTCCTTGCTTCGAGGAGCAGGTCGAATAGTCAAAGAAGGGATGGCTAATTCGAGAATAGAGTAGCATTCTCAAGCACTACCCTCCGCTTTTTTCAGTCCATATAAAACAGTCAATCTACCAAGGCAGAGGCTGTAGATACATGTCCGCCACCAGTTTATCTACTACCATAAGCGGGAGCAGTTGCAGGTAAAGAGTGTTGTGAGGGCTTTCATTTGCACGTTAAGGGCAGTTTCTGTTATAGCACTAGAAATCTGTGCCATTAGTTGAATGCTCGGAATGAAATAATTACTATTTCCTTGCTGGAACATAATGACAACCGCAGGAATTCGGAATAAGACATGTTAAGTTTCTCATCTTTCTGTCTAATGACTACTACGACATGCCTAGACAATAACATTCCTACGGAGTGCTGCCCATAGATTATGGAACACTTGGCATATGTTGATTGAGTCCTGGGTATAGCTCCCTCACTCACTCTACTTTGAATCATGAATTAACGTATGAAAAGCGGAGATCTTTCTCTATTTCTTCCTCTTCCACCAAAACAAACAAGTTGTTTTCGGGCGTCAGGCAAACTTAGTTCTTCGTTCCTCCGCCTCCGGTAATTGGATTGATATATAAGGATTGGGGTTGTCACCCGTATGCTTCTTATCTTTGGCTTCGAACAAGGGGAGTTCTTTCAAGCTTCATCAAATCCATGGCACATGTTCTGTTTTTCATTATAGAATCGAGCAAGAATCAGATTGTGAATTAGGATTGTATGCAAGAAGGGATACGGAAACATGAAAGCGAGTCAAGTAATCTGAAAACGTAGCCACTCTCATTCTAATGCCTATATCCAGAACTAGTTCACCGAACAAAGGGACAGAACTACTGACTAAACTGTAGCGAGCTAATACCTAAACTTGAACTCTGAAATAGCACTCATTCATTCAATTATTTGAAGCTAAGGTGCGGGAAAACAATACATAAGGTTAGATATGAACTAGTTGACTATTCGATTGAGGGACTACGATGCATTTTACTCATGTTTTTATTGCATTCCAGGATTCATTCATATTCGACCAGAACGAGACTCAATAACGAAACTAGGGCCCTTGCTTTCCCAACTGGAGCAGGAAACTTCCAACCAAATAGGAGGGAGCCGGAAGAAGAGATAAATGACAACTATCTCTAGAGAATTGGAAAGAGGTGTGCGAACTATGTTATTGAATCGGCCATGAAAACCTAAAATGAAGGAATAGGGGGTCAGGATAAGCATGTATTGGAGGCGGGTTTCCCAATAAGTCAATAGCTATCCTTCGCTATCTGGGCTAGCTCACTCTATGAGATAAGTTTCATGTATGTTTCAAGCAGTTAACTCCCTTTTAAGGAGCGATCGATCAGCCCGACCATGACCGGTCTAGAATCTCTCTCATTGATCTTCTCTTTTTACCGCTTTCTTCTTGATTTATTGCAGCAGCTAGTCTCCCTTTTCCAAATTCGATTATAAGTGAAGTGAGTTATGTTTCAAGAAATTCCATCCATTTCATCGCCCAGAATAATACCCAGTCCTGCCAATATCTACGACAATCTCTGCAAGCTAGGTAGTTAAGGAATTAAGTAACTAATTTAGACTCATTGGTGGCACGCTCCGACGAAAGCTTATGGATTCAGCACTTTGCTATAAGAAAGATGCAAGGTTGTCCGACAAAACTAGAGTTTTAAGTAAGCAAGAGATTGATTGCGTGGTAGGAAAGAAAGGAAACTACCAAGCGAGGGATTGTTTGCATATTATATATTTATTAACTTCTTGTCAGTAAAGTACTAGTTTTTTAGTTAGTAGTGTGCAATACTGTTTAAGAAATGCATGCAATCTGAAACTTCAGAAAACGTATACTTGAGTCAAACTACAGTAGAATAGTCAGTGAAAAACTACACTGAATTATAAAGGTCATTTCCTTGAAAGAATAGGTTTTTTGCATCAAGAGGCTATGAGGAAATAAGTAACATAGTTAATGAGGAGGGGGTATGCATCTTATCATCTTCTATTCGAGAATAATAAACGATCGAGAAAGGTTGCACATGAATATTACTCTAGAAATGCC
>CM038675.1:131222538-131607243 GCA_021605145.1 Aegilops bicornis | reverse complement strand
GTCGACTAAGCAGTCACCTTAGGAGCACGTCGTCAGTATCACACTTGTTATTCGCAAAATCTACCTTCCAAACGATTTCCAGAGGATTGAGCAAGAAAAGGAGATAGTCAGTCTCTGTTTGAACCCGGTTGCTTTCTGCGCAGAGATGTTTGCTCGTGTCTGCATCTTGGGTCATCTATAGAGGCTTCGCTTGGATATAAAAACAGATGTATAGGTAGCTTTTAAGGTGATGTATCGTCTGCGGTTCTTCCCGCTGTACTAGATTTTATCTGGTTAAAGCCAGGTGTGCACATTATATTCATTATAGAAGATATAGAAGATACTACCATGCCAACTGTTTCTTATTGGTAAGCTTGCTTTTCGTCGAATGTCTCTAAAGAGTGATGTGAGTCGAGTAGAATGAATTGTCTATCCAAGGGGTCGCTAATGCGTTATTTGTATAGGATCTTAGTTATTATTGTCAGCTAGATGTACATAATATGCTTCACGCGGAGCCCTTACTTGGTTCGATTGGCATTTTTCTTATCATCCATCCACATAGGGAGAAAGGCCAAGGGCCCACTGGAGTGATAAAATGCACTATCCAAATTAAGCTAATCCCGTGTCCGAGTTCAAACCCCACATAGCCACTCTTCTTGATCCCCCACCATCACTTGAACCGAAGAATCAACTCGTTTCTTTGCCAAGGGTTTCTGCACAGAGAGTTAGATTAGGGATCGGATGTGCACCTTTCACTAGGTTAAGGTACAAAATCCCTTACTAGGTTTGGTAAGTATGTTATGAAGGTGAGAAGTCATCAAACTTCTCGGTAGTGCAATGGATTAATGTAAATGTGCTAGCTTTCCTCCTGCTGGTTGATGAAAACGGACCTATCCCATATCTCAAAATGGCCCCGTACACTCCAATGTGAAGTAGAGAAAAGGGGAAGTGCAGAAAAGAAGGATCCCCAAATAAGAGGGTATATAAACTTTGTTTGATTAAGGGAATTAGAGAATAGAGACCATTGGGATAGGAAAAGCTCACACGAATGCAGGTACCGTTTCCCAGGGAAAAGAAAAGGGAACCTCACCTCTTCCTACTAATAAGATAAGGCAATCCAATCCAGATTCAAGATCATGTTGTCTCAACATAGCAATGCGTGTTATGGCTACCTGATTGTGATAACAACATCAAAGCCAAGAAATCAAGGTCGAAGCAGTGGAATGCAAAGTGTTCTCCAATATTTGATCGAAGAAACTCTTTTGTTTTCTCATTCCCCTTAACAAACTGCAAAAAAACATGGAATTGGAACGAAAAAGTGCGTTTGTCTCCCTTTTATTACTCGAATGCGGTTGCACTAGGAAACCTATGCTGCCGTTTCCTTGCTTGCAAGCCATTTTGGAGCTCTAGAGTACTTACTATTGAGAGTTGATGACGGAACTAACTGTTCGACATGATCCACCAACTCTTCCTTTTGGGGATGTGAGAGACGCAAGCTCGGGCGCCTCGGCCTCTTGAAAGGGTGGTAGACCGTGCATTCCTTCCATCAGCTGATAATGATTCCCTAATTCTTTCAACAGTCTGTTCTCAAATTCTTGACCAGAGGGGCTTTCCATGCAGAGTTGGCTTATGCTCTTCTATCTCTGTTTCGTTTTCAACTTCTTTTATATGAAAGAAAAGCCTATTGGATTGGCTAGAAAGGCGTGTAAAAAGCTTCTATTTTGTCTTCTTGGTTCACACGGATTAACGGATGGTTCCCGCGCATAGCCGGTGTGGAAGTTTTCGAAAAGAAGCCAGTCTTTTTTTGGATTGGGAATCCCCTGTTCTCCATCACAACTGACCACCCACACAATCTAGAAAAATATTCCCGTTTTCATCTGCCAGATAAGAAAGACAACAAAGAAGCAATAGATGAAGCCATCTCGGAAGGTTTATAACTCTAGTTCTAGTGTTTGTTGTTGGTTGTTCAGAGGATAAAACAGGTTCTAAGATGTTATTCCCGAGTCCTGTGGTGAAGGTAAATGAAATGGTGGTCGTGAGGAGAATCACTATCTCGTGAAGTCACGAGCGTAAACCTTACATAGTTCCAGCAAAGCGCAAATACGATGGTGAAAACCTTTGTTCTTGTCCGGCCAATGTTGTTCAAAGAAAACCTGGACAATGAGGGGCAGGTTATATTCCCTTTCTTCTAATCGATTGAGGAATCGCTAATAATGACACCATGTCTGTAGCATCTAGATCTATTGCAAGGCCCGAAGCACGTGGGAGAATGTTTGTTTTTTCTGGATCGGATTAGTAAAAGCAAGCAAGCATGTGATGTGGCGAGGAAGCCTAAAAGAAGCCTTTGGGAGGCAGTGTGGTGACGCCTATTTGGCGCATGGGAATTCACTAATCTAATGATATATTGGTAACTGCCTGTGGGTCCGCACACCACTCCTTATGTTCAGCTAAAAAGCCTTCCGGGTCGAATTTATTAAGAAATAATAAAAGATTAGAATGCCAATGTGTTAGAACGTCAACGGAGCTTTCACAAAGCCAAGTCACAAATACAATGAAGAAGTGCTACCTGCCAATGACGCAACCACGCATCCCAATTCGTAAGATTACGAGAAAGGCGAGTTAGTTATCACATGAGAGCCATAAGAGCTCTCCAGGAGAGTGATCGCCCGGTTCGACTGATCCAATTTATAGTCGCATTCAAGGCTCCACATGGGTGGTAAATTCCAAATAATATTTGGATATCTCGAAGAGAACCCCAATACAACCATTTAGATACTTGGATGAGAACCAATAGAACCATAATGGTGAGCGTCGACGCCAGGTCAATTTATAGTTCTAGTCTACTGGCCAGGTTAGAACGCGCTAGACTGGTTGATGCTATAGATTTGCTCCATCCAGAGTTACCCAAAAGGACCTTATCTGTTGAATCATCGGTTTTGTCCTCGAAGTCTTTCTAGCCCGCCCGTGCCAAACTAGTCTTCTTTCAAAGATGTGGATCCAACAAAATTGTAGATCCAATTAACAATTCACCGCAAATAAGGGTTTCAGGAGAGTCATTATCTCCCTATAGGCACACCGGTGGAAGAAACTCCTAAAGCAGGGAAGCACGATCTTGGTGCTTCTTCTGTTCTTGTGGATCCACGCTTTGTGGTTAGCGAGGCTACGTAACACAATAAAATAGCATTGATAACCGTAGAGATCCATGGCCTATTACCAGTTTTGGCATGTTAGTAGTTTTGGTCATAATGTTAGCCATTTTAGGCCTATTAAATACAATGAACATGTTTTGCATGGAGTCGATAAAGATAGTGATATGATTGCCGCATAATATAATGAGTCAGTACCAAAGAGTACGAGGATAGCCCAAGCCTTCCACAAGTTCGTCGCTAAACAGTGTCTCATCTATGCTTCATTTTATACGTTTTTATAAATAAAAAGGCCACGATAGACCATCTGATGCTAGCTCCTCAAGTCATTGGCCAGAGAGGGAAATGGATACAGCAAGTCTCCCCTCATCTACCAGAACGTGTTTGGAGTTATCTTCGCTCCCACGCATGGCTAGACAACCGAAAAACAGCCTAGCAAAGATGACTTCTCTTGGGCAACGCAAGGACAAGTAGCTCTGATTATGAAACATGACACAAGTTGGCATAACCCAAGTCAATATGATAACTCGATCATCCAGGTCTTGCCTATGTCAGCTTCTTTCTTTGGATCAATGAAGACTTCGGCACCCTTGATCTGATCGATATGAATGAAAGATACATCCGTCGTTTCTTTTCCTTCGAAGATTAGGTATCCACTCGTTAGTTCAGCGCTGCATAAATACTGACTTTAAAAGGGGCGACTCCCGCCTGTGCTTAAGTTGTTTCAAGCTTGTAAAGACTCGCGATCGGAAGATTGACCTGGTTTTCTTTCAGCTGAAACTCTACCAAATGGTTCAGATTCCTCGGGTCCATGGGTCCATGGTCGCTTAGCTTAGACAGCCTTGTTAGAGACATGAATGCGGGGTTCGGTTTCCAATTGATTTGTATTCACCGGTACCTCCCCTTATTGGATTTTCTCCACTTTTCTAGTTGCTGTGGAAAGAATGTTGAGCAAATGAGTTTAAGGGGTGGTTTTACATTTACTTTTTCAGCCTACGTCGTCTCTTTTCCGTAACCTCACAATCATCGATTAATCAAGTTTCATGATGAATATTGGTTTCACATTTTATTGCTTACATAAGGAAATATCAATTTGGAACTCGAATTTGTATTTGAGTTATGATGAGGAGTGAGGTAGATTCGCATTGTTGAAGGAAGCGAAGAAAAAGGATGCTGCTATGGCTTGCTTGTGGCTCTTTCTTTTATTGGCTAGTCTCAGGCATGATAGTTTCAATTTCTTTTGGAAAGCAAGTGCGGCTCACCATAAGTGTTAGTAATAGCATGAAGTAAGTTGTCGGTAGCGGCATTAGGTAAAAGGAAAATCTTCTCAAAAGCATCCGGAAATATCATAGAATGGTGATCGAGATCACCTTCACGGAATCATCCTTTGCAAATTGGGGAAGGGAACCAATCAAGTCACCAAGAAGTTCCCGAAACTTGGTTTAGTATTAAGGTTCTTCTCTTCCAGTGTTTAGTATTCAAGTTCTTCTCTTCCAGCCCCCCGGCCCCTCTTTGATAAGGAAAGTTTTCATTTCTCAATACAAAATGACAAATATGGTTCGATGGCTCTTCTCCACTAGCAGGTTTACTGCTTTCTATTTGCACTTTTGTATTAAGTTTCCTTATATATACGATTTTATATTATTTTCTATTTGTCTATTTTTATTTATTTATTGTTTTATGTCTATTATTCTTCTCCCAATTTTAAATCTTTTCGGAGCCTCCTTCCTTATTACTCTTCCTCCAGAGATTCAGGATCCCCAAGCTCTAGCTCATTTAGCAGGGGTAAACTTCTATCTGAGCCTTTACGAGCAGGATCCTGGATGGGTTACGTTCATTCAGAACGAGCTTAATCACAATACCCCTCTGGAGGACATACCTGGACGGCTTAAGCTCTTCCTAATGGAAGAAAAGCTGTCTAGTATGCGACAAGATGTCATTCAGGAATTTGTGGCGCTTTATCAAAGAATAGGGCCTTATCTATCGATCGAGACCTACTTGGTCGATGAAGCGCTTCGTTCCTATCTGGACCATATTCACGCAACTGATTCTTTCACTGTTCTCCAAGCATCTTATCAAGATCTGCGGGAGAATGAGGAGGATCTGTTTTCTTTAGAGATGTTGTTTCCCTGGCCGGATCTCCTTGAGGCGGAAAGCTCCGCAAGGAGGTGCCCTGGAAGTGGAAAAGAGGATCCGATGGGAAGAAATCCCCAAGAGCAAGGCAAGTCTCGAAAGAGCTGAGCACGAGCATGCTCTCGACTTGTTTAAGTCGGAGGATCTTAGAAGGGAATTAGAAAAAAAAGAGCGGGGTAGCTCAGTAATTATGATTCTTTTCTCTTCCAGCCCCCGGGTGGGCCCCTCTTTGTTTTCTCTTCCAGCCCCCCGACCCCTCTTTCACTTAAACAGCGGTTCCTCCCCCCCGCCCCTCGGCCACCACACTTCTTCCCCAAATCCCTCGCCCTCGCCGCCGTCTCCCCAGTTCGCCGTCGCCCCACTTCGCCGCTGTCTCCTGCTGGCATGGACACCCGCAACCTCACCGTCTCCCCCCGAGGCCGTCGTCATCCTCACCGCCGCCGCCCGAGGCCGCCCTCAGCCTCACCGCCGCCGCCCGAGGCCGCCCTCGACGTCACCGTCGGCGCCCTCCACCTCACCTCCGCCCGAGCCCGCCTAGGATCGCCGTTGCCCGTGCCCGAGCCCGCCCTCTCCGCCTCCTGCCTCACACCGAGCACCTCCCGCCACCGTCTCTCCCTCTCTGTAAGTCCCCACCCCTCCCGACTCCTCTCTCTCTGCATTTTAGAGAAAAAATTAGTAGAGCAAAAGTTTGTTTATAGCAAAAAATTAGTTTAGAGCAAAGGATGTTAAGTAGTAGATGTTAGAGCAAAAAACTAGTTTAGGGCAAAAAATTGGTTTACAACAAAAGTTAGTTAGAGGCGATGGGGTTTAAATAGGGTAGATGCTGCTTGAATAGTATATAGTGATACTAGTAGATGTTAATTAGGTTAGGGCAATAGTGGTACTAGTAGATGTTAATTAGATGTTTTTCAGTTAGGGCACTAGAGTTTTGCTAGCTTAATTAGGTTAGTAGTGCTGCTAGTAGTAGTGGTACAGTAGGTTAATTAGGTGATGTTAAATGAATAACCTAAATGAATGAAATTAGTAGTTAACTAAACTTTTTTTCCTTTCTTCATTATAGAGCAGTAAGGTTAACTGAATTTTGTTCTATTAGTAGTGAAATGAATTTTCTTCTACACTTTGTTTTTGAATTAGCTTGTGAAATTTGGACATGTGGTTGCTCGTGTATATTTGGACATGTGTTGCGGTCTCGAAGAGGGATATTTGAACACTGTTTCCAGAGAATGATGCTGAGTGGCCTATGTTTTGTCGGAACGTTGATTCATTTCTGTTCCGGCAAATTTAAAGTTCTCGATTTGTCCACTTTTTAGCAAAGGTCATGCCGGAATTTTTCATGAATTTCGGCATGACTTGTGCTACAAACTAGGACGTATCGAGTGCCTCGGATTTTCCGCACCAGGAAGGAGTCAACATTCCTGCAAAACAATAGGCCTTTTTTATGTCATTATTCATTTTATTAGGTCTAGAATTTATTGACTAGATTTAATCATAGGAAACTTGGCTAGCAACGATGAAGGACAGGGTTCTGGTGATTATGACGACGCGTCTACCGGGCGGCGCATTTAATTTTTAAGCCTTACCGACGATCAACCGATGTTGTTGCTGGGCCCACCGGTGGCATCGGGATCGAGATCGACACGCAGTCTTGAGGCTGAGACTGAGACCGGCGCTGAGACTGAGACCGGTGCTGCCTCGGGGAGCGGAGCCAGCGTAGAACCGAAAGCAAAGAGGCACCGACTTCCTAACAAACTCAGGACTACTAGACTGGTGGTCACGGAGGTGGGCGGCGGCATTTTTGAGCCAAAGGCGCCCGAGGAAGCACGTCGATGCTACGGCAATAAAATAGGCTGCATCGTACGGACAACCGCCACCATCAACGATGAGAAACTAAAGAAGATAGAAAATATGAGGAGCTCCCTCCTAAAGAAGTTTCACCAGATATTCTTGTTCCCGGGCCGGAATGAGAAGGATTATGAAGATCCGCATTTAGGACCCGACAATGAAGAAGATAAACAAACACGCCATGACCAAGTTTAGGGACGCGTTGGCCGCCTGGAAAACTCGAGTGAAAGCAAGGATCATCGACAAGAAGGAACCCTACTCCAAGATTGTAAAGGATAATCCGACAATCACGAAAGAGCAGTTTCAAATATTTGAGGAGGCTTGCGAGGCCGAAGCTGCCAAAAAAAAGTCTAAGTACATGAACGGGCTTCAAGAGAGGAACATTGGGTGCCAGCACCTTGGAAGCCGTGGTTACGGCGGAAAGAGGTCCAAATGGGCCAAGGAGGACACGGAAGCATGATGCGGGCATCCTGCACTTTAGCGGATTTCACCGTCCCGCGGGAGCGTGACGTCCTGAGGGCCCGACACAGTTTGGACCTAGTGAAGAAGGTTTATGAGACAACACCGGTCATTACGGAGTTCATGAGACTGCTGGTAATTTTAGTTTCTGATCAATTTGACTGCGCACGTTAGTCATATTTGTAAACGATCCTTGTGCCTTTTGCAGAGAGAGTAGCACCGGATTGCGGCCGAAAGTGACTCGCCGTCTGAGGCATTGGCGAGGCCCAAGTGGGACACTCCATTCAACCGGGCGTTGAACATATTGAAACGACAACCGGTGGATACTCGACCGTCGTATGGACGCGTGCACGGTGTCGGAGACGGCGCCACGTGGAAGAAGTACTACCGTGAGACCAAAGAGGAGAGAAAGGAAAGATAGAGGTTAACTGAAGAAAACATCGACAAGAAGGTTGAGATTGCGGTTGAGAAGAAATCATCTCAGACAGTCGCAACAGCGGTAGCTGCCACAAAACAGGTGGTTGCAGATTTGTCTACTTCCTTGATTCCGGCCGTTTTGACTTGGACAAGGCAAAATCCAGAAAAAAAATGCAGAGGAATTTCCCCTTGCTGACTTCTTGGGAGCACCTGCTCCCGCACCGGACGTGCTTTCGGCGATTAGCTTCGTCTTTGGTTGAGCTCGACGCCCTCACGGTATCTGTCACACCGGCCCCCTTCAATATAAATGTATAATCTCCCGTTTTCGTTGCCTTTCGGATGTCTCACGTTGCAGACTTTTCTTTGCAGGCCGACGAAACCCCGTGCACCATATTGTACACCATCAGCGACCAGAAGGTGGACGTGGGGAAGGCGACGATAATGGAGCCGAAGGAACCATTGTTCCATAGCCGGCCGATCCCCCCGAACGTCTTCAAGGTTTCCGTGGCCTGTGTCGAACCGGGCCACGAGATTGCCTCCTCCAATACTACTGGTGGATGACGAGGAGACACCGCGGCGTCTTGGTGATTGTTGCAATGGGTGGGTCCTGTTGTGGCCAAAGAGTCTGCTTCGTCTGGAGGCGGTCGGGAGCACACCCACGAGCACGCAGCCTCAGCAAGGTATGAACATCAACACCCCACCTACCCAATTAGCGTCGGGTGTCGGGTTGGGCGATAGCGGACGGGGTAAGGAGGAGGCTCCATTAGTCGCTGATGACGTCGCCATGGATGAGGATGAGGACGAAGGTGGCGCTGAACAGTATGTCTATACTGGCGCCTCCTCAGGGTTTGAGCGTCATGAGTCGGTGCCTGAATTGCCGTCTCAAAGTATTATGGACGACCTTCCGGTAGTAAAGAAGTCTAGGAAGAGAGCGAGGAAAGGCAAAAAAGTTGATTCTATGATCCAGCCGCCTCGGCAGCCTCAGCTTCAGGACTGTATAGATATCCCCGATGCGGATAAATGGCATATCCCCGGTCAACCAATCCTACCTGCAACAGCGCTAGGGGTCTGATTCAGCGATCTAAGGAGACTTCATGACGATGTGCTGCGGGTAGAGAAAGGCATCATCGCCTCGACAGATCCAGGATACCCACTCTACGTGGTTAACGTTCCGCGGCAAATGCCGTACGTCGATAGCTTCCCCGCGGATAAGTTCTTCCTCCGATTCGATTACATATTCGACATGTTTCATGTGAAGAAGCTGGATTTTACGTTTGTCCGCCTTTATGCCTTGCACATGAACTACATCATCGGGGTTGAGCAGATATCTCATATCTGTGTCGCTGACCCGTACTACATGCACGAGGGCTTCTTGGGAGTCTGCGCAGAGCACCATGTATATGCGAGGGAATACATCGTCAATTTCATGCTCCCCAATAAGGACAAGGGGGCAATTCTCGTGCCTTCAATTTTAATCATTCATTTGCACGGTGGAGGCTAATTAATTTGAGGTGTACTTATTTTGCTCAGTGGCGGGCGCGCCGTCCTCATCATCCTATACCCCCGATTCTCCCACGCTCTTTACTTGGACTCGTCGAAGAACATTCACAAAAAGGATTACACCCACATCAAGGATGTTCTCGACAGTGCTATGTTTTACTACCAAGCAAGGGTTGGAGAGGTCAGGGACAAGAAGAGAAGGGGCGGCAGGGTCGCCTTCGGCCATAAGACCGACTTCTGCTGCATCCAACAACTGAACGATTCTCTTAATGATGGATTCTATGTCCTACACCACATGTCAAGTACGTAGCAGGATCACCAGAACCTTCGCATGTCACCTAGATCCGGTGATGCCCATATTCTACAATGGGCAAAGAACATAGGAGATATCGAGGATCATCGACTTCGAGCCGAGTTCTATCACATCCAGCGCGAACTTGCCCAAATCATCATGAAGGCGTTGGAAAAACAGGGATGTTCTACGAAGAAGGACAAATGTCGCGGGAAGACGTCCGAACATGGGTAGCCGCTCAGCATCTCGACCTGAAGCCTTTCACTAGGCTAGGGGACTATCTCCCTGACATGGATGGATGGAACGACATGTTGGAGTGATTGTCGATATATGACAATGTGTCCGTTTAGTCCATACTTTCGGTATGACAAAACTTTGAGTTATGCATGGTGAAACTTTATTTGTGATGTAATTAAACCGTCCTCCTCCTCGACTAGCAAAAATCACTCTAGTTAGGGCATTTTGGGGTACGATGAACTTTGTTATTTATGCTTATGATATGTTGTTTCTATTTTTCCCAAGTCTGTCTCTTTCTGTTGCTGAACTATATATGTTGCATATCATCGACTCATGTGACGATGCAGGTGCATAGATCATCGATGGTGAATAAGTGCTACGCCAGGAGTATATATATCGACAAGTGGCCGGAGTGTCGAGCCCAGTGTACCAGTTTCGGTTTCCAATCGACGAGCGATGAGTTAGTTTAGGTTCACGCTAATGCGAGAGAGGGATACGAACTCATGTAATCAAAGTGATAGCTCTTCTCGCGTATACCATTGTTTAGATGGATGATGATGTATTTGCAAGTAATCGAGACTTGTATCGTTATTTTCAAGATGATGACGAGAGACCACTTTGTGTTGGATGATGATTATGATGATGACATGATTTGATGAGACTAATTGTATGTATATGCTATGATTACATTTGTATGTGTATGATATGCTAAAGATTATTGTATAAAGCCTATTCAAATACAAAACAAATACAAAAACAAATACGCAGGGAAAAAAGCTAATAAAACTAGTAGTAGCGAGGGGGGGAAATTTAGCAGTAGCGCCGCCTTACCAAAGAGCGCTTCAAGAAAAGTGTTGCAGATAATATCAATGAGCTTTTCTAAAAAGCGCCTACAGCTATTCATGTATACCAAGAGCATGGGACAGCGCCATCGCTATCGTTAGCTGTAGCGCCGTATTAGTAGAGGCTCCGGTCCCCGCACTACTGAGAGGCCCAAAACCCGCGCTGCTGCTAGGCTTTTCCCTAGTAGTGTGTGCCTATTGGGCCTTCTACGGGCCTGAATCCTGGCCCATGGGTGTGTTTCTAGTCGTATTCAGGCCGTGGTGGCCCAGTAGGTGGCGTTTTTTTATTTTTTCCCAGTTTATTTATTTTATTTTTTGCTTTATTTTTTTTTATTTCTACTTACAACAAATACTTATTTATTTTATTTTATTTCTAATTACTTATTTATTTTATTTTATGATAATTCTTTTTGCTATTAAAGTTTCTAACAAAAAAAGTTCTTTATGAAAATTCTTTTTTCTTTTAATGATTTTGAACAGAAAAAACTTTGATAATTTTAGTTGCATCAATTTTATATAATTTTAGTTTCAGTAATACTAGAGGTTGCTTATAATGTTTTGAACAGAAAATACGTTGATAATTTTAGTTTCATAAATTTTATTTATGTTATTAAAGTTTATTCTATTTTGTTTCTACTTATATATTATTTATTAAAGTTTATTTTATTGTGTTTATAATTACTTATTTTTTTGTGATATTTGTTATTTTCCATGCATTTACTGATTATTTTGAGCTATAAGACCTTGAAATTGAAAAGCACTAGAAATGAACTCTGAAAAAGTTGAAAGTTGGCATGGTATCTTCATTTCACCCACATAGCATGTGCAAGAAAGTAGAGAGGGTTACAACAAAAACTGGATGCACTTAATGTACAAAACGGACAATCTGTTTTGAAGTATCAGGATTTCATACGGAAACTCGTCTGTTACAACAGGCATTTCAAATGAACTACGAAAAGGTTGAAAGTTGGCATGGTATCATCATAATAGTTGTGGAGAAAAAGTCTTCACTTTTTTTTGCTTGTGTGCTTTGCTTATTGTGCCGTAACCATGGATAATCTTCATCGTTTATCAGGATGCTTGGGTCAGCCTTGACTTTGAAGGGAGGAATTTCATGAAACTTTTCATAATCTTCAGACATGTCTGTCTTGCCCTCCACTCCCAGAATGTCCCATTTTCGTGAAAGAACTATGTGGCGCTTTGGCTCATCGTTTGATGTATTCGCTTCCTTATATTTTCTTTTTCTCGGTCTGGTAGACATGTCCTTCACATAGATAACCTGTGCCACATCATTGGCTAGGACGAACGGTTTGTCAGTGTACCCAAGATTGTTCAGATCCACTGTTGTCATTCCGTACTGTGGGCCTACCTGTACCCCGCCTCCTGACAGATTGACCCATTTGCACTTAAACAAAGGGACCTTAAAATCATGTCCGTAGTCAAGTTCACATATGTCCATTATGTAACCATAATATGTGTCCTTTCTCCTCTCGGTTGTTGCATCAAAGTGGACACCGTTGTTTTGGTTGGTGCTCTTTTGATCTTGGGCAATCATGTAAAATGTATTCCCATTTATCTCGTATCCTTTGTAAGTCAATATAGTCGAAGATGGTCCCCTGGACAACGAGTACAACTCATCACAAACAAGTGGTGTCACCTCCGAGACGTGTTTCCAACCAACTGCTGAAAGTCCCGATGTGTTCACATGTAATCCGATCGTCACACTACTCCGGGTGTTTGGAGCGCAGATTGTTCTTGTGTTCATCGACATACGGGTCACCAAGGTAGAGTTCTCAGAGAACTGTGTAGTGTGCTTGAGACCAAGAATTCCCGTCCTCGCATATTATTGAGTCTGCTCCTAAGCGTGCCTTTTCGGTCAGTCTCCCATCATACCGCGATTTAGGGAGACCTATATTCTTAAGGCCAAGAATGAAGTCAACACAAAACCCAATGACATCCTCTGTTTGATGGCCCATGGAGATGCTTCCTTCTGGCCTAGCACGGTTACGGACATATTTCTTTAGGACTCCCATGAACTTCTCAAAGGGGAACATATTGTGCGTCATGATATTGAAGAAGGATGGTGGGAACACTAGCTCGAAACTGACAAGACATTGTGCCACATCACTGCTTAGCCTTGGTATGATTTCTGGATAGATCACCTTCTGAGAGATTGCATTGAGGAATGAACATAGCTTCACAATGGCTAATCGGACGTTTTCCGGTACAAGCCCCCTCAATGCAACCGGAAGCACTTGCGTCATAATCACGAGGCAGTCATGAGACTTTAGGTTCTGGAACTTTTTCTTTGGAATATTTATTATTCCCTTTATATTCGACGAGAAGCAAGTCGGGACCTTCATACTGAGCAGGCATTCAAAAAAGATTTCCTTCTCTTCTTTGGTAAGAGCGTAGCTGGCAGGACCTTTATACTGCTTTGGAGGCATGTCGTCTTTTTCGTGCAAACGTTGCAGGTCCTCCCATGCCTCAGGTGTATGTTTTGTCTTCCCATACACGCCCAAGAAGCCTAACAAGTTCACGCAAAGGTTCTTCGTCATGTGCATCACGTCGATTGAAGAGCGTACCTCTAGCTCTTTCCAGTAGGGTAGGTCCTAAAATATAGATTTCTTCTTCCACATGGGTGCGCGTCCCTCAGCGTCATTTGGAACAGCTAGTCCGCCGGGACCCTTTCCAAATATTACGTGTAAATGAGAGACCATAGCAAGTACGTGATCACCGGTACGCATGGCGGGCTTCTTCCGGTGATCTGCCTCGCCTTTGAAATGCTTGCCTTTCTTTCGACATTGATGGTTGGTCGGAAGAAATCAACGATGGCCCAGGTACACATTCTTCCTGCATCTGTCCAGGTATATACTTTCGGTGTCAGCTAAACAGTGTGTGCATGTGTGGTATCCCTTGTTTGTCTGTCCTGAAAGGTTACTGAGAGCGGGCCAATCATTGATGGTCACGAACAGCAACGCCTTTAGGTCAAATTCTTCCCCCATGTGCTCATCCCACGCACGTACACCTGTTCCATTCCACAGCTGTAAGAGTTCTTCAAGTAATGGCCTTAGGTACACATCAATGTCATTGCCGGGTTGCTTAGGGCCTTGGATGAGAATTGTCATCATAATGAACTTCCGCTTCATGCACATCTAAGGAGGAAGGTTATACATACATAGAGTCATGGGCCAGGTGCTGTGATTGCTGCTCTGCTACCCGAAAGGATTAATGCCATCTTCGTTTAAAGCAAACCATACGTTCCTTGGGTCACTTGCAAACTCAGCCCAGAACTTTCTCTCGATTTTTCTCCACTGCGACCCGTCAGAGGGTGCTCTCAACTTCCCGTCTTTCTTACGGTCCTCACTGTGCCATCGCATCAACTTGGCATGCTAATTGTTTCTGAACAGTCGTTTCAACCGTGGTATTATAGGAGCATACCACATCACCTTCGCAGGAACCCTCTTCCTGCGGGGCTCGCCCTCAACATCACCAGGGTCATCTCGTTTGATCTTATACCACAATGCAATGCATACCGGGCATGTGTTCAAATCCTTGTAGGCACCGCGGTAGAGGATGCAGTCATTAGGGCATGCATGTATCTTCTCCACCTCCAATCCTAGAGGGCATACGACCTTCTTTTCTGCGTACGTACTGTCGGGCAATTCGTTATACTTTGGAAGCTTCTTCTTCAATATTTTCAGTAGCTTCTCAAATCCTTTGTCGTGCATGACATTCTCCGCCTTCCACCGCAGCAGCAATTCCAAAGACGGTACCGAGCTTTGTGTTGCCATCTTCGCAATTGGTGTACACCCGTTTTTTGTGATCCTCTAACATGCGATCGAACTTCAGAATCTCCTTTTCACTTTCACACTTTTCCCTTGCATCAACAATGACCCGGCGGAGATCATCATCGGGCACATCGTCTGGTTCCTCTGGATCTTCAGCTTCCTCTTGATCTTCAACTTCCCCCGTTGCAGCATCACCGTATTCAGGGGGCACATAATTGTCGTCATCCTCCTCTTTTTCGCTGTCTTCCTTCATAACCCCTATTACTTCGTGCTTCGTCCAAACATTATAGTGCGGCATGAAACCCTTATAAAGCAGGTGGGTGTGAAGGATTTTCTTGTCAGAGTAAGACCTCGTATTCCCACAATTAGGGCATGGACAACACATAAAACCATTACCTTGTTTGCCTCAGCCACTTCGAGAAAATTATGCACGCCCTTAATGTACTCAGAGGTGTGTCTGTCACTGTACATCCATTGCCGGTTCATCTGCATGCATTATATATAATTATGTGTGTCAAAAGTAAGAAAATTAGACAAGTATCTATCTAAAGTAAGATTTTTCTTTCTTTCAGAAAGAAGATAAGAACAAGAGGCTCACCACGGTGGTGCCGGCGACGAGATCGGCGCGGGCGATCGACGGCAGTGAAGACGAGGACGGGGTGTGACGGACCGCTAAACCTAGACAAATCTCGGAAAAATGGAGCTCGGAGGTTGAGCTTCGAGAGGAGAAAGCTTAACTAATGTGGCTCAGGCATTTCATCAAACACCTCATGTGCATAGGAGGTGAGCTAGAGCACCCAATGCCCTCCGCCTCGCTGGCCAGCAAAAAACAGAGCACTATGGAGTGCTCTGCTCGCTGGCGATGGGGTATATATAGGCAACTCATTGGTCCCGGTTTGTGGCTGGAACCGGGACTAAAGGCCATCCTTCTGTCCCGGTTCCTTCCACGAACTGGGACCAATGGTTGTGGGCCAGGAGCGAGGCCCATTGGTCACGGTTCGTGCCAAGAACCGGGACAAATGGGCCCAAACGAACCGGGACCAATGCCCACGAGGCCCCGGCCGGACCCCTGGGCTCACGAACCGGGACAAATGCCTCAATTGGTCCCGGTTCGTGGCAGAACCGGGACTAATGGGCTGGCCAGGCCTGAGCAAAAGCCCCCTTTTTCTACTAGTGGTTTTAAGTATATTTAAAAGAGTTTTAGGTGTTTTAGTTGTTTTAGGTGTAGTTAACATAATTTTAGGTGTTTTAGTGTAGTTAACAGAATTCTAGGTATTTTTTAAGTTACAGCAATTGTTGTTATTTTTTTGGTGGCGGTCACGTGGGCCTGCATCGGTGGAGAGGCTTGAGTCCCCCGCGCAGGTGGTACAGCACCGTGTCACGGAGGAGAACGCGCACATCCAGCGCTACATGGTTGCGTTGGCGAACGACCGGTTCTCCAATACCTGGCAGATTCTTTGGGGATCTCACCGGAGCTATGATCCGGTGATGGTTCCTTCTCTTTGGGTGTCCACCGCGGCCCACTGAACCTAGAGGAGCTATTATTCGAGATGTATTTGTGATATTATATGATGATCTTTGCTACAAGCTACTATATATGTATTCGATGATGGATTATTAATTACCTATTAGTTATTTGCTTATTGAATGCAAAAGATGAGCGCGGTTTGTGCTACAAACTACTATATATGTATTCGATGATGGATTATATGATGATCTTTGCTACAAACTAGGTTCGATGATGATCTTTGCTACAAACTACAAATTTTAGGTGTTTTAGTTCTTATATGATGATCTTTGCTACAAACTACTATATATGTATTCGATGGTGGATTATTAATTACCTATTAGTAAATGTCTGACGACGAAAGGGAGTTTGCTATGTGTGAGTACTGCGAAGATGAGCGCAGTCTGTGCGACAGGCCTCACCTGGTAGAAGGTCGGCGCTTCAGCATCAAGCTCCAAGAGATCTTCGATGTTGAAACGGTACGCAATGACGACAAGTGTTTTTTGTTATTTTTTGCACGACTTCTCTGCTTCTTCAATGTGTAATTTCCGTCTTTTACAAGTTGACTAGCTTATCCCATGCCATGCAATACGCTATGTCTTGGACAAGATGGGTTTTGAAGATCATGAAAGCATGGAGACAAAGATAATTCAACTAAGGACCCATCATGGTTATGATTTTGCTGTAAATCTATACAATTCTATGAACTCATCCAATTTTGGTTGCCTGAATTGGGAAGCCCTTTGCAGTATGATTTTCATGAGGGTATGCTTCTCACCTTCGATCTTGGTGATCCTGACATCGACGAAAATAATATGACCATTTGGGTCCTTGTTGACACGCTTCCAGTTCTACCGCTGTGTGCGTTTCTCACACATATTTATTAAGTAATTTGTATTGTTTATTTCAAAATATTTGACAGCTTATTTTCATTCTTCAAAAAATGTACGGGAAATGGTAGACAGAACCTACTACTACAACGATGAAGCACAATTAACTTATAAGGAGAAAGATGGTCTTATCGCATTTTTTTACTAATCTTGAGAATTACAATAGCTATTGTCAAACTCCTCCACATTATGGTCAATACGTGCCACTAATGCACGTGTTGAACTACGGTAACATCAATGGAGATTGCATGGTAAGATTTTCTACTATTACGACATCCGTGCATCTTTTGCATAAATTCTTCTAAAACTAAACTACATTGCTAACTACAAAGTTATTACTATGTTTTTGAACAGAAAATCCTGATGGATTGTGTGCCTCATCTGATGTTGCCGAGAGGTCGCGTTGATGTTATGAGCTTACCGCCACTACAGCCAGGCCAGCCGCAGTATCCACATCACTCATGTCCATACCGGATTTCTAAAAGCGGGGAAGCCATTATAATAAATGATTTCAAAAATTGTTTGAACCATCGTAGAGATCTAGTTGGAAGCAACATTGTGCGTAGGCCAAGACTTGGAGACAGGATGATCTCTGTTCTTTATTATGGAGAGTCAATTTCCCTTAATGGAGAGTGAATGCCTATCTTGTTTTATGATATTTTACCTAAGAGAGGGTAGAGTAGGTCCTATGAGAGAAGTAGGTCGTAGCTAAATGTGTTATTATGTGCTACAATGTGTTAGAGTTGATGATGATGAGGAGGAGTTGTGATTATTACTAGTGACCAACTTGTTATATGATGTCTCATTGACGAACATTGTTTGGTGGTGATGACAAGTGGTAATGAATATGCTATTTAAACAGACTAGTTCATCATGAGTTGTTATTGTATAAAAGAAATATCTGTTTAAACATGTACATCGCCAAAATGCTAAAAGAAACATAAATTTTAGTAGTGGCGCGGGCCAAAATATTACCAGCAGCGCTCATTTACCAGTAGCGCTCTCCAGTGCCGCACTACTAGTACCTGAACTTACCATTAGCGCTGGCCGAAAAAAGCGCTATTGAGGGAGTCCTGGATTAGGGGGTGTCCGGATGGCCGGACTATGACCTTTGGCCGGACTCCTGGACTATGAAGATACAAGATTGAAGACTTTGTCCCGTGTCCGGATGGGACTTTCCTTAGCGTGGAAGGCAAGCTTGGCGATACGGATATGTAGATCTCCTCCCATTTGTAACCGAGTCTATGTAACCCTAACCCTCTTCGGTGTCTATATAAACCGGAGGGTTTTAGTCCGTAGGACGAACAACAATCATACCATAGGCTAGCTTCTAGGGTTTAGCCTCTCTGATCTCGTGGTAGATCTACTCTTGTACTACCCATATCATCAATATTAATCAAGCAGGAGTAGGGTTTTACCTCCATCGAGAGGGCCCAAACCTGGGTAAAAACATCGTGTCCCTTGTCTCCTGTTACCATCCGCCTAGACGCACAATCCAGGACCACCTACCCGAGATCCGCCGGTTTTGACACCGACATTGGTGCTTTCATTGAGAGTTCCTCTGTGTCGTCATCTTTAGGCCCGATGGCTCCTCCGATCATCAACAACGATGCGGTCCAGTGCGAGACTTTTCTCCCCGGACAGATCTTCGTATTCGGCGGCTTTGCACTGCGGGCCAATTCGCTTGGCCATCTGGAGCAGATCGAAAGCTACGCCCCTGGCCATCAGGTCAGATTTGGAAGTTTGAACTACATGGCCAACGTCCGCAGAGACTTCATCTTCGACGGGTTCAAGCCACTGCCAAGCGCGCCACACTGTCACCAGGGGCATGATATAGCTCTGCCGCCGAACAGTGTCGTGGAGGCCGCACCAGTGTTCGCTCCCACCTTTAGCTTGGAGCCGACTGCGCCAATCGAGGACGCGTGGCTGGACACCGCCTCGGGGGCTGCAATCTCTACGACGATCGAGCCGAACACCATACCCGTCCTTTGCGAAGCTCGTGACTCCAAGGTGCCGGACTCCTCTCCGGACTCCGAACCTTCCGCGCCCCTGCCAATCGAATCCGATTGGGCGCCGATCATGGAGTTCACCGCCGCGGACATCTTTCAGCACTCGCCTTTCGGCGACATTCTGAATTCACTAAAATCTCTCTCTTTATCAGGAGAGCCCTGGCCGGACTATGGTCAGCAAGGTTGGGATGCGGACGACGAAGAAATTCAAAGCCCACCCACCACCCACTTCATAGCCACTGTCGATGATTTAACCGACATGCTCGACTTCGACTCTGATGACATCGACGGTATGGATGCCGATGCAGGAGACGACCAAGAACCAGCACCTACAGGGCACTGGAAGGCCACCTCGTCGTATGACATATACATGGTGGACACCCCAAAAGAAGGGAACGACGATGGAACAACGGACGATGACCCCTCCAAGAAGAAGACTAAGCGCCGGCGTCAGCGGCGCCGCTCTAAATCCCGCCAAAGGAAAAACGACGATTCCGGCACAGGAGATAATAACACCCCGGACAGTGCCGAAGACAACCCCCTCCAGCAGGATTCAGCACAGGAGGATGGAGAAGCCAGCCCTCATGAGAGAGCGGCAGACAGAGAGGTAGAGAACGATAATTACATGCCTCCCTCCGAAGAAGTGGCAAGCCTCGACGACGACAAATTTGTCGTGCCTGAGGATCCCGTCGAACAAGAGCGTTTCAAACGCAGGCTTATGGCCACAGCGAGCAGCCTCAAGAAAAAAACAGCAACAACTTAGAGCTGACCAAGACTTGCTAGCCGACAGATGGACTGATGTCCTTGCGGCTGAAGAGTACGAACTCGAACGCCACTCCAAGAGATACCCAAAACGCAGGCTGCTACCCAGATTAGAGGAGGAAGCACCTAGACATACATCACCAGCGCATGATGCGGCCGACCGGCCACCTCGTGGCCACGACAGAGAGGCCTCTCGGCCCTCCAATCAAGCCGCACCCCGGCGTCGCTCAAAGAATACCAAGGGACGGGGAAATGCGACATACCTGCGAGATATATTGGAGGACAGGGCAAGGCAAACAAGATTGATCTATGGATCGCGTGGGCGCCCCACGACACATGACGATAACCGTCATGCCGGATATGTAAATCCGTCCGGGCCGAACACAGTAGACAAAGCTCATTTGAGCTATGTCGTGATATAGCCCAATACAGAGGCGCCGCACACCCACTATGCTTCACAGATGAAGTAATGGATCATCAAATCCCTGAGGGTTTCAAACCCGCAAACATCGACTCATACGATGGCACAACAGATCCGGCGGTATGGATCGAGGATTATCTCCTTCATATCCACATGGCCCGCGGCGATGATCTACACGCCATCAAATACCTCCCACTCAAGCTTAAAGGACCAGCTCGGCATTGGCTTAACAGCTTGCCAAGAGAATCAATTGGTTGTTGGGAGGACACGGAAGCCGCATTCCTCGACAACTTCCAGGGCACCTATGTGCGACCACCAGAAGCCGATGACCTAAGCCACATAATTCAGCAGCCAGAGGAATCAGCCAGACAATTCTGGACACGGTTCCTAACCAAGAAAAATCAAATAGTCGACTGTCCGGTCGCAGAGGCCCTTGCAAGCTTCAAGCATAACATCCGTGACGAGTGGCTTACCCGGCACCTAGGACAGGAAAAGCCGAAATCCATGGCAGCCCTCACAACACTCATGACCCGCTTTTGCACGGGAGAAGACAGCTGGCTAGCTCGTAGTAATAACATGACCATTAGCCCTGTTAATTCGGATACCAATGACAGCATTGGCGGTCGGCGTCGCAACAAGCAAAAGCGCCCGCGACAACGGCGATAATGCCGAGGATCTGATAGTTAATGCCGGATTCAGAGGCTCTAAACCGGTCAGCGGAAAAAGCCATTCAAAAGGAATACTCGGGCCCGTCCAATTTGGACCGAATACTCGATCGCTCGTGCCAGATACACGGCACCCCCGAAAAACCAGCCAACCACACCAACTGGGATTGTTGGGTGTTCAAGCAGGCAGGCAAGTTAAATGCCGAAAACAATGACAAGGGGCTGCATAGGGATGACGAGGAGTAGCCCCGGCCGCCGAACAATAGGGGACAGAAGGGCTTCCCCCCACAAGTGCGGACGGTGAACATGATATACGCAACCCACATACCCAAAAGGGAGCAGAAGCGTGCACTCAGGGACGTATATGCGTTGGAGCCAGTCGCCCCAAAGTTCAACCCATGGTCCTCCTGCCCGATCACTTTTGATCGAAGGGACCACCCCACTAGCATCCGCCATGGCGGATTCGCCGCATTGGTTCTAGACCTAATCATTGACGGATTTCACCTTACTAGAGTCCTTATGGACGGCGGCAGCAGCCTGAACATGCTTTATCAGGATACTGTGCGAAAAATGGGCATAGATCCCTTAAGGATTAAACCCACAAAGACGACCTTTAAAGGCATCATACCAGGTGTAGAGGTCAACTGTACAGGATCAGTTACACTGGTGGTGGTCTTCGGATCCCCGGTTAATTTCCGAAGCGAGGAGTTAATCTTCGACATAGTCCCGTTCCGCAGTGGCTATCACGCACTGCTCGAACGAACCACATTTGCAAAGTTCAATGCGGTGCCGCACTATGCATACCTCAAGCTCAAGATGCCAGGCCCTCGAGGAGTCATTACGGTCAATGGAAACACCGAACGCTCTGTCTGAATGGAGGAGCATACGGCGGCCCTCGCGGCGGAAGTACAAAGCAGCCTCTCAAGGCAATTCTCCTGTCCGGCCATTAAATGTGCGGACACCGTCAAGCGCACCCGGAGTAACCTACAACAAGACCGCCTGGCACGTTCCGAGGACATGTAGCAATGCGGCCCCAACCCCAGCCCTCACGAAATTGCGAAACCAGTACTACGCGTACATAACTACGCTCTGGAAATACCATGGGCATAGGGGGAGGGGCACGACCACAACATGCCCAAAATGCGGCTCAACTGCACCAGGGGCTCCCGATTTTGTCATTATTTTTTCTTACTGTCAGGACTCCACTTTCCGGAAGGCCTGTCCGGTAGTATAATCGCTGAACACACGATGCAACAGCCAGGGACGCAGAAAGCTACGTCGAGTGTCCAGGTAGTCTCTATAATGAGCAGTATACTTGTTTCACATATAATCCCGCAGCTCGCCCCTGGAGGGGGACATGTCAAATAGTCCCATCTCTTGCTTATCGCACTATTTGTATCATTCTGCTTTTACCGCAGACTTTTTTAATAAACAATACATAGCTTTTGTGTATTATTGCATTCCTTTTTTATATAAAAATATGTTCAGTTATGACATTATGCAACCGTACACTTTGGTACGGCCAATACACCAGGGGCTTACGTATCCCAGAATATGGAGTGAGAAGTCCGAACACTCTCATGAGTGCGGCACCCCGAACTTATAGCATTATATGCATCGGCTCCGAATCATGTCTTGGGTCAATAGTTGGGTTTTCCCGGCTCCCATGTTTTGGTACCTTACGTTCCGTTATATCGGCTAAGGTAGCACTGGGAGAACCACTGCGATTGTGCCCTGGTTGAGCTGGGCTAAGCACCTCAGTGGAGAAAGCAAAAACTGACCATCATGATAGGGCGAGAGCTGGTCACTGTTCGAGAGGTTTTCGAGTCCCTAAAGACTTATGCCGCTTAGAGCGAGGAGTCGGCTTTGTCCGGCCTAGGCGTGGATAGCGCCCTGAACTCGGTCTTCCGAATACTAGGGGCTTCGCCGAAATTTAAAATTATAGAATTCTATGGCTAAGTGAGAGTGTTCAAGCATTATAGTCCGATTGGCTTGTTCGCTGTGTTGAGCGCCTCCCTCGAAGGACCCAATAATGGGAAAAAGAGCGCTCAAGTTTATCCCGAACACCCCAGCACTCATGGCATGGGGGCAGAAGCCGACGAATCGCCATCTCTCAAATTTAATAAACGGCCGCACAGAAGGTAATATTTTAAATTCTAAAGTGTTGCTTAGCGCATATGAACAAGTTTTCAGCGTACAAGATCACAAATGCGAGTTTACTCAAAAATTACATCTTTGGAGCACTCATCCGCTATACGGTGGGCACCCTTCAGGACGCCCTCATAATACATCCCGGGCTTGCGATGCTCCTTACCCGGCGGTGGTCCGTCCGTCACAAGCTTCTCAGCGTCCATCCTGCCCCAGTGCACTTTAGCACGGGCAAGGGCCCTACGGGCACCTTCGATGCATACGGAGCGCTTGATGACTTCAAGCCTTGGACAGTCATCCACCAGCCGCCTTACCAGCCCGAAGTAGCTCCCAGGCATGGCTTCCCCAGGCCATAGCCAGACTACGAGACCCTTCATGGCCTGTTCGACCACCTTATGGAGCTCGACCAGCTGCTTCAGCTGGTCTCTCAAGGGCACCAGGTGTCCGGCCTCAGCATACTGAGACCAGAACACCTTCTCCGTCGAGCTCCCCTCTTCGGCTCGGTAGAATGCGGCAGCGTCGGACACACTCCGGGGAAGATCTTTGAATGCTCCTGGAGAGCTCCGGACTCTGGTAAGTAACAAGTAATTCACTTTCACGTGCTTGCTTTGCATAAAGAATGCCTTACCCACCGCTATCTTCTTCATCGCCTCAATTTCCTGGAGGGCATTTTGGGCTTCGGCCTTGGCAGATTTGGCGCTCTCAAGCGCCGAGGCGAGCTCGGACTCCCGAGTCTTTGAGTCAAGCTCCAAACTCTCGTGTTTTTCCATGAGAGCCTGGAGCTCTTGCTGCACCTCCGCCACTCGCGCCTCCTGCTTCTCTCGCTGGGTACGCTCCACGACCGCATTTTCTTCGGCCTTGGACAGTGCTTCCTTCAGGGTTGCCACCTGGGTTGTGGCCCCTGTAATACCCATGTTAGTCCTGTCATTTTTTGCAACCACATCTTTTTTATGTACTTACATAAGGTATTACTTACCTTCCTTGTCCTCGAGCTGCTTCTTGGCAAGGCCGAGCTCGTTCTCGGACCGCTCGAGCCTCTGCTTCAATGCATCGACCTCCATGATCAGCGGCAAAGGTCAGCAGACAACCTGCATTCCCATATTGACATACTTATGTTAGACTCCTGCGTATATCTTTTGATCCTCGATTCGGCTTTTCTTTCCGAACACCAAACCGAAGCATCGAGGCTACTGTCTATGCGGTAATATTTTTACATATCTTAAATACATACCTCAAAGCCTGTTAGAAGGCTGGCACAGGCTTAGGTCAGCCCGCTCTTGGCGGACTTAACTTTCTGGATCACCACACTCATAATAGTGCGGTGCTCCTCGTCGATGGAGGCGCCGTTAAGCACCTCCAGTAGATTATCCGGCGCCTCCGGTTGGACGGAGGTCACCGGCGTCGTAAACTTGCCCTTCTTAGTAGGGGGCATTGCTGGATGCCGGAACCGTTGAAGGTTCCGGTGCGGTATCGACCCAGGGCGGACTTAGAGCCCTTCGGGGTTTTATCCCCTTTGCGCCTGGAGTCCGGGAGGTCGCCTTGCGGCGCCTCCAGGACCACCCCCTCTTGGCTTGGACCCTTTTGGGACTCCACCTCGGCATCGTCCGTAGGACGAGGGGAGGTAGCAGTCCAAAGTGAAAGGCTATGCACATCCGACGAATCCAGGGATCCGCAGGTTGCGTCGAGCTGGGCGCTGGCGGACTGCATGATTACATTCGCTTCGTAAGATACCGTGCAAGAAAGGAACGCCATGAGTTAATCTGGTATCCCGATACTTACGATTTTGCCAGGGGCTTGGCCATGGATGGCCACTCCTCTTCGCCGTCGTCGGCGTTGGTGGAGTAGTCCGGAGGAAGGGTCGTTCCCTTCTTGGACCCTCCCCCCCCCCCCCCCCACTTGGGGCGGCCTTCCTTTTCATTCATCCCCCCACTGGAGGGGGAGAGGCTTCTTCTTCCTCCTCCTCGTCTTCGGATGAGGAGTGCACCTCGGAGTCATCGGACGATGAATCCGGCACCACCGGGCGCCGGGAACTCTTTCGAGTTCCCGTGGCCTTCTTCTTGGCCTTCTTCTCCGGCACCACGTAAGGTGCCGGGACCAGCAGCCCCGTCAAGTGGGCGTCTGCTGGATCTTCGGGCAAAGGATCCGGGCAGTCGATTTGTCCGGTCTTCTTCTGCCATTCCTGTCAAAGGAACGGGAGCTTAGATCCCGCATAGAGTTAAACTATGAAAAACAAGTATCCCGTAAAGGGTAAAATAAGCTTAGTATGCCGGCTTGGCGCTTTGTGCGGAATCCGCGATCCTCGGTGATGGGAGGGGGAACCTCGGCGCCCTTGAATAGCACCTTCCAGGCATCCTCGTGCGTTGTGTCAAAGAGCCTAGTCAGAGTTTGGTGCTGGGCCGGGTTGAACTCCCATAAGTTAAAAGCCCGTCGTTGACATGGGAGGATCCGGCGGATGAGCATGACCTGGACTACGTTGACGAGTTTAACCTCTTTATCCACCAGGTCTTGGATGCAGGTTTGGAGTCCGGTCCGCTCTTCCGAATTACCCCACGATAGGCCCTTCTCTTTCCAGGAGGTGAGCCGTGTGGGGATGCCAGATCGTAATTCGGGGGCCGCTGCCCATTTAGGGTCACGCGGCTCGGTGATGTAGAACCACCCCGATTGCCACCCCTTTATGGTCTCCACGAAGGAGCCCTCGAGCCATGTAACGTTGGGCATCTTGCCCACCATGGCGCTTCCGCACTCCGCTTGCTGACCGCCCACTACCTTCGGCTTGACATTGAAGGTCTTCAGCCATAAGCCGAAGTGGGGCTTGATGCGGAGGAAAGCCTCGCCTACCACGATAAACGCCGAGATGTTGAGGACGAAGTTCGGGGCCAGATCGTGGAAATCCAGGCCGTAGTAGAACATGAGCCCCCGGACAAACAAGTGAAGTGGGAAACCTAGTCCGCGGAGGAAATGGGTGAGGAACACCACCCTCTCATGGGGCCTGGGGGGTGGGTATGAGCTGCCCCTTGTCTGGAAGCCGGTGCGTGATGTCGTTAGACAAGTATCCGGCCTCCCTCAGCTTCTTGACGTGTCCCTCCGTGACGGAGGAGACCATCCACTTGCCTCCCGCTCCGGACATGGCTGGAGAAGTTAGACGTGGGATGTGCGGACTTGGGCGCTGGAGCTCGAGTGCGCGAAAATGGATAAGCAAAGGAGGAAGAAGGCGTAGATGGAAAAGGTGGATCCTTATCCCCTTATATGGGCGGACGAAACTATGTGCCCCCACCAGCCTGGTAAAACTCGCTTATCTCCCAAGCGCCGTAAATTAATGGCACGGTTGGGTTACCCACGCCCGTATTGATGAGAATCCGGAATAAGGGGACACGATCTCTGCTTCAACAAGAAGTGCCAAGGAAACTGCCTCGCTAAGTCTACCGAGGTGGGACAAGAAAACGATTCGAATAAAGGCTTGGCCGTGGTGTGATGTCATGCTACGAAATACGTCAGCAGATTGGATTTGTGTAAATATTACTCTCTACGGTGGTATGTGGAAATTATTTTGCAGAGCCGGACACTATCCTTCTGTTCAAAATCTTCTGTGAAGTATTCGGAGGAGGAACCCGCCTTGCAATGCCGAAGACAATCTGCGCGCCGGACTCGTCATCATTGAAGCCTGGTTCAGGGGCTACTGAGGGTCCTGGATTAGGGGGTGTCCGGATGGCCGGACTATGACCTTTGGTCGGACTCCTGGACTATGAAGATACAAGATTGAAGACTTCGTCCCGTGTCCGGATGGGACTTTCCTTGGCATGGAAGGCAAGCTTGGCGATACGGATATGTAGATCTCCTCCCATTTGTAACCGAGTCTATGTAACCCTAACCCTCTTCGGTGTCTATATAAACCGGAGGGTTTTAGTTCGTAGGACGAACAACAATCATACCATAGGCTAGCTTCTAGGGTTTAGCCTCTCTGATCTCGTGGTAGATCTACTCTTGTACTACCCATATCATCAATATTAATCAAGCTGGAGTAGGGTTTTACCTCCATCGAGAGGGCCCGAACCTGGGTAAAAACATTGTGTCCCTTGTCTCCTGTTACCATCCGCCTAGACGCACAGTCCGGGACCCCCTACCCGAGATCCGCCGGTTTTGACACCGACAGCTACTTCTACAAAATAGCTGTAGCGTCGTAGCAGTAGCGCAGGCGCCCGCGCTACTGGTAGCTCAAAAACCAGTGCTACTGGTAAGATTTTCCCTAGTAGTGAAGGGCTTCAGGGAGGTGCACTTGGACTCTGTTGCAAAGCAGGTGTTCGAGTACTGTGGCCAGTAGGTGACCGCCACCCAGGTGTACAACCACCTGAGGAAGTGGAGAGCTCGATGGATCCAAGTGTCCAAGTTTAGAGACCTTAACGGCACCTCTTGGGATCAGAGCACTTGCCCTGTCGTTCTGGAGGCAGAGCACTACACTCCCATGTCGCGGTTAGCTCACTGTCCCCTTGTTTTGCACACCGTCAATCATTGCCTTGTAGCAACTAACAACACTTGTGCTTCTATCTTAGGACCACCCCAAGGACACTGAGTTCCTCAACACACCCATCCAGAACTACAACCAGATGCAGCACATCTTCTCCTTCGGCCTGACAAGCAATTTGAGCATGTCCCTATGGTTGATAGGAAGAGGAAGAGGGGCGGCCTGATGGAGGAGGAGATCAGTGTATTCACGAACATGACTGAGGACGTGAAGGAGGTGGCAACCGCCATTAGGGAGAGCAAGACCTCGAATGTCCACCGTGACCTGTACAGCACCGACATGGAGCAAGTTGGCTTCAGCGAAGAGGCTCTCATGGAAGCTCTGAGCCACCTACTAGACAACAAGGCCCAGGGTGTTGGGTTTGTTGCCATGGCAGACACCCGCAGGGTGCTCTGGCTCAGGAGCTGGCTGGGCAAGCACTACTACTAGAGCTTGCTGTTGGTTACCGCGTGCATGATCCTGGATGGCGATGGCGATGGCGATGACAACGTATATTTTGTGTAGCTAGGGCTTGAAAACTGATGGCCTGTATATTTTGTTGAGGTGGTATATACTAACACCCCCATGATGATCGTGAACTTGCGGTGGTAGGATAACACCCTCTTTTGGATATGGTGGTAGGATGACACCATAGTAGTGCTAGGTTAGAACTTGTTACGCCATATGATCATGCTTGCTTACTACTTCTGCTTCATTGCTTGCTTCTTAGTTGTTCTTTTGCTTGCTGCTTCAACTGTTGCTCTTGTGCATTGCTAGGACAAATGGTATGCGGTGTTCGTCGGGAGGGCACCAAGAGTTTACAGTTCATGGGAAGGTTGTAGTGAACAACATGCATCTTACAGCGACAACAACCATAGAGGGATTAAGACTAGGCAGGCGGCAGAAGAAGCTTACGCCAACTACGTGCGAAAGCACAGAGTTGGCGTGGTTGAAGTTGGCAACATTGCAGTTGCCAAGGCGGCGCCACGCTTTGTAGTGAAGAACTTCATCATCATAGTGTAGTTCGCCACGATTGCAGTGTTGTGGCGTTGGTGTGCTAGATGTGATCATGTGTAAGGTAACCTCACCACATAGGGTACAAGGTCAGCACACCTTGCATCGTGTGTGCAACCAAACAACGTGCTTATGTGGAGTTCAGACAATGCGGGCAACCAAACACCATGCGCTAAGCTATCCCCTAATGCGAGGGAACTGGATGTGCACAACCAAACAACGTGCAGATGTTGGATTAGAGGTTGCATTTGCTCAACCATCCTCATGTGAGGCAAGCTTGAGCTAGCTAGGCCCGGCTGCTACGGTTGTCGAACACACGCGTAGGCATGGACATCCGAGATATATATGAGCTAGAGCATCAACAACCGAAACCCACAACCCTTCCACCAAACACATGAGCAGACAGCCCGGAAAATCTCCACCCAACCGCTCTGCTCCCCATTGCTACTTCTTGAGCTTGCGTTGGTTTTTCCCTTGAAGAGGAAAGGGTGATGCAGCACAGTGGAGATAACTATTTCCCTCAGTTAAGAACCTAGGTATCAATCCAGTAGGAGAAACGTGCAAGTCCCCAATAGATGCACCTGCACAAACAATCAAACACTTGCACCCAACGCGATAAAGGGGTTGTCAATCCCTTCACGGTCACTTGCAAAAGTGAGTTCTGATAGAGATAGATAAAACTAAATAAAAGATAAAATATTTTCGGGTTTATTTGGTTTATAGATCTGAAAATAAAAGATTGAAAAATAGTAGATCGGAAAATAATATGATGGAAAATAGACCTGGGGGCCATAGGTTTCACTAGAGGCTTCTCTCTTGAAGACAAATAATACGGTGGGTGAACAAATTACTGTCAAGCAACTGATAGAAAAGCGCAAAGTTATGATGATACTCAAGGCAATGATTATGCATATAGGCATCACGTCCATGTCAAGTAGGCCGACTCCTGCCTGCATCTACTACTATTACTCCACACATGGACCGCTATCTAGCATGCATCTAGAGTATTAAGTTCATAAAGAATAGAGTAACGTCTTAAGTAAGATGGCATGATGTAGAGGAATAAACTCAAGCAATATGATAAAAATCCTATCTTTTTATCCTCGATGGCAACAATGCAATACGTGTCTCGCTATCGCTACTTTGTCACTGGGTGAAATCACGCAAGATTGAACCCAAAGCTAAGCACCTCTCCCATTGCAAGAAAAACCAATCTAGTTGGCCAACCCAAACCAATAGTTCGAAGAGAAATACAAAGATATCAAATCATGCATAAAAGAATTCAGAGAAGATTCAAATAATATTCATACATAAGCTGATCATAAATCCACAATTCATCGGATCTCGACAAACACACCGCAAAAGAAGATTATATCGGATAGATCTCCAAGAAAATCAAGGAGAACATGGTATTGAGAATCACAGAGAGAGAAGAAGCCATCTACCTACTAGTTATGGACCCGTAGGTCTGTGGTAAACTACTCATGCTTCATCGGAAGGGCGGTAGGTTGATGTAGACCCCCTCGTGATCGAATCCCCCTCCGGTAGGATGTCGGAAAATGCCCCAAGATGGGATCTCACGGGAATAGAAGGTTGCGGCGGTGAAAAAGTATTTTTCGTGGATGCTTCTGAGGGTTTTGGAATATATGTGAATATATGGGACGAAAAGGTAGGTCAGGGGAGTCCTGAGGGGGCCACAAGGTAGGTGACCCCCCCCCCTAGGGCGCGCCCTCCATCCTTGCCGCCCCCTAGTGGCTCTTCTGGCTTGGACTCCAAGTCCCCTGGGTGTCTTCTGGTCCAAGAAAAATCATCCTGAAATTTCATTCCGTTTGGACTCCGTTTAGTATCCCTTTTCTGCGAAACTCAAAAAGAAGGAAAAAACAGAAAATGGCACTGGGCTCCTGGTTAATAAGTTAGTCCCAAAAATAATATAAAATAACACAATAATGCATATAAAACATCTAAAATAAATAATATAATAGCATGGAACAATAAAAAATTATAGATACGTTGGAGATGTATCACTCATCCTCTCCCCGTCAGCTTCCCTCCCCGTTCTCTCCCTTCGCCGCCTTCTGTCGCCATCATGTCCGGCTCTAGTAGCGGCTCCTCCTTCGAAGCCGGCCCATTTATTGGGATGCCCTCGCAGCGGAGTCGTACAAGGAGCTCGCCCATCAGGGGCAGACCAAAAAATTGCTTAAGAGAACTAGTAAATGCATATGTGACATTAATACTTAGAGGGGAAATTAATTGCACGTTGATCTTAGACAGGACATCATTCACGCGTTAGTTATGTGATTAGCACACACGTTGATATTTGGTATCATATTAATTTCATGCTTAAAATGTTGAGCACCTACCATGAAGCAATCTAGGTCATTGGATTGACATGATTTGGTGGACAAGATTAATTGGATCTGTCCCTTTCGGTATTTTTATATTTGTATGTATACAATATAGATGTACAGATGATGCATGATATGGATGAGGTCGAGGAGACTCAAGGAAACAAGAAGAGGAGTAGGTCGAGCAACTACAAAATCAAGGAAGACAAATGTTTGTGTGAAGCTTGGTCGACCTCGATGCCACGATCAGTGCCAACAAAACAATGGAGATAATTTAGCAAAGCACCGAGAAAGTACTACAATAACAATGTAACCGGTCCTTCCAACCGCACAAACGAGTCTCTCAGTCCTCGTTGGAATTTGATCCAAGACCAATGCAACAGGTGGATCAGATGTGTTGAGCAAGTCAACCTTGAGCCACCAAGTGGAGTGACCATCAACGAGGCCTTAAAATGTATGCCCCCGCCTAAAGTTTGGTAATTTGTGTTGGGTCACTAACATGTGCCAACTGCATCTGTAGTTATGTCACTGAAGCAGCGTCCAACAAGCGGATCTCTTCGGCTCTTGCGACGTACCACGACAGCATGGCGACTATGGGATGTGCTCGCACTTGAGGTGCGCCCGAAGTAGTACGTCGAGCATGTGCACGTAGAACTGGAACGTGGTCGTGGTAGTCAGCCGCGTTGTCCTTGTGCACTTGCGCGACCGCCCGATCCTTCATGGCGACGTACATCATTGTCAACCTTGATCGATCGCTACAGTTGAACAAGAACACAACGGATTCATACAGTTGAACGAATAGGGAACAGGGCAAAGAAAGGAGGCGTAATACTAGGCCATGGAACTATAGGCTGCCGACTACCGCAATGTTCTTACCGGGCCTGCTGAAGCCCAAACGAACGAGAGGCGCATAGGCTGGCTGGTTGCTGGAGCGCCTCAGGGACTCTCTCTGTTCTTTGGTTTGGTTTAGTACCACCTCGCTGGTCGAGGGCGGAGAGACGATGGACAGAGCTATAAGAGGAGGGGGAGGAGGACATGGCAAATCATACTTTTCTCGGCCTTTTAGCTAAGATCAAGTGTAGTATCTGTTCTTATCAGTTTAATATCTGATATGTAGGTCATGTGCCCACAATGATATTAAATTTATTTTTTATGGGGAAGTGTCCACCACAGTGGCTTGCCACTAGGGCCCTTAGGTGTCGCCTGGGTGTTGCACTACAGTCCAAGCCGACGCACCCCAACCAAAACTATTTTACAACCTTTTGAATCCTTTCAAAAGGACTTACGAAATTATATTGAATACTTGAAAAGCAAAATGAGGTGAAACTAATGAGCTAAAAAGCAGGACAGGAGAAACAGATAAATGTTCAATTGGGAAGTGGAAACAGATAAATGAATAGCAAAAATTGTTAATGACTGTAGAGTGTAGATAATTCCAGAGGATGCAGTAGGTCGATCGGCATCACTAGCCAATCCCGACACTGTCACAACTGAAGTGATCTTTAGGGTTGTCTACTAGAACCAGAGGTACTCCCTCTGTATCAAAATGGCCTTGGAAAAGGACTTGGGTTCAAAAAGAGAACACTGAGAGTACAAAGGATGCAACAATGCAGATTGGGCAACAAGAGTGGTGACAAGAGGTCTTCCTCAGGACACTACATCTTCTGCGAAATATCTTGTGACATTGAGGTTTGTAGATTGTAGCTCGGTCTACTACTACACAGGCAGAGTATAGATCAATAATTGTAGCTCGAACTAGCGAGACACATTTGCGTAGGAGTTTGTGCTTTGTTCTGGGCAGTCTGGAACTGCAGAAATGATTTGGTTTTTAACAGAACAACAAATATTCATTTTTTGCAGGTTATTTTCCGAGCCACCGCGTTGATCCGTATGTGGTCGCTACTCACTCCGACTGAGGCCAGGGAGCGTTTGGTTACTGGATCTATCCGCTGGGAGATGGTAGCACGGGATATTTTCAACCGGGTTGGATGGCGGTCATGTACTAGGATAGACAATTAGTTTACCTATCTCTCTTATGCCATCCGGTTGTGGCTTATTGTGACTAGTTTGTTTTTGGCCCTTTAGCTCTTTGTGAGCTCTCCTTTATTTTTGTTTGAGACTTTAAGACCTTGTTGAACCTATTTGTTTATTTAATAAGGTGTCCGTATGCATCGTTCTGATGCAGAGGCCGGGGAGTCCCCCCTTTTTGAAAAAAATAGAGCAATAATGGCATCGATGATGTGTGGAACATACTCCCTCCGTCCCATAATGCAAGATGTAATGTAAGGCGTTTTCTGACACTACACTAGTATAATAAAACGTCTTACATTATAGGAGGAGGGAGTAGTCTGTAGGAATGCTCTCCTGTCAGCTTTGAGTGTTGGGGAATACTAACTCCTTGGTCATGTTGTGATTACAAGCCTGTAGGTTTTTCATCAAGGAGAAACTGAAGAGCAGAGTGCTCAAGTTGGAATATGCTTGAGTCTACTGGCAGTTACCTAACTATTAAACCAAAAGTGTAGGCCCTAGAGGTGGTGCTATTATAGATATAACAAGATGGGCCTAATCGATATCTTGAGAGGGGTATCTGAGTTCCTAATCATTACGAGTCTAAGTCTAATCAAGTCGGATCGTTGTAATCTTAGCACTATAAATACAAGGTTTGGGGTATCGGGGACTCACACAATCATTCACCCTAATTTCTTCTAATTGTTGGGTTTTCAATACCGATTTTCCAGATTTGCAGGTCCAACAAATCTTTCTGGTCATGTGATAGTAAATGCTTAACCTCAACACTCTCTTTCTGGTCATGTACTGGTAAATGCTTAACCTCAACAATCTTGTTGGCAGACACAGGCAATGTTGATATAATTCAACCTTATACAGTTATACTAGTTGGACAATAGTTCTACTAATGAAGCACATATATACCTACTACCTGAGTGTCTTTTTATGGACGGTCTAGAAAAATTCATAGCTTTTGCCTAGACAGGTAAGATATTTTCAAACCATTCTGCACGTAAGATATTTTCAAACCATTCATAGCAATTGTTCATAATGAAACTCTTATTAATAAGCATACGTTCTTAGCATCGAAAGTGCGTTATGTCGACTAGAGAGGGGTGAATAGGCAATTTTTTACAAATTCGTCACTAAGAAATTTCAAGGTGAGGAAATTCTTAAGCAACGAACTATTTAGTAGCGGAATAAGTACTCAGATGCATGCATAACAGAACAGAAGTACAGTCATCATGATGAAATGAAGGCAAGCACAGAGTACAAGTAGTGAGTAACCAGGATAAGCAGGCTGAAGACAAACTGACTGAAGAAATAGGATTGAGGAAATTGAGAAAGTCTTCAGTCAAAGTCTTCAAATAGTAATGATCAAGTACAACAACATATGAATGAGGAAATGGAAGAGTTGAGGATATAGAACCAGTGGCTTGGTGAAGACAATGATTTGGTAGACCAGTTCCAACTGCTGTGACAGTTGTACATCTGGTTGGAGCGGCTAGGTATTTAACCTGAGGACACACAGTCCCGGACACATAGTCCTCACCGTATTCTCCTTGAGCTAACATCACACAGACCTCGCCCAATCACTTGTGGTAAGTCTTCAGGTGACTTCCAAACCTTCACAGACTCGGTCACTCGGCGATCCACAATTTCCTCTTGGATGCTCTAGACCATGACGCCTAACCGTCTGGAGGATGCACAGTCCTCAAAGGTAACAAGCATCGGTTCCACACAGGAACAATCTCTTCAGTGATGCTCAATCACTTTGGGTTTGTAGGTGTTTGGGTTTGGATTTTCCTCACTTGATGATTTTCGCTCAACGTCCTCGGAGGATGGGATGCTCTCAGTGACAAGTGTCAGTTTCTCTCAGAGCAGCCAACAAACTAGTGGTTGTAGGGGGTGGCTATTTATAGCCTAGGGAGAAACCTGACATGATAAGACATAAATGTCCTTCAATGATATGACCATTAGGTGGGTAGATATTTTGGGACAGCTGGCGCATAACACAACAACGGTCGAATATTTGATCTATCAAATTCCTCATGTTCCTCACTTGTAGGCAATCCGCACTGGCGAATCCCTAACTCCTCAGTCAGAAGAAATTCCTCAGAGAACCGAAGATCTTCGTCTCTGTCACTGAAGAAATTGACTGAACTGTATGAGATTTTCAATGGCTTCACTCGAAAGGATTGGGTAGGTGTAGGATTTTTAGATGAGCATCACTTTGAAACTTTTCCTTAGTTTTACCTCGACCCCCTTTAACAGTACGGTGTTTCCTATGACTCAAGAAACAGAAAATGAAACTACGAAAACAAAATTCTTCACGCTTCATAATCCTCGCATGAATATCAAGTCTTGAAGATCACACTAATTTCCTCATTTTCAAAGTCTTCAAGAAAACCAAAGTCTTCAGCTGAAGACATTCAGTTTTAGGGGTCGACTTTCATCGTAAATATCAAACTCCTCATAGACTTATAGAACTGTGTACACTCACAAACTCATTAGTCCCTTAACCTATAAGTCTTCAATACACCAAAATCACTAAGGGGCACTAGATGCACTTGCAATCTCCCCCTTTTTGGTGATTGATGACAATATATGTTAAGTTTTCAACAGGGATAAACATATGAAGTGTAAATACTGATATTGAGGAATTTGATTACAAGATATAGAAGAACTCCCCCTGAAGATGTGCATATGTGAGGAATTTGCTTTGAATAGCAAATGCACATTGTAGAGTAGAATCATGGAGATCTCCCCCTATATCTTGTAATTCATACACGCAATTAACATATGATATGAATAATTTGAAACGCATGATGAAATATGGTGTCTGATGCGTGCATTAATGAACTTGAGGAAATAGCATGCAGAAAACAGAGCAAAAGTATCAGACCACCATAGGACTTAAGTTTATAACTCGATCAACAAACACTTCAGAAGAGCGAGAGTTGTAACTTAGCAAAAAAAGCCCATATATAGAGACCCACTTGAAGACTAACTCAAATTTCTCCCCCTTTGTCATTGAATGACCAATAGGGACGAAAAATGAGGACTAACGCCCCTGAAGAATATCATCAAGATGTCGATGGAGGAGCGCCAGCGTTGTTGGGGTCATCCGTTGGAGTAGGGTCTGCCGCGGTGTCGTCCAAGTCTCCGGCTTCATCCGTCTCGTACGATGAAGAATATGAACTGGCGACCAAGTGAGGAACTTTGACCTTCTTGAATTTCTTCGAAGGTGGCTGTGACCAGTCAAAGTCCTGTTTGAAGCCCATCTGCTTGAGATCTTCATCACCATAGAGGTGAGACAATACAGCCCAAGTGCGATCAAAAACTTCATGCAAGTAGTAGTTGTTCTTCTTCACTGTATTTTGCGTGACGGTCATGTTCTGAAGAATAGCACCAAACTGTCGCTTGACCCACTTGTGATTGCGATCGACCTTCTGATGAAGACTTAAGAGAAGCTCACGATCAGTCATCACTCGTGGAGCAGTGGCTTGAGGAAATTGCTTTGAAGCATTTGCGACAGTGTCATGTGTGGCAGAGTCATCATTGGTGGAATAAGAAGCAGCATTGTGAAACTGTCCATCCAATGGACGAGTGCCTTCATCAATAACAGCAGCCTTGCCCTTCTCATCAGCCGAGGAAATAGTCCGTTTGAGGACTTCAATTGGTGGCAAGTAGCTGAGATGATTTTGAAAGTCAGCCTTGTAATGAATTAAAGACCTTGATCTGATGAATCTCATGGTCCAGGGAGCGTAAGGCTTCAACTCAAAAGGTGACAAAGCAGCATTGGCCAAAGTCCTCATGAAGAAATCGTGATAGTTGATAGGAATACCATGGATGATATTGAACACCAGATTCTTCATTATGCCAACAACCTCTTCTTCATCAGACTTGTGGCCCTTGATTGGACTGGGGGTTTTGGCCAAAATGCGACATATAGTCCTTGGCACATACATCAATTCCTTGACGAGGAATGTGGTCTTTGGAGCTTGGCTAGGCTTCAATGGCTTCATTAGTACTTGCATCAGATGATTTGAAAGTTTTGGCTCTGCATAAATGAGCAATGCAGCTTCAGTAGGAGGACTGATGATGTCTACTACGCAACCTTCTCCTTGTAGACGTTGTTGGGCCTCCAAGTGCAGAGGTTTGTATGACAGTAGCAAATCTCCCTCAAGTGGATGACCTAAGGTTTATCAATCCGTGGGAGGTGTAGGATGAAGATGGTCTTTCTCAAGCAACCCTGCAACCCAATAACAAAGAGTCTCTTGTGTCCCCAACACACACAATACAATGGTTAATTGTATAGGTGCACTAGTTCGGTGAAGAGATGGTGATACAAGTGAAATATGGATGGTAGATATAGGTTTTTGTAATCTGAAAATATAAAAACAGCAAGGTAGCAAGTGGTAAAAGTGAGCGTAAACGGTATTGCAATGCTAGGAAACAAGGCCTAGGGTTCATACTTTCACTAGTGCAAGTTCTCTCAACAATAATAACATAATTGGATCATATAACTATCCCTCAACATGCAACAAAGAGTCACTCCAAAGTCACTAATAGCGGAGAACAAACGAAGAGATTATCGTAGGGTACGGAACCACCTCAAAGTTATTCTTTCTGATCAATCTATTCAAGAGTCCGTAGTAAAATAACACGAAGCCAATCTTTCCGTTCGATCTATCATAGAGTTTGTACTAGAATAACACCTTAAGACACAAATCAACCAAAACCCTAATGTCACATAGATACTCCAATGTCACCTCAAGTATCCGTGGGTATGATTATACGATATGCATCACATAATCTCAGATTCATCTATTCAACCAACACAAAGAACTTCAAAGAGTGCCCCAAAGTTTCTACTGGAGAGTCAAGACGAAAAGGTGTGCCAACCCCTATGCATAGGTTCATGGGCGGAACCCGCAAGTTGATCACCAAAACATACATCAACTGGATCACGTGATATCCCATTGTCACCACAGATAAGCACTGCAAGATATACATCAAGTGTTCTCAAATCCTTAAAGACTCAATCCGATAAGATAACTTCAAAGGGAAAACTCAATCCATTACAAGAGAGTAGAGGGGGAGAAACATCATAAGATCCAACTATAATAGCAAAGCTCGCGATACATTAAGATCGAATCACCTCAAGAACACGAGAGAGAGAGAGAGATCAAACACATAGCTACTGGTACATACCCTCAACCCCGAGGGTGAACTACTCCCTCCTCATCATGGAGAGCGCCGGGATGATGAATATGGCCACAGGTGAGGGTTACCCCCTCCGGCAGGGTGCCGGAACAGGGTCCCGATTGGTTTTTGGTGGCTACAGAGGCTTGCGGCGGCGGAACTCCCGATCTATTCTGTTCCCCAAAGTTTTTAGGGTAGATGAAGATATATAGGCGGAAGAAGTACGTCAGGGGAGCCACGAGGGGCCCACGAGGGTGGAGAGCGCGCCCAGGGGGGTGGGGGCGCGCCCCTACCTCGTGGCTCCCTCGTTTCTTTCTTGACGTGCACTCCAAGTATATCTTGTAGCTTTCCTTCCAAAAATAACGTCTCCAGTTGGTTTCATTCCGTTTCGACTCCGTTTGATATTCCTTTTCTTCGAAACACTGAAACAAGGGAAAAAACAGAACTGCACTGGCTCTGGGTTAATAGGTTAGTCCCAAAAGTAACATAAAAGTGTTTAATAAAGCCCATAAACATCCAAAACACATAATATAATAGCATGGAACAATCAAAAATTATAGATACGTTGGAGATGTATCAACTGACTGGGACGACATGAAGCAATTCAGAGGCCGGAGCTTTGTAGTGAGTATTTTCAGTCATCCAGTCAAGCACCCATGAATTGACATCTTCAACATTGCCAGTGATGTGCAGCGTGGCGAAGAATTGAAGAATGAGTTATTCACTCCAATCGCAAATGTCGGTGCAGAAGTTGAGCAGCCCAGCGTCATGAAGAACACAGAGGACTGGGGTGAAGCACGATAGAGACTCCATATCCACATGAGAAATATGCTCATGGTCAAAGATCTTGTCGTTATCAAACAACAGGGAGGAATAGAAATTCATCTGACCGGCAGTCCAAAAATGCTTGCGACGAAGTCAAGCAGAATCATATGGATTGTAGTCAGAGAAGAAACGATGCTCAGCAAAGAAGTCATCAGCCTTGAACTTCTGCTTCTTTATATTAGGATTATGTGGCTTGGGATGAAGATTTGCAGATAAAGTCTTCACAGCCTCTTGACGCACAACTTCTGGAGCCACAGGCTGAGGAATTTCAGTGGCAGCTTCATCAGCAGCCTTGGCCTCCATTTCTTCAGCACTAGCGGCTGGAACTTCTTCAGGAATAGACAGAAGTGAAGCTTGATGTTCTTCAGAGCCCATATGAATTTCTTCAGTTTAGACCGGGGACTGAGGAAGTTGGTGCAGTGGTGTAGTCAGTGGAGAATTTGGGTGATGACTTTCCCAATAGTCATCATTCTGAATTGGAGTTGTTGACCCAATATCCACATCCTCATCTTCTTCATCAATTTCTTTGACGCCTTCCTCTTCAACTGTGAACTAAGGCATGGGCGATGATACCAGTGCGGTTGAAGGGATATCATCCACTTCAATTTCTTCATCCAACTGCTCCGACGAAGCAGCAGAAGGATTTTCCTCATCACTGTCATCAGATATGACATATTCCTCACCAAAGGGAACTATCTCCTTTGATGGCATGCTTGGTATTGGAACAACATCAATTGGGTTTGCATAAGAGCTCGCCAAATTCTTCACTTTCTTAGGAGCTGAAGACTTTGAGGTTGATTATGCCTTCCTTTTCTTCACTGCTGCTCGCTCCGCAGCTTTGGTCTTCTTCGCTTCTGATGTAGAAGGAAGGTTGATACTTGTCATCTGAGCAGTAGGAGCAGAGGAAATTGGTTCAATTTCTTCAGGCGCAACTAATGCAGTTGCCCTGGAATGTTCAATTTCTTCAGGCACAGTAGCAGATGCTTCAACTGGCCTGGCTTGTTCTTCAGGCGCAACATTGGTGGTTGCCCTGGCAATTTCTTCAGAGGTTGAAATTTCTTCAGCAGCCCTGGTGCTTTCATTTTCTTCAACAGCCTGATTGTCATCAGCTGTGCTTGCATGTTCTTCAGTAGGCTGAGCAGATGACTCATCCTGAGGACTTTCATGTTGCGATGAAGCTGCAACATTTGGAGTGAATCCCTTCGCCATTTTGACGAATCTGACTTTGGCGCCTGTTGGTGTCAAAATCGGCCGATCTCGGGTAGGGGGTCCTGAACTGTGCGTCTGAGGATCAAAGGTAACATGAGACGGGGGACACGATGTTTACCCAGGTTTGGGCCCTATTAATGGAGGTAATACCCTACTTCCTGCTTGATTGACTTTGATGAGTATAGGGGTTACAAGAGTTGATCTACCTCGAGATCGTAATGGCTAAACCCTAGATGTCTAGCCTATATGATTGAGATAGCCTCTACAGACTAATCCCTCCACTTTATATAGACGCCGGAGGGGCCTATGGTTGAACAGTGTCAGTTTACAGAGAAAGGAAACTACACATCCAAACGTCAAGCTTGCCATCAACGTAAAGGAGAGTACCATCCGGACACGGGGGAAGGCCTTTGCAACCTCTTGAGCACTGCGTTGGATTTCCCCGAAGAGGAGAGGATGATGCATTAAAGTAGCGTAAGTATTTCCCTCAGTTTTTGAGAACCAAGGTATCAATCCAGTAGGAGACCACGCGCAAGTCCCTCGTAGCTGCACAAAACGATAGCTACTCGCAACCAACACTTAGGGGTTGTCAATCCCTTCACGGTCACTTACCAGGGTGAGATCTGATAGAGATAATATTTTTGGTATTTTTTGGTATAAAGATGCAAAGTAAAAAGTAAAAGCAAAGGAAGTAAATAAAGTGATGGAGGTTGATATGATGAGAATAGACCCCGGGGCCATAGGATTCACTAGTGGCTTCTCTCAAGAGCATAGATATTCTACGGTGGGTGAACAAATTACTGTTGAGCAATTGACAGAATTGAGCATAGTTATGAGGTTATCCAGGACATGATCATGTATATAGGCATCATGTCTGTGACAAGTAGACCGAAACCATTCTGCATCTACTACTATTACTCCACTCATCGACCGCTATCCAGCATGCATCTAGAGTATTAAGTTAAAAATAGAGTAACGCCTTAAGCAAGATGACATGATGTAGAGGAATAAATTCATGCAATATGATAAATACCCCATCTTGTTATCCTCGATGGCAACAATACAATACATGCCTTGCAACTCTTTCACATCGGTAAGGACACCGCAAGATTGAACCCAAAGCTAAACACTTTTCCCATTGCAAGAACTACCAATCTAGTTGGCCAAACCAAACGGATAATTCGAAGAGACTTGTAAAGATAACTTAATCATACATAAAAGAATTCAGAGAAGAATCAAATATTTTCCGTAGATAAGCTGGATTATAAACCCACAATTCATCGGTCTCAATAAACACACCGCAAAAAGAAGATTACATCGAATAGATCTCCACGAGAGAGGGGGAGAACATTGTATTGAGATCCAAAAAGAGAGAAGAAGCCATCTAGCTACTAGCTATGGACTCGAAGGTCTGAAGTAAACTACTCACACTTCATGGGAGGGGCTATGGTGTTGATGTAGAAGCCCTCCATGGTGGATGCCCCCTCCGGCGGAGCTCCGGAACAGGCCCCAAGATGGGATCTCGTGGATACAGGAAGGTACGGCGGTGGAATTAGGCTTTTGGCTCCCATCCCGAGCTGTTGGGGGTGCGTAGGTATATATAGGAGGAAGGAGGACATCGGTGGAGCGTCAGGGGGCCCACGAGGTAGGGGGGCGCGCCTAGGGGGGAGGGCGCGACCCCCACCCTCGTGACCGCCTCTGGCACTCCTTGGAGTAGGGTCCAAGTCTCCTGGATCACGTTCGGTGAGAAGATCACGTTCCTGAAGGTTTCATTCCATTTGGACTCCGTTTGATATTCCGTTTCTTCAAACATCAAATAGGCAAAAACAGCAATTACAGGCTGGGCCTCCGGTTAATAGGTTAGTCCCAAAATAATATAAAAGTGGAAAATAAAGCCCATTATAGTCCAAAACAATAGATAAAGTAGCATGGAGCAATCAAAAATTATAGATACGTTGGAGACGTATCGCATCCCAAGCTTAATTCTGCTCGTCCTCGAGTAGGTAAATGATAAAAAGAGAATTTTTGATGCGGAGTGATACTTTGGCATAATTTTAATGTAAATCTTCTTAATTGTGATATGAATATTCAGATCTGAAAGATTCAAGACAAAATTTCATATTGACATGAAAAATAATAATACTTCAAGTATACTAATCAAAATAATTATGTCATCTCAAAATAACATGGCCAAAGAAAGTTCATCCCTACAAAATCATATAGTTAGGCCATGCTTCATTTTTGTCACACAAAGATGTTCCCAACTTCTATACCCCCGATGACAAGCCAAGCAATTGTTTCATACTTAAATAATCTCAAACTTTTTCAACCTTCATGCAGTACATGAGCGTGAGCCATGGATATAGCACTATGGGTGGAATTGAATATGATGATGGGGATTGTGTGGAGAAGACAAAAAAGGAGAAAGTCTCACATTGACGAGGATAATCAACGGGCTATGGAGATGCCCATCAATTGATGTCAACATGAGGAGTTGGGATTGCCATGCAACGGATGCACTAGAGCTATGAGTGCTCAACAAAAGAAAACTAATGGGTGTGCATCCAACTTGCTTGCGCATGAAGACCTAGGGCATTTTGAGGAAGCCCATCGTAGGAATATACAAGCCAAGTTCTATAATGAAAAATTCCCACTAGTATGAAAAAGGACAACTTGAAACTCACTATATGAAAAACATGGTGCTACTTTGAATCACAATATATGAGACTCACTACATGAAGAACGAGGTGCTACTTTGAAGCACAATATATGAGACTCACTACATGAAGAACATGGTGCTACTTTGAAGCACAAGTGTGGAAAAAGAGATAGTAGCATTGCCCTTTTCTTTTATTTTCTTTTTTGGGCCTCTTTTTGCCTTTTTTTGGGCAATGCTCTAATAATGATGATCATCACACTTCTATTGATTACAACATAAGGATTACAACTCGAAATTAGAACAAGATATGACTCTATATGAATGGCTCTGGCGGTGTACCGGGATGGTGCAATGAATCAAGAGTGACATGTATGAAAAATAATGCATGGTGGCTTTGCCACAAATACGATGTCAACTACATGATCATGCAATGGCAATATGACAAAAGTAAAGTATGTCATGATGATGATGGTGGAAGTTGCATGGCAATATATCTCAGAATGGCTATGGAAATGCCATAATAGGTAGGTATGGTGGCTGTTTTGAGGAAGATATAAAGAGGTTTTTGTATGATAGAGCGTATCGTATCACGGGGTTTGGATGCACTGGTGAAGTTTGCACCAACTCTCAATGTGAGAAAGGGCAATGCACGGTACCGAAGAGGCTAGCAATGGCGGAAAGGTAAGTGTGTGTATAATCCATGGACTCAACATTAGTCAAAAGAACTCATATACTTATTGCAAAAAATTAGAAGTCATCAAAAATCAAGTACTACGCGCATGCTCCTAGGGGGATAGATTGGTAGGAAAAGACCATCGCTCGTCCCCGACCGCCACTCATAAGGATGCACAAGCCAGGTACACTTCATGTTTCAAATTTCTTACACAACTTTAACCATACGTGCATGCTACGGGATTTACTAACTTCAACACAAGAATTTCTCAAATTCACAACTACTCAACTAGCACGACTTTGATATTATCACCTCCACATCTCAAAACAATTATCAAGCATCAAACTTATCTTAGTATTCAATGCACTCAAAAGAAATTTTCACATATCTTGAATACCAAGTATATTAACATTAAGCAAATTACCATGCTATTCACGACTCTCAAAATAATCTAAGTGAAGCATGAGAGATCAAGTTTGTTTAAAACAAATCCACCACCGTGCTCTAAAAGATCTAAGTGAAGCACTAGAGCAAAAATTATCACGCTCAAAAAGATATAAGTGAAGCACTATGAGCAAACTATCAAGCTCAAAAGATATAAGTGAAGCACATAGAGTATTCTATCACATTTCAATTCATATATGGCTCTCTCAAAAGATGTGTACAGCAAGGATGATTGTGGTAAACTAACAAGCAAAGACTCAAATAATACAAGACGCTCCAAGCAAAACACATGTCATGTTGGTGAATAAAAATATAGCTCCAAGTAAATTACCGATGGAAGTGGATTTAAAGAGGGGATGCCTTCCGGGCATCCCCAAGCTTTGACTTTTGGTGTCCTTGGATTATCTTGGGGGTGCCATGGGCATCCCCAAGCTTAGGCTCTTGCCACTCCTTGTTCCATAATCCATCAAAAGAATTCACCCAAAACTTGAAAACTTCACAACACAAAACTCAATAGAAATCTCGTGAGCTCCTTTAGAGAAAGAAAACAAAAGACTACTTTAAGGTACTGTAATGAACTCATTCTTTATTTGTATTGGTGTTAAACCTAATGTATTCCAACTTATCTATGGATTGTAAACTACTTTACTACCCATAGATTCATCAAAATAAGCAAACAACACACGCAAAACAGAATCTGTCAAAAACAGAACAGTCTGTAGTAATCTGTAACTAACGCAAATTTCTAGAATCCAAAAAATTCTACCAAAATTAGAAGACCTGGAAATTTTGTTTATTGATCAGAAGCAATTGGAATCAGTATTTTATCACGTTCTGGTGATTTTTAACAATTCGGGCACTGAGCACAAAGATTCTGGAAATTACAGCAAGATCAAATAACTATCATCCAAGAAGATCCAATAGGTCCAACTTGGCACAAACACTAATTAAAATATAAAACCACATCTAAACAGAGGCTAGATGGATTATTATTCCTAACCAGAACCAAAAACAAAAAACACAAAATAAAATTGGGTTGCCTCCCAACAAGCGCTATCGTTTAACGCCCCTAGCTAGGCATAAAAGCAAGGATAGTCTAGGTATTGCCATCTTTGGTACGCAATTCTTCAATGAGGCATCTACCCCCTTTAGAATTTTATTTCTTTCTAATTATCAAACTTTTAGGCACAAGATCGAAAAATTCATTCGTAGCAAATGGTTCCTTAATGATAGTAAAAAGATCGGGATGAATACTTATAGATTTAAGATCCGCATTTTCCTTACTAGATGATTCACCCTTATTTTTAGGAACATACATAAGCTTGGCAATTTTAGTGGGAGGACTAGGAGTATTCTTTATGGAAGAAAAAGTGGTTCCCAAGTTGGTAATGATACACTCAAGTTTATCGATTCGAGTGGAATCTAGATTTATTTTCTCATTAACCATGGGTTCCTTCTCCTTAATATTTTTCAAAGTCATTCCTACCTTAGATCCATATTGAGTAATTTGATTATGGATCTTTTTATGTAGATTTTCAATGGATTCAATGGTGCAACTTTGTTTTCAATAATTTCAAGCCTTTGCATAACATGCTCCAAAGTTAACATAGTGCCATTAACCAAAAGAGGAGGTGAGCCAAATAAATCTATTAAAGCATTATAAGAATCAAAAGTATGGCTACCCAAGAAATTTCCTCCGATAATGGTATCAAGGATATATCTATACCAAGGATTAGCACCTACGTAAAAATTACGAAGAACTGAAGTAGATTGCTTCCTGGTAGATCTATTTTGAGCATTGCAAATTCTATACCAAGAATCTTTTAGATTTTCTCCCTCCCTTTGCTTAAAATTTAGAACTTCACTCTCGGGAGATAACGGAGAAGATATGAGACTAGTCATGATGACAAGCAAGCCAACTAACACATGAGCAAACAAAAGGCAAAAGGAAAAAGAGGAGGAGATTGGGAAAGAGAGGGCGAATAAAAAGACAAGGGTGAAGTGGGGGAGATGAAAACGGGAGGCAAATGGCAAATAATGTAATGCGAGAGATAGGGATTGTGATGGGTACTTGCTATGTTGACTTTTGCGTAAGCCTCCCCGGCAATGGCGCCAGAAATTCTTCTTGCTACCTCCATAGCACTGCGTTGGATTTCCCCGAAGAGGAGAGGATGATGCAGCAAAGTAGCGTAAGTATTTCCCTCAGTTTTTGAGAACCAAGGTATCAATCCAGTAGGAGACCACGCGCAAGTCCCTCGTACCTGCACAAAATGATATTTACTCGCAACCAACGCTTAGGGGTTGTCAATCCCTTCACGGTCACTTACGAGGGTGAGATCTGATAGAGATAATATTTTTGGTATTTTTTGGTATAAAGATGCAAAGTAAAAAGTAAAAGCAAAGCAAGTAAATAAAGTGATGGAGATTGATATGATGAGAATAGATCCGGGGGCCATAGGTTTCACTAGTGGCTTCTCTCAAGAGCATAGATATTCTACGGTGGGTGAAAAAATTACTGTTGAGCAATTGACAGAATTGAGCATAGTTATGAGGTTATCCAGGCAATGATCATGTATATAGGCATCACGTCTGTGACAAGTAGACCAAACGATTCTGCATCTACTAGTATTACTCCACTCATCGACCGCTATCCAGCATGCATCTAGAGTATTAAGTTAAAAACAGAGTAACGCCTTAAGCAAGATGACATGATGTGGAGGAATAAATTCATGCAATATGATAAATACCCCATCTTGTTATCCTCGATGGCGACAATACAATACGTGCCTTGCAACCCTTTCTTTCACTGGGTAAGGACACCGCAAGATTGAACCCAAAGCTAAACACTTCTCCCATTGCAAGAACTACCAATCTAGTTGGCCAAACCAAACGGATAATTCTAAGAGACTTGTAAAAATAACTTAATCATACATAAAAGAATTCAGAGAAGAATCAAATATTTTCCATAGATAAGCTGGATCATAAACCCACAATTCATCGGTCTCAACAAACACACCGCAAAAAGAAGATTACATCGAATAGATCTCCACGAGAGAGGGGAGAACATTGTATTGAGATCCAAAAAGAGAGAAGAAGCCATCTAGCTACTAGCTATGGACCCAGAGGTCTGAAGTAAACTACTCACACTTCATCGGAGGGGCTATGGTGTTGATGTAGAAGCCCTCCGTGGTGGATGCCCCCTCCGGCGGAGCTCCGAAACAGGCCCCAAGATGGGATCTCGTGGATACAGGAAGGTACGGCGGTGGAATTAGGTTTTTGGCTCCCGTCCCGATCTGTTGGGGGTACGTAGGTATACATAGGAGGAAGGAGTATGTCGGTGGAGCGTCAGGGGGCCCACGAGGTAGGGGGCGCGCCCGGGGGGGAGGGCGCGACCCCCACCCTCGTGACCGCCTCTAGCACTCCTTGGAGTAGGGTCCAAGTCTCCTGGATCACGTTCGGTGAGAAGATCATGTTCCCGAAGGTTTCATTCCGTTTGGACTCCATTTGATATTCCGTTTCTTGGAAACACTGAAATAGGCAAAAAATAGCAATTCTGGGCTGGGCCTCCGGTTAATAGGTTAGTCCCAAAAATAATATAAAAGTGAAAAATAAAGCCCATTATAGTCCAAAACAATAGATAAAGTAGCATGGAGCAATAAAAAATTATAGATACGTTGGAGACGTATCAGCCTTCTATCTTGTATCTTCATGGCCTATCAGTCCGACCCATGTCGCATAGCCCGGACACGCGAGAACCCCATAATCCAAGACTCCCTCAGTAGCCCTTGAACCAGTCTTTCAATGACGATGTGTTCGGTACGCAGATTGTCTTCAGCATTGCCAAGGGGGTTCCTCCTCCGAATACTTCAAAGCAGTCTTCTGAACATGAGAACTGTATCCGGCTCTGTATAACAGCTACAACCCTCAACCACAAGGGCACAATACTTAATCAAAATAAGGCATGTCTGCTGACATCTTTTTCGGTGAAACGTTATGTCTGGCCTCTTTATTATTTCGAGATTTTTTTGGCCTCCCGCTTTGCGTTTCGAGACGCAGCCTACACTTACACGTCTCGTCAAGGCAGGGATCATGTCCCCTTATTGCGGGATTCTCATCAATACGGGTTTGGGAAATCCAAACGTGCCATTCGCACGACCCCTTGGGAACATGCGAGTTTTAAGGCTTGAGGGGTGATACATCCATTTTGCATCATGCTTTTATATCAATATCTATTGCATTATGGGCTGTTATTACACTTCATGTCACAATACTTATGCCTTTTCTCTCTTATTTTACAAGGTTTGCATGAAGAGGGAGAATGCCGGCAACTGGAATTCTGGGCTGGGAAAGGAGAAAATATTAGAGACCTATTCTGCACAACTCCAAAAGTCCTGAAACTTCACGGAGGGACGTTTTGGAATTAATAAAAAATACTGGCGAAAGAATCAACAAGAGGGGGCCCACACCCTGGCCACAAGGGTGGGGGCGCGCCCCTATCTCGTGGGCCCCCTGGCAGACTTCCGGTGACCATCTTATGCTATATGAAGTCTTTCATTCGAGAAAAAAAGGAGGAAGCTTTCGGGACGAAACAACGCCGCCACGAGGCGGAACCTTGGAGGAACAAATCTAGGGCTCCGGCGGAGATGTTCTGCCGGGGAAACATCCCTCTGGGAGGGGGAAATCATCACCATCGTCATCACCATCAATCCTCTCATCGGGAGGGGGTCAATCTCCATCAACGTTTTCACCAGCACCATCTCCTCTCAAACCCTAGTTCATCTCTTGTATCCAATCTTTGTCTCAAAACCTCAGATTGGTACCTGTAGGTTGCTAGTAGTTTTGATTACTCCTTGTAGTTGATGCTAGTTGGTTTATTCGGTGGAAGATTATATGTTCGGATCCTTTATGCATATTAATGCCCCTCTGATTATGAACATGAATATGATTTGTGAGTAGTTACGTTTTTTCCTGAGGACATGGGAGAAGTCTTGCTATAAGTAGTCATGTGAATTTGGTATTCGTTCGATATTTTGATGAGATGTATGTTGTCTTTCCTCTAGTGGTGTTATGTGAACGTCGACTACATGACACTTCACCATTATTTGGGCCTAGAGGAAGGCATTGGGAAGTAATAAGTAGATGATGGGTTGCTTGAGTGACAGAAGCTTAAACCCTAATTTATGCGTTGCTTCGTAAGGGGCTGATTTTTATCCATATGTTTCATGCTATGGTTAGGTTTACCTTAATTCTTCTTTCGTAGTTGCGGATGCTTGCGAGAGTAGTTAATCATAAGTGGGATGCTTGTCCAAGGAAGGGCAGCACCCAAGCACCGGTCCACCCACATATCAAATTATCAAAGTAACGAACACGAATCATATGAGCGTGATGAAAACTAGCTTGATGATAATTCCCATGTGTCCTCGGGAGCATTTTCCTTTATATAAGAGTTTGTCCAGGCTTGTCCTTTGCTACCAAAAGGATTGGGCCACCTTGCTGCACCTTGTTTACTTTTATTACTTGTTGCTCGTTACCAATTACCTTATCACAAAACTACCTGTTACCGATAATTTCAGTGCTTGCAGAAAATACCTTACTGAAAACTGCCTATCATTTCCTTCTGCTCCTTGTTGGGTTCGACACTCTTACTTATCGAAAGTACTATGATTGATCCCCTATACTTGTGGGTCATCAAGACTCTTTTCTGGCGCCATTGCCGGGGAGTGAAGCGCCTTTGGTAAGTGGAATTTGGTAAGGAAAAACTTATATAGTGTGCTGAAATTTACTGTCAGATGTTACAATGGAAAGTAATCCTTTGAGGGGTTTGTTCGGGGCATCTTCACCCCGACCAGTAGAGAAAAGAGTTGCTCCTCAACCTACTGAACCTACTAAAAATGTTTACTTTGAAATTCCTTCGGGTATGATAGAGAAACTGCTAGCTAATCCCTTTGCAGGAGATGGAACATTGCATCCCGATTTGCACCTAATCTATGTGGATGAAGTTTATGGATTATTTAAGCTTGGAGGTATGCCCGAGGATGTTATCAAGAAGAAGGTCTTCCCTTTATCTTTGAAGGGAAAGGCATTGACATGGTTTAGGCTATGTGATGATATGGGATCATGGAACTACAACTGATTGAAATTGGATTTTCATCAGAAGTTTTATCCTATGCATCTTGTTCATCGTGATCGTAATTATATATATATATAATTTTTTACCTCGCGAAGGAGAAAGCATCGCTCAAGCTTGGGGGAGGCTTAATTCAATGTTATATTCATGCCCCAATCATGAGCTCTCAAGATAAATTATTATTCAAAAATTTTATGCTCGGCTTTCTCTCAACAATCGCTCCATGCTCGATTCTTCTTGTACTGGTTCTTTTATGATGAAGACTATTGAATTCAAATGGGATTTATTGGAAAGAATTAAACACAACTCTGAATATTGGTACCTCGACGAAGGTAAGGAGTCAGGTATAACACCTAAGTTTGATTGTGTTAAATCTTTTATGGATACCGATGTTTATTGTGAATTTAGCACTAAATATGGACTTGACTCTGAGATAGTAGCTTCTTTCTATGAATCATTTGCTACTCATGTTGATCTCCCTAAAGAGAAGTGGTTTAAATATAATCCTCCCATTGAAGTAAAAGTAGTTGAACCTATTAAAGTTGAAGAAAAGACGATCACTTATAATGTTGATCCTGTTGTTCCTACTACTTATATTGAGAAACCACCTTACCCTGTTAGAATAAAGGATCATGCTAAAGCTTCAACTGTGGTCAGCAAAAGTAATATTAGAACACCTAAACCCTCTAAGCAAATTAAATTTGAACCTAGTATTGCTATGGTTAAAGATCTCTTGGCCAATAACATTGATGGGCATGTTATTTACTTCTGTGATGAAGCTGCTAGGATTGCTAGCCCCGCTACTAAAAATAAACATAGACCTATTGTAGGCATGCCTGTTATTTCTGTTAAAATAGTAGATCATTGTTATCATGGCTTATGTGATATGGGTGCTAGTGCAAGTGCAATTCCTCATTCCTTATACAAAGAAATTATGCATGATATTGCACCTGCTGAGATAGAAGAAATTGATGTTATAATTAAGCTTGCCAATAGAGACACTATCTCACCAGTCGGGATTGTTAGAGATGTTGAAGTCTTGTGTGGGAAAGTTAAATATCCCACTGATTTTCATGTTCTTGGTTCCCCACAAGATGAATTTTGTCCCATTATATTTGGTAGACCGTTCTTGAATACTGTTAATTCTAAGATAGACTGCAAAAAGGATATTGTTACGATTGGTTTAGGGGATATGTCTCATGACTTTAATTTTGCTAAATTTTGTAGACAACCCCATGATAAGGAATTGCCTAGTAAGGATGAAATTATTGGTCTTGCTTCTATTGCCGTGCCTCCTAATGATCCTTTAGAACAATATTTGCTAGACCATGAAAATGTTATGTTTATGAATGAAAGAAGGGAAATAGATGAAGTATTCTTTAAGCAGGGACCTATTTTGAAACACAACTTGCCTGTTGAAATTCTAGGGGATCCTCCTCCACCCAAGGGTGATCCCGTGTTTGTGATTAAACCATTACCTAATACTCTGAAATATGTTTATCTTGATGAAAAGAAGATACATCTTGTTATTATTAGTGCTAACCTTTCAGAGCATGAAGAAAAGAAATTATTTAAAAATCTAAAGAGGCACCGTGCTGCTATTGGATATATGCTTGATGACCTTAAGGGCATTAGTCCCACTCTATTCCAACACAAAATAAAATTGGAGAAAGACGCTAAACCGGTTGTTGATCACCAACGACGGTTAAATCCTAAGATGAAAGAAGTGGTAAGAAAAGAAATACTAAAGCTTCTGGAGGCAGGTATAATTTATCCTGTTGCTCATAGTCAGTGGGTAAGACCTGTCCATTTTGTCCCTAAGAAGGGAGGTATTACTGTTGTTCCTAATGATAAAGATGAATTGATCCCACAAAGAATTGTTACAGGTTATAGGATGGTAATTGATTTCCGGAAATTAAATAAAGCTACTAAAAGGATATTACCCTTTACCTTTTATTGATCAAATGCTAGAAAGATTATCCAAACATACACATTTTTGCTTTCTAGATGGTTACTATGGTTTGTCTCAAATACCTGTGTCAAAAGAGGATCAAGAAAAGACCACTTTTACTAGCCCTTACGGTACTTTTGCTTATAGACGTATGCCTTTTGGTTTATGTAATGCACCTGCTACCTTTCAAAGATGCATGATGGCTATATTATCTAACTTTTGTGAAAAGATTGTTGAGGTTTTCATGGATGATTTCTCCGTTTATGGATCTTGTTTTGATGATTGCTTAAGCAACCTTGATCGAGTTTTGCAGAGATGTGAAGAAACTAATCTTGTCTTGAATTGGGAGAAGTGCCACTTTATGGTTAATGAAGGTATTGTCTTGGGGCATAAAATTTCTGAAAGAGGTATTGAAGTTGATAAATCTAAAGTTGATGCTATTGAAAAGATGCCGTGTCCTAAGGACATTAAAGGTGTAAGAAGTTTCCTTGGTCATGCCAGTTTTTATAGGAGGTTCATTAAGGACTTCTCAAAAATCTCTAGGCCTCTGACTAATCTCTTACAAAAAGATGTTCCTTTTGTCTTTGATGATGATTGTGTAGAAGCATTGGAAATACTTAAGAAAGCTTTGATTTCTGCACCTATTGTTCAAATTACCGATTGGAATTTACCCTTTGAAATCATGTGTGATGCTAGTGATTATGTTGTAGGTGTTGTTCTAGGACAAAGAGTTGATAAGAAATTAAATGTTATCCAATATGCTAGTAAAACTCTAGACAGTGCCCAGAGAAATTATGCTACTACTGAAAAAGAATTTTTAGCAGTTATATTTGCTTGTGATAAGTTCAGACCTTACATTGTTGACTCTGAAGTAACTTTTCACACTGATCATGCCGCTATGAAATATCTTATGGAAAAGAAAGATGCTAGACCCAGACTTATTAGATGGGTTCTCCTACTACAAGAATTTGATTTGCATATTATTGATAGAAAGGGAGCTGAGAACCCCGTTGCAGACAACTTGTCTAGGTAGAGAATGTTGTTGATGACCCACTACCTATTGATGATAGCTTTCCTGATGAACAATTAGCCGTCATAAATACTTCTCACACTGCTCCATGGTATACTGATTATGCTAATTACATTGTTGCTAAATTTATACCACCTAGTTTCACATACCAGCAAAAGAAAAAGTTTTTCTATGATTTGAGACATTACTTCTGGGATGACCCACACCTTTATAAAGAAGGAGTAGATGGTTTTATTAGATGTTGTGTACATGAGCATGAACAGGAACAGATCCTATGCAAGTGTCACTTCGAGGCTTATGGAGGACACCACGCTGGAGATAGAACTGCACATAAGGTATTGCAATCCGGTTTTTATTGGCCTACTCTCTTCAAAGATGACCGTAAGTTTGTCTTGTCTTGCGATGAATGTCAAAGAATTGGTAATATTAGTAGACGTCAAGAAATGCCTATGAACTATTCACTTGTTATTGAACCATTTGATGTTTTGGGCTTTGATTATATGGGATTGTTTCCTTCCTCTAATGGGTATACACATATTTTAGTTGCTGTTGATTATGTTACTAAGTGGGTAGAAGCTATTCCAACTAGTAGTGCTGATCATAACACCTCTATTAAGATGCTTAAATAAGTTATTTTTCCAAGGTTTGGAGTCCCTAGATACCTAATGGCTGATGGTGGTTCACATTTTATTCATGGTGCTTTTCGTAAAATGCTTGCTAAGTATGACGTTAATCATAGAATTGCATCTCCATACCACCCACAGTCTAGTGGTCAAGTAGTATTGAGTAAAAGAGAGCTTAAATTAATTTTGCAAAAGACTGTTAATAGATCTAGGAAGAATTGGTCCAAGAAACTTGATGATGCATTATGGGCTTATAGAACTGCATATAAAAATCCTATGGGTATGTCTCCATATAAAATGATTTATGGAAAATCATGTAACTTACCTCTCGAACTAGAACATAAGGCATATTGGGCCATTAAAGAGCTCAATTATGATTTCAAACTTGCCGTGAGAAGAGGCTATTTGACATTAGCTCACTTGATGAATGGAGAACTCAAGCCTATGAGAATGCCAAACTGTTTAAAAAGCGTTAAAAGATGGCATGACAAAAGGATACAAAAGCGTGAGTTTAATGTAGGTGATTATATTTTGCTATACAACTCTTGTTTAAGATTTTTTGCAGGAAAACTTCTCTCTAAATGGGAAGGCCCTTACGTTATCGAGGAGGTCTATCGTTCCGGTGCCATAAAAATCAACAACTTCGAAGGCACAAATCCGAAGGTGGTGAACGGTTAAAGAATCAAACATTATATCTCAGGTAATCCCATAAATGTTGAAACTAATGTTATTGAAACCGTAACCCCGGAGGAGTACATAAGGGACACTTTCCAGAACGTTTCAGACTCCGAAAAGGAATAGTTATGAGGTACAGTAAGTAAACCGACTCCAAAACAGTTCTAATGGTAATTTTTCTCTGTTTTGGAATATTTATGAAAATAGGAAAATAAGAAGTAGTCCGGGAAGGACACGAGGAGTCCACGAGGGTGGAGGGCGCCCTACCCCTGGCGCGCCCTGCCTCGTGGGCACCTCGTGTGCTCTCCGGACTCCGTTTTCTTGCATGATACTTCTTTTGGTCGGTAAAAATTCATTATATAATCTCCCAAAGGTTTTGACCTCCGTATCACGCAAATATCCTCTGTTTTTGTTTCGAGCTGTTTTCTGCCAGGGTTGTCAAGGCCAGGCATCATGTCATCACCCTCCTCCAACAATGAAGGCAACAATGCTTGGCTAATGAAGATAGAGCTGAAGAGAGAAGAACCCGGGGAGATCAACAAGGATGATAGGATCAAGAAGGCCATAGAGGATCAAGCTCCAGCAGTAGAAGAAGAAGACATCCTTCAACCTCATCACAATCTTCTTGCCCCAACTGAGATTGAAGCTTTCAAGATGATTGAGTTAGCTCGCATACAAAACAAGTATCTCACACGTGAAAATATTTTGTTGAAGGAGCATATCACCGCACTCAAGGGCATTATCTGCAAACTGGAGGAGCTCCTACGCTCGATGTGCGGCTATCCATCATCACCACCATCTTCTTCACCAGCAAAGGAGAACTGAGTATTTGGTATGGGCACTCCCCTTGGCAACTGCTAAGCTTGGGGGAGGTGCCCCGGTATCATATCACCATCACATCTTTATCTTTATCGTTTTTCGTAGTTCGATCCTTTTGGTAATATCTTGTTCTAGTAGAATAAAAGTTTTAGTATGACTTAGTTTTGAGTTTTGCTTTATGATCCTTCTATGTAATCAAGTCCGTGAGCTATATATAATAAAGATTAGTCTTGAGTCATGGGCTTGACTATCTTGCTATGATCCCGAGAATAGGAAAAGAAAGAATAAAAAGAAATAAAGAGATCATATTGATCTTATGGAGAGTAATGACTTCACATATAAAGAGTATGATGAATAAAAGTTGTTGAGAGTTGACAAACATAGTTTTGGTCATCATTGCAATTAATAGGAAGTAATAAAGAAAGAGAGGTTTTCACATATAAATATACTATCTTGGACATCTTTTATGATTGTGAGCACTCATTAAAATATGACATGCTAAAAGTTGATGTTGGACAAGGAAGACAACGTAATGGGTTATGTTTTCTCATATCTGAAATAAAGTATATTGTCATGGATCATCCAACATGTTGAGCTTGCCTTTCCCCCTCATGCTAGCCAAATTCTTTGCACCAAGTAGAGATACTACTTGTGCTTCCAAATATCCTTAAACCCAATTTACCATGAGAGTCCACCATATCTACCTATGGATTGAGTAAGATCCTTCAAGTAAGTTGTCATTGTGCAAGAAATAAAAATTTCTCCTTAAATATGTATGATTTATTAGTGTGGAGAAAATAAGCTTTATACGATCTTGTGATATGGAAGCAATAAAAGCGACGGACTGCATAATAAAGGTCCCTATCACAAGTGGCAACATAAAGTGACGTTTTTTCGCATTAAGATTTTGTGCATCCAACCATAAAAGCACATGACAACCTCTGCTTCCCTCTGCGAAGGGTCTATCTCTTATTTTTGTCTTATACCTTCATACAAGAGTCATGGTGATCTTCACCTTTCCTTTTTACATTTTTTACTTTGGCAAGCACATTGTGTTGGAAAGATCCTGATATATATATATATATATATATGTATATATATATATATATATATATATATCCAATTAGATGCAAGTTAGCATGAACTATTATTGTTGACATTACCCTTGAGGTAAGAAGTTGGGAGGCAACACTATAAGCCCCTATCTTTCTCTCTCAGGTCCCATTAAAACTTCATACCCATAAGTATTATGTGAGTGTTAGCAATTGTGAAAGACTAAATGATAGTTGAGTATGTGGACTTGCTGAAAAGCTCTTATATTGACTCTTTCTGATGTTATGATAAATTGCAATTGCTTCAATGACCGAGATTATTGTTTGCTAGTTTTCCAACAAAGTTTCTGATTCATACTTTACATTGTGAATAGATTGTTACTTTAGCATAAGAAATCATATGACTATATATATATATATATATATATATATATATATATATATATGTTGATGTTTCAAGAATGATCATGATGCCCTCATGTCCGTATTTTATTTTATCGACACCTCCATCTCTAAAACATGTGGACATATTTTTCGATTTCGGCTTCCGCTTGAGGACAAGCGAGGTCTAAGCTTGGGGGAGTTGATACGTCCATTTTGCATCATGATTTTATATCGATATCCATTGCATTATGGGCTGTTATTACACATCATGTCAAAATACTTATGCCTTTTCTCTCTTATTTTACAAGGTTTGCATGAAGAGGGAGAATGCCGGCAGCTGGAATTCTGGGCTGGAAAAAGGAGCAAATATTAGAGTCCTATTATGCACAACTCCAAAAGTCCTGAAACTTCACGGAGGCACGTTTTGGAATTAATAAAAAATACTGGCAAAAGAATCAACCAAAGGGGGCCCACACCCTGGCCACGAGGGTGGGGGGCGCACCCTACCCCCTGGGCGCGCCCCCTGTCTCGTGGGCCCCCTGGCAGGCTTCTGGTGACCATCTTCTGCTATATGAAGTCTTTCATTCGAGAAAAAAAGGAGGAAGCTTTCGGGATGAAACACCACCGCCACGAGGCGGAACCTGGGCGAAACCAATCTAGGGCTCCGGCGGAGCTGTTCTGCCGGGGAAACATCCCTCCAGGAGGGGTAAATCGTCACCATCGTCATCACCATCGATCCTCTCGTTGGGAGGGGGTCAATCTACATCAACATCTTCACCAGCACCATCTCCTCTCAAACCCTGGTTCATCTCTTGTATCCCATCTTTGTCTCAAAACCTCAGATTGGTACATGTAGGTTGCTAGTAGTGTTGGTTACTCCTTGTAGTTGATTCTAGTTGGTTTATTCGGTGGAAGATTATATGTTCAGATCATTTATGCATATTAATACCCCTCTGATTATGAACATGAATATGATTTGTGAGTAGTTACGTTTGTTCCTGAGGACATGGGAGAAGTCTTGCTATAAGTAGTCATGTGAATTTGGTATTCGTTCGATTTTTGATAAGATGTATGTTGTCTTTCCTCTAGTGGTGTTATGTGAACATCGACTACATGACACTTCACCATTATTTGGGCCTAGAGGAAGGCATTGGGAAGTAATAAGTAGATGATGGGTTGCTTGAGTGATGTAAGCTTAAACCCTAATTTATGCGTTGCGTCGTAAGGGGCTGATTTTTATCCATATGTTTCATGCTATGGTTAGGTTTACCTTAATTCTTCTTTCGTAGTTGCGGATGCTTGAGAGAGTAGTTAATCATAAGTGGGATGCTTGTCCAAGGAAGGGCAGCACCCAAGCACCGGTCCACCCACATATCAAATTATCAAAGTAACGAACGCGAATCATATGAGCGTGATGAAAACTAGCTTGATGGTAATTCCCATGTGTCCTCGGGAGCATTTTCCTTTATATAAGAGTTTGTCCAGGCTTGTCCTTTGCTACAAAAAGGATTGGGCCACCTTGCCGCACCTTGTTTACTTATATTACTTTTTGCTCGTTACCAATTACCTTATCACAAAACTATCTGTTACCGATAATTTCAGTGTTTGCAGAAAATACCTTACTGAAAACTGCCTATCATTTCCTTGTGCTCCTCATTGGGTTCGACACTCTTAATTATCAAAAGGATTACGATAGATCCCCTATACTTGTGGGTCATCAAGGGGGGGCACTTGATATTCACGACCTATATATACGGATAAAGATCCCTTCTTTTCACCCTACACCTTCTTCCTTCCTTAGCCTTCCCATCCTCGAGCTCCAGCGCCCAAGTTTCGATCTTCCCCACCGCCACCAACCTTTCCAGCAATGTCCGGATCCGGTTCTCAAGGCAAGTGGGTGGCCTCCTCCGTGATGGAGAAGGACATCAAGGAGATCCGGGAGGCGGGGTACCTGAGTGTGGATGTTGCGCACAGGATTCCTGCCAAGAAAGAGGTCATCCCCACCCCGGAGCCTGGCGAAAGGGTGGTATTTATCCCCCACTTCCTCCGCAGACTAGGGTTTCCCCTCCATCCGTGTTGGGAATATAACTATAAGCGTAACCCGCCCAGGAGGGGACGGGTTACGCCCATGACAAGTCATCATATGAAGCCCAATATCAAGCTTGAAGATGATGGTTCAGGTAAGGGCCCAAGGCCCAATGGCGACTTAAGGCCCATAGTGATAAACCGCCATAATGGCATGGCTTGTATTGTAAGGCAAGATTAATTGGTCACCGAGCCGGACACTGTTTATGAGCAGGCCTGGACTCTATGAGTCGCTGGATGTCGACCTATGTATATAAAGGGACGACCCGACGGCGGTTCAGGGCAAGTAATATCAAATCAAGAGCCGGGCATAGCTGATTCGCTCCCTGGTCATCAAAACCCTAGCAATTCCACCTCAACTGGATTAGACTTTTACCTTCACCGCAAGGGGCCGAACCAGTATAAACCCTCGTGTCCTTTGTCCCATTTTAACCCCTTTAAGATTCCTAGTTGCGATGGCTCCACGACTAAGTCCTTTCACGAGGACATCTACCATGACTATTCCACGACAGTTGGCGCCCACTGTGGGGCCAACGCACGGTGGATTTGAGTTCTTGAAGGGTAGCTTCGAAAGGCTCAAGGGATACGATGTGGGCCAGATGACCAAGATTCGTCGTGAAAAGCTCTACATCGACGACACCGGCTGGGGCCCCGATGCCTGCTCAATTGAGTATGGGTACCGGGTCCCCTTCTGCGGAATCCACGTCTTCATCGGTCGGATTGGCGAGCCGGGCCCTGAGCCGGACATCTGCACCGACATCATCGAGATGGCTCAGCGTGCGAGACCCACCCGGGCTCAGCGCGCCATGAAGCGTGCCTTCGTGGGATGCATCCATGGAGGGGAATTTTCTGAAGGATCCGTGGATGGTGGTGAGACGGCTGTCTACTTTGCTGGTGAGTCATCCACTGGTGAGACAGATTCATTATACCAATTACAAGAAGCTGGGCTTGGGGGCTGTTCCGATGGCAGCAGTATTCCAGACCCCTTTGAGCCGCCAAGCAGAGTAGGGATCTTCATGGCTGGCACTCAACCCGGTCAAAACTCTACGTCTACGGTAGCAATAACTTCCGGGTCAGGAGTGGCCGGGGCAGGAGGCCCTGTGCGCCCGTCGGCTTAGGTGCTGATTGATCTCATGGACAAATTATCGGCCCTGTTAACCGCCACAGTTAATCCGGTGGATCAAGCTGAGCATGATGCAGAGGTAGCGCAGGTACGTGAGGAGATAGCCTGAGCCAAAGAAGCCCTAGCAGCTGAGGACACCAGATTGGCCGCGGAATGGGCGGCTTTGGATGCTCGAGCTCAGCAGATCCAGTCAGAGGCTTTCCAGCTTACGATGAATCTGAACGCGTCTAATGAGGTGATGACGAGGAGGCACCAGAAGGCCCAATCCCGTCTGCCTCCGGTTTATGATCCTCGGAATCTCTTACGCACACCCGAGCCGGCCCTAGTAACTCATTGAGGCAAACCGGTTTATAACACCCGGAGCGGGGGCGCCGGTTCAGCCCCGGGTGATGGAACCTCCTCACATGAATACTGCCCCGCCTCGCTACGTACCAACACCACCGGGTCATTTTTCCAACCCTTTGGAAAACCTGATCGCTGCATCAACGCGTTTGGCGGCTCTCCTGGTGGATGGCGAATCTCCAACAGCAGTTGAGACACGAAGGGTCAGAGAACTTCTTCAGATGGCTCTGGCGCTGCAGGAGGCTTATTCTTATAGTCGAGACATGAACCATTCGACTCCTTGCCCAAGCCAGAGCCCGAGTTACAACAGACATATGGATTTGGCGTCTGTCTCAAGCAACGCCCAGCGCTGTAACCAGCCAGGTGGGCATAATCCGGTACAGGACAGGATACGTCAAGAGGCTCAGCATGCGGCTGAGCAGGCGGCTCACCAAACCTTCCCGGAATATCTGACGACTTCTATTGTGGCAGGTGTGGCCACGAGAACCGGCGGTGTTCCTTGTTTGATACCGGCTCTGCGTAATGAGCGTTTGCCCAAGGATTTCAAGGGACCTCGAAAGGTGCCGAATTACACAGCCGATTTACAGCCTGGGGCGTGGATTGAAAGCTATGAGATGGCCATGGAATTGTTGGAGGTCAGTGATGCGGCAATGGCTAAGTACTTCACCATGATGTTGGATGGAACGTCCGCACTTGGTGAAGGGGCTTCCGCCTAACTCCATTGGTTCATGGGCGGAGTTAAAAGCCCGGTTTATTTAGAATTTCAAGGACACATGCAAGCAGCCCATGTCAATTGTAGATTTAACTAATTGCAAGCAAGAAGAAGGTGAGTCCATGACCCATTGGGTGCGTCGGGTCAAGGAGATAATACATTCATCTGATAAGATGGATGCCGGCTCTGCGGTCTTAATGTTGGATAATAATTGTCGATTTGAACCTCCGAAATGTAAGCCGGGCGGCTCAAGCGTGATTGTAATGACATGGGCCAGCTGATTGCGGCTCTAGTCAAATACGCTGATTCTGATAGTACCAAGGATCCCGCGTCTGATGAAGATAAGACAAGGAAGGGAAAGAAGAACGGCAATGGAAAGGGTCAGCAACATAACCCGGCGAGTCAGGGAGGCAATAAACGTAAGGCCGACGGTAACCCGAAGTTTGTGGCTAACACCAATTCATAGGGTAACAATCAACGACGCAAGGGGAGGCCGCCCCCTCGGTCTGGCGGGTCAGGTCCTACTCTTGAGCAACTGCTCAATGAACCCTGTCCGAGACACGACACTCGGGAAATGCCAGCCACCTACCTATGGAAAGATTGTGCGATCATGAAGGCTTTCAAAAATTCTAACATGTTCGATGGCAACCATGGGCCTGGCGGCGGCTCAGGTGGAGGCGGTTTTCATGGCTCGGGCGGCGGCTCAAGTTCTGGCTTTCAAGGAAATCAAGGTGGGGTCAGCAGCAGCAATCAGGTTATCACAGTAATCCAAAGCAGCTGAATAGTGGACAGTATCATGTGTTCACCACTAGTTTGTGCAAACGAGACCAGAAACTTCACAAAAAGGCTGTGAATGCTGTTGAGCCAGCAGTCCCTCGTTATTTGAGGTGGTCAGAGCAGCCCATTGTATGGAGCAGGAAGATCACCCTCCCCGGGTTGACAATCCGGGTCAGTTGGCTTTGGTGGTGGCACCTCAGGTTGGTGGATATAAATTCACTAAAGTACTCATGGATGGAGGCAACAACATCAATATCCTCTATTATGAGACCTTCCGTCGTATGGGGCTGACTGATAAAAATCTTAAAACGTCCAACACTGTTTTCCATGGTGTGGTGCCTGGTAAGTCGGCATACCCAGTGGGTAAGATTGAACTGGAGGTAGCCTTCGGAGATGATCATGACTCTAGGGCTGAGAAATTAACCTTTGAAGTGGTCAAAATCAAGAGCCCATATCACGCTCTATTTGGACGGCCGGCTTATGCCAAGTACATGGCACAGCCGTGTTATGTTTACTTGCAGCTCAAGATGCCGGGTCACAAGGGCACCATCACAGTACATGGGAATCGGAAAATAGCCCTAGAATATGAGGAAGTTGACGCTGCTTATGCTGAATCTGTCTGTGCAGTAGAGGAGTTGAAGTTTTATAAGGATAATGTGGACCCGGCAGACATGACATCTCTGAAGAAGCCAACCACGAAACATGAGCCGGTGATGAAATTTAAGTCGGCCGATGACAGCAAGATGGTTGATTTTGTTCCAGGCGACTCATCTAAGCAATTCAGTATCAGTGCCAATCTGGATCCCAAATAGGAAAGCGCGCTCATCATGTTCATCCGTGAGAACCGGGAAATCTTTGCATGGAAACCTTCTGACATGCCGGGTGTACCGAGAGAACTCCCTGAGCACACTCTCAATATTGATCCAAAGTTTAAGCCGGTCAGGCAGTTTCTTCGGCGGTTTAATGAGGAGAGACATGAAGCTATCGGTGAGGAGGTGGCCGGCTCTTGGCGGCCGGGTTTATTGTTGAAGTTTTTCACCCGGAGTGGTTGGCTAACCCGGTGCTTGTACTTAAAAAGAACGACACCTGGCGGATGTGTGTGGATTACACGGACTTAAACAAGGCTTGTCTGGCTGATCCTTTCGCTCTCCCCCGTATAGATCAGATCATTGATGCTACGGCGGGTTGTGAGCGTTTGAGTTTCTTGGATGCTTATTCTGGTTATCATCGATCAAGATGGCGATTAAGGACCAGGAGAAGACGGCTTTCATCACTCCGTTTGGAGCCTTCTGTTATGTGTCTATGCCTTTTGGGCTTAAGAGTGCCCAGGCGACTTATCAACGATGTGTGCAGAACTGCCTCCATAATCAGATTGGACGTAATGTTCATGCTTATGTGGATGAGATTGTGGTGAAGTCCAGAGAGAAGGAGACCTTGATAGATGATCTGAAGGAAACCTTTGATAATCTCTGGGTCTACAAAATGATGCTTAACCTGGCCAAATGTGTGTTTGGCGTGCCAGCAGGCAAGCTTTTGGGTTTTCTGGTCTCTAAAAGAGGCATTGAGGCTAACCCGGAGAAGATTAAGGCAATCACCTCTTTAGCTAAGCCGGCATGCGTCAATGATGTTCAGCGACTGGCAGGTCGTATCGCTGCTTTAAGCCGGTTCATAAGCCGGTTAGGTGAGAAGGCCATACCGCTGTATCAGATGATGAAGAAAACACACAACTTTGTCTGGAGTGATGCCGCTAACGCTACCTTTGAAGATTTAAATAGACAGTTATCTGAGCTGCCGGTCCTTGCGGCCCCCATTGATAAGGAGCCCTTATTGTTGTATGTGGCTGCTAACTCACGTGTTGTGAGTGTTGCAATTGTGGTGGAGCGCAAGGAGGCTGGCAAGGAGCATCCGTTTCAACGGCCGGTTTACTACATCAGTGAGGTGCATATTGGGTCTAAGCAAAGATATCCACATTGGCAGAAGCTCGTTTGTGGGGTGTTCATGGCGAGCCGGAAGCTTAAGCAATACTTCCAGGGTCACCCAATCACTGTGGTAAGTTATGTTCCTTTGGGAGACATCATTCAGAGTAGAGAGGCCACAGGACGAGTCGCCAAGTGGGCCATTGAGCTTGGGCCTCATGGCTTAAAGTATATGCCATGTACTTCTATTAAGTCTCAGGCATTGGTGGACTTCATCAATGATTGGACAGAGCTGCAGATCCCTAAAGAAAAGCCGGACAACACATACTGGACTATTCACTTTGATGGGTCCAGGCAATTGGATGGCTCGGGGGCTGGAGTTGTTTTAGCTTCCCCTCGAGGTGACAATATTTTGTTATGTGCTCCGGTTGATGTTTCCCTGTACTAACAATGCAGCTGAATATGAGGCCTTGCTCCATGGTCTTCGGATGGCTAAGGAGATGAACTTAAGCCGGGTAAGGTGCTTTGGCGACTCAGATTTAGTGGCTCAACAGGTGTCAGGCAAGTGGGATTCTAAGGATCCTCTTATGGCGGCTTATCGCCGTGAAGTTGATGCTATCGCTGGGCACTTCAAAGGTTATCAAGTGGAGCACATTGATCGAAGAAAGAATAAGGCGGCTGATGCTTTAAGCCGTTTGGGATCTCAGCGTAAGCCGGTGCCACCTAAAACCTTCTTGGATATTCTGCATAACCCTTCTGTTAAGTTAACCACAGAGGAAGACTTAGCTGTTCCAGACCCAGAAGCGCAATTGGTGGCGGCTCTTCACGTCATCCTATATTGGACATTGCCATATTTGGCTTACATGACCCGGGGCGAGTTTCCCGAGGACGAGACCTTGGCTAGACAAATCGTCTGGCGGTCTAAGTCAATGACAATTGTTCATGGTGAGTTGCATCACGCTGTGTTACTGGGGTGTTTCAACGTTATGTGTTTCCCGAGGAAGGTCAAGAAATCCTTCGTGAGATCCATGAAGGTGATTGTGGTCATCATGCCGGCTCAAAATCTCTTGTGGCCAAAGCTTTCCGTCATGGTTTTTATTGGCGGACGGCTCATGCTGATGCGGATGATCTGGTCAGTAAATGTGATGGTTGTCAAAAATTCTCACGACGAGCTCATGTGCCGGATCAAGAATTGAGGATGATTCCAATCACTTGGCCATTTGCAGTCTGGGGGCTTGACATGGTTGGGCCTTTCAAAAGGTCCAAGGATAAAAAGACACACCTCCTGGTGGCGGTTGATAAATTCACAAAGTGGGTTGAGGCAGAGCGGCTTAAGCGGTGTTGAGCGCCAGACATGTGCACGATGGCACGACAAAACCAAGTGTTTTTTCTACCCTATTACATGACTCCCCGAGTCCAAATGATGAAACATTATTTTTTAGCAAAGCGTAAATATGAGCCGCCAGATGGATCAATTGTGTTGTTGACCTGAAGCTTGCGGATCATCCCTTTCCGCCCCTCCATATTGTTCCCTGTCCTGGAAGGTTGACGATGACCAGTCAATGCCACTCAAAGCTTCAAATTCAGCTCCATCATCAATTAATCCGGCCGGGTCAGCTTCAGGGGCAAAGGTATGCTTACGAATTGGAGGGATCAGGCTGGTCACTTCGTAATGTGGCGTTGGAATCCTCCGGTTTTCAGTGTCATAGCCCGGATGATACTTGGTAAGATCCGTGTCATTAGCAATCAGGGCGGCCACATGGAGGATTTCTTTAACACAAGTGGTGAAGTCCTCCTGTCCAAACAATGTGCCTTCCTCTTTTAAGCTTGGATACCCGATGGCGATGTCGGCCAGGTCTAGCTCCGGTAGCCACGCCTTGGCCAGGCTTAATGCAGTTACGGCTCCGGCTCTTGCAGAAGATCGCCTTAGCTCATAAAACCGCTGAGGTAACACAGCAAGCCACGTTAATACATCTGACAGGAGGGGGGGGGGGAACTTCATTTGACAAAGCCAGTGTAGCTAAGGCACGCTGAGACCCGGTGTAAAGTTGCTCCACCAGCATGTAAACTGCCTTTAGTTTGATCAGGATGCTTCGGTTAAGATTTGAGCTTCTGGGGCCTGTATTACAATGTCAGGTGAGTTGACGACAATTGATATGCTTATTAGAAAGATTTACATATCTAACACTTGCAGAGTGACTTACCAAAGATTGCTGAGACCATCTGAGATATATGGCGTTTTAAACCGGATAATTAATTTGTTTATACGCAAGAGCCTCTGCTTTCTCAGTCCGGTTGATCAAGATCATCTTTTCATCAGCCCAGGCCTTCTTCTCCGCTTCAAAGTATTTTTTTTCAGTTTTTCTTGTTTAGATACACTGAATTCAAATTTGGAGTTGGCTTTTTGTGTTTCAATCTCCTGTGCTCCCAGGCGGTTCTTCAAGTCAGATATTTCCGATTCAAATTGAGTAATGGTGGCCTATACAAATGCCGGGTTGCAATCAGGATTATCATAATACAACATTAAGTCCCAAGCACCTTGCAAGCAAAGATACTTGGCACTCTGGGGCTAATGTATTTTGAAGAACTCTGTTTACAGTGGCGGTTCATGCAAGTAAGTCCCAAGCACTTTGCAGGCAAATGTACTTGGCACTTGGGGGCTAATGCATATTGCTGTTCCAAGTACTTCTCGATTAAAACATGATAAGGATCGGTTCAAACATGCTGCTTAAGTCGGCCCTGGGGGCTACAGGATAAGTCGGAGTTTTATGTGTATTACTAAGCTGGTTTTAAGTCTATAGCATATTCCATCATAAGCAATAGACTTGGGAGCTGGTATGGTAAGAATAAATGAAGTACAGAAAGAAGAGTTATACCTCAGATTTTTGGTGCATCTGCTTCACCATGTCAATGTCCATGTCACGGCTGGTGTGCACTTGGCTCATATAGCCAGAGAAGATTTCTCTAATACTCATGTGAGTATAATCAGTGACATCCAGTTTAGCCCTGTGGCGTTCCAGAAGTTCGTCCTTGGCAGAGCACTTGGCCAGCACGGCCGGTCTTCCCAGTTCAACAAAGCCAGTCTTGATGCTTTCGACATCGGGGTCACCTGTCTTGGCTGGGCTAGGGATCTCCGGGTTTTCAGAACCATCAATGGCTTGCTCGACAGGCGGATCACCAGTAGGCGTTGGAATATCATGGGCTGGTTCAGGCGGCGGCTCATGAGTAGAGGTGTCAGGAGCAGCCGTTTCGAGCTCCGGTTCATTTAAGATTGGCTCTTCGGCCGGCTTGTTCTTCTTCGCCCTTTTGCTGGGCTTTGCTTGTCCACTGCATCAAATCAAAAAGTCAGTACAAGAGTGGCAAATTGAAATTAACATAGGATAAGAAGGTTATGATTACCCTGGAGCGGTTTTGAAAGCCGGCAAATTGGACTACATTGACTCGCCGGAGGAAGGAGAAGTTCCCTGGAAGTTTGAGTCAGAAGAATTGAGTGGTTGACGAGTGAGACCCACCAGGGGATAAAAGGAATGTAAATCGGAGGTGACCTCATTCCGACGTTTCCTTGGTGTATTGGGTAAGCCGGAGGAGAGTTCCGCATCTTTGTTGGTCCGGGTCTACCTCCAGCTCTCATGAATCTGACGCTTCAAAAGAAATTGAGGATCTTGGTAAGCTAAAGGATGTGAAAATCTTACTTTCCGGGCAACTCTTAGGACTTTTTGTCTTGGCAAAGGCTCGGAGTCGGAGGAAATGATAGTTACCTCTTCAACCGATGCGTGAATCGCTCTTGTATCCTCTGAGGATAATCAGTGTCAATAAGATAGTTAAGGAGCCTAGATGTAGGGGATATACCCCGCGGCGTAACCCGGCCGGAAGTATAACCCGGTCGGACTTGGCGATTCACCGGCGCCCGCACAGACAAGACGGTTTACAAGACCTGACTGAACATTATGATTCACTAGTAACCCGGCGGGCGGGACAGACGTTGATAAGGCCCAAGGCCCAGAAGGCCGGTTCATGTTATGGTTGGTCGGTTTAAGAGGAAAGGCGTGAGGAATATTTGTCTTACAAGGAGTTAAGACCTGGACTTGTATCCGGTTTGTATTAGAGATAGACTAGTCCTAATCCTAATAGGACTCCACATGTAAACCGCCCCTTCAACATATATAACGAGGGGCAGGACTCCCCAAAGAAGGGAAGGGGGCAACAATCAATAATCTCTAGGGCTAGACACAACTAGAGGAGAGCCGGTTTACGGCGACTCTCTCGTGATCATAATGAGACCTAGCCTCAAATAGCATGTAGGGCTATTACCGGATGATGTTTCCCGGGGCCCAAAGCTGTGTAAATCCTTGTCTTGTGTTGCGTCTCTCGATTCCGCTCAACCCATCTCAAGCTACCACATAGATGCGTTGGCCTCGCGACTAAGTCCTGACACTAAGGACATCTGCCGTGACAAAACCACGACAGTTGGCGCCCACCGTGGGGCCTGCGCATGGTGGTGCTGTTCTTTGAGGGATTTTCTTCAGAGATCGAGAAGTTCGCAAATTTCCGAATAAAGAAGAATCAGTTGGAAGGATCTGCATCAACTCCCGAGAGGATTGAATCATTGCTGCTGCTACACCCACGGAAGTGACGGTGAAGTACTAGTAGTTGCATGGTTTACGAGATCTGATGGATTTTGGAATAGTACTATGTGCTACTTCTAGTATGTGAGTTCTAATGATAGGAAGTTTTGACTAAATCAATTTCGATGCATCACGTGAAGACTCAAGAAGCATCAGGGAGAGATTCCAGAATAACAATATGGTACAAGCCAGGCTCGAACTTGATCCGGACTCGGACTCGCTGGCAGCGCCCGTCTCCCAAGTTGTCGGGCGGCTCCGCCTCGGGTCTGACCTGAGTCGTCGTCGTCCTTATTGCCGGGCCGCCCTGGTCTCAACTTTAGGCCATTGCTCGTCCGAGCACACCCATCAAGATTATAGAAAGAGAGATTAACGTGTGTTGCATGTTGACCAAAGCAAACCAGCAGACATCAAATCGTGAACTAGTAGAACACGGAGCAAAAAGTGGATTAAGCATTCTGCACCATCAAGTCCCGTGGCATCTCAGCAATACGTTGCTGACTACATGGCTGATAAACCAAAGGAAAAATACTAGTACTAGTACGTGATGTGAAGCTACACATCAAAATTGTTTAGTCTTCAGTTACCACTTCTGACAAAGACATGCAACCAGAAGCATCAATGCAAGCCGAGTAAGGCATCTACAGTCGCAGCACCTGCCGCCTGTCACATCTGAGTCGCCACCCCGGCCTGGCCATGCCTCGCACCAGCAGCACCACACCTTCGCCAGGTCAACGGCTCCGCTCCGACTCAACCCTGGCCGAACCGCCTCCGTTAGTCCGTTCTGCTGTTGTGCCGTGCAGGCCACCTTGGCCCCTCCGCCATCGTGGACGAATTGCCTCGCGGGATCTGCCGCACGTGACCGCACTGAACTGGTTATGGTCGTGCCTCTCCAGCCCACTGTTGCGGCGGACGCACTGTGTTGAGCCGCCGGAGTGCCCCGATTACAGCTTTCGAACCGGCCTCACCTCTGAGCCTGTGAGTCGCCCCCATAGCTGCATGGTTGAATCGCCCGAGCCAGTCTGGCCTTAGTCATTGCCTTGATTCAGTACTGCTGCTCCTCGCGCGCCGGTTCACCACGGCAGTCAGCTGTTGTCGTCTGCTCGCACCGGTTTACCGCCCACGCCCGAGCCCTTGTTCCTCTTCTGTCGGGAGCGGTCTTAAATCGCCAGTGCGCTACCGTCCCCGTTGACCCGCAAGACTTACCGCGCCTCGAGTCGCCCCTGCCTGGTTTTGCCTCTGAGCTGTTGCCCCCAGGCATGCTCTCCTGCTGGTTGCCGCTTGAAGAAAAGAAAGGTGGGGATATGATTGGACGATTGAAAAAAGGTGGACGTGGATTAAGTCATCATTCATGTTGCTGTTGGATTCCATATCCCAGCTAAATTATGGACGTGCCAAGATCATTTGTCATCCCAATGCATCACGTGATATCTTCCTCTGTATTTTATCAGCAGGTTAATTCTTTTTAGAACAATTACTTGGACATGTAATATTGTTTCGCATGACAATTGTTCATTTCAAATTGAAGGCATTATACTGCGAGTATGAAGCACGCACTGGTAACGTTCTGCAACAATGTTTTCATCCGTGCCACACTACCCGAAGAACGGATGTGAGCAAGTTGCCGCCTCTGTGGCCCGGTCTACATTAACTCGCCCGTCCGAGCGGATTACCGCGCTTGCGATTACTCGCCCGCCCGCACGGCTTGCCGCGCCTGCGGTTGACTCTCCCGTCCGCACCGGCTTACAACGCCACGGCTGGCTCATCTGTCTGCTCTCACGGCTGACTCGGTTTTGATTGGTTTTATTGTCACCGAGGTGATCATCAACTCTGCAACGGATAATTTTCGTCCTAACATATCAGGTGAATTCTGTCTAATTCTATTTTTGACACATATTATTTTTTTCAAGGAACAATTACATTGGTTTGTGTATTTTTATATACAAGACAATCATTCACTTTATACCATGGATATGGAGCACGGGCTGACAATATTCCGCCTGGCGATAGTCCGTAACATATTACCCGATGAATGGACGCGCACAAGCCGTCGCCCGTACGGCCCGGTCTACATCAATTAGCCGGGACTGCGCCTGTGATTGACTCGCGCGTTCGCACCAGCTTACAATGCCACGGACGACTCATCCGTCCGCTCTCGCGGCCGGTTCATGCGTCCGCGCCGGTTTACAATGAGGAGGACAATTTGCTTGTCCGCACCGGCATACAACGCCGTGACCGACTCATCTATTAATATCACCTATGATGTTGCGGTCGTCCTTGTCGTCCGTCTCTCGCGGCCTGGTCTACATCAGCATACCGGGCCGCACCTGTCTACATGAGCTATTTATTGGGTATGAGCAAGTCACAGCTTGGGTAGCCCAGTTTTCTTTCAAATTGGAGGCAAATTATCATCAACCGCCGTTTTCACTGGATGGCTCAATGGGCAGGCGCACAAGTCACCGCCACTACAGTTTTTGGTTAACTTCAAATTGCCAGTTGGAAGGGACCATTGGCCGAGTTGCTGACACGGCTCGTACGGGATCATTTATAACCCGCCGCAGTCACCTCAACTTTCTATGGATTCACAACGCATTATCAACATCAATGATATACACCTTCTGCTATGGTCAAACACGGAGAATCTCAAACCAACTCCGCGAGTCACCTTGAGACTCGGGGGGCTACAATGATATGACTCAGCAAATATTGCCGGTTTTTAGTGAAGTCAAGAACCCCAGGACGATTGGAGGGAAAGATAACCCGGTCCCGGAGGCTACTACCATATTGATGAAAATTTCAGGGCCGTCAGAAATTTCCGGTTCAAAATAAAGAATGTCGGCTTAAAATCCGGTTCAAGGGAAATCTGTTCTCCCAAAAAGCTTTGAAGCTCTCAAATCCGGTTTAAGAATTTCCGGTTCAAGAGGAATTAATTTCTCGCAAGTTCGAGCTGAAAGGCCATCAGAAAATTTTCGGCTGAAAATGAAGGTTCCGGTTTAAAATCCGGTTCAAGGGAAAGATGTCTCCCATAAAACATTGAAGCTCTCAATATTCGGTTCAAAATCCCGATTCAAGACGAATTTATCTCTTGCAAAAAGTTAAAGGTTGCCAAAGAGGACCTGCAGCCATGATGCGCGGTTCAAACATGGGTATCCTACCTTATTTGCTTATCATGTGTGGTTACATGGGGGTTTCTGTTCATAAAGCGGCATCCGGTTTACCCCTTGATTCAGCTTATCAAAGCTTTCTACAATATCACTTGGGGGCTTGGTCGTATCCGAACCATAGCTACACCTCTTGATCGGCGCAATGCCACAGCATCACTTGGGGGCTTGGTCGTATCCGAACCATAGCTACACCTCTTGATCGGCGCAATGCCACAGCATCACTTGGGGGCTTGGTCGTATCCGAACCATAGCTACACCTCTTGATCGGCGCAATGCCACAGCATCACTTGGGGGCTTGGTCGTATCCGAACCATAGCTACACCTCTTGATCGGCGCAATGCCACAGCATCACTTGGGGGCTTGGTCGTATCCGAACCATAGCTACACCTCTTGATCGGCGTAATGCCACAATGTCACTTGGGGACTTGGTCGTATCCGAACCATAGTCACACCTCTTGATCGGCTCAAAGCCTCGACTACAACGGTTTTTATTTGCCTTTTGCTAAGTTTTTCTTTCTTTTGATAAGATTTGTGATGTTTTTAAACCGGCGCTCATCAACCCGGCTCGGCTTTCAACTACAAGTTGTCAGTACACGATCAAGTTATAATCCGGAGACTACCAGCCCGGCTGGTTTGACTAGGAGTCGCCAGTATTATATATGGTTAAACCGGTGTTTATCACAACCCGGTACGGTTTTATCATAAACCGGCATAGTATGAAAGGAGTTATCATTACTCAAGATTGGGTTTATCACTCTTACTACAAAAAGGTGGTAAAGCAACGATGTGATTCAATGTCACAGGTATGATATATTTCATATTTGATTATTCTTAAGTGCAGCCTTGGTTATCAACCCAGGTCATATGTTGGGCATTATGACCCGTCCAAATGATAAACCGCCGGGACACTTTAAACTTGTTGTATGCGTAAACAGGTTGAATAAAGCATGATGATAAATTATCCGGTGTTTATTAAACCGGCCTGGCTTTAAAATGATATGTCGCCAGTATATGATGAGAAATTATCCGGTGTTTGTTAACCCGGTCTGGCTTTGGACTATAAGTCGCCAGTATATATTTGGATTACGCCATTGGAATCATGCGCTTATAAATCATTGGGTTGTATTATTCAAATAGCCAAACTTGGCTGAATTTTCATTATGATATTGAATGAATAAGGTTTTCATACCGGATTATATTATCTTGAATAGCCAACATGGCTGGATTTTTATTATGGTTATTAATAACCGTTATTATTGAGGTTTTCAAAGTCGCTTTAGCACAATGGCTATTATTTTATGAAAGGATATGATTTTTTTTCTACAATGGAAGGAATAGTCCCGGGTCGCTGCAGGCTTACGACCCGGCACTTGGGGGCTACATTATTCAAATTGAGATTACATGCAAGTCTCATGTCGCTATAAGCATGCACCATGACACTTGGGGGCTAATGCAAAGTCATTTTTATTGGACTTATTGAAGACCCGACTCATCACATCATAATGAGCCGGCCCTTGGGGGCTACCAATTGCTCCTGTCAACAATTCAAGTTGTTGTTCAAATCTACATGATCATATTTATAAAGTCCCTGCTCATTATTGCATAATGACCCGGCCCTTGGGGCCTACACTGGTTGAAGTTTTTTAAGAATCAGGCAACTACAAGTCCCAGGTTGCTGCAAGCATGACAACCCGGCACTTGGGGGCTACATAATATGGAGTATTCAGTTTTTTACTAGTGACTGGAATGAACAACATGGATTTCTTCAAAAGTGCCAATATTTATATTGAAGCAAGTCTTAAACCATCACTTTGTTCTGCTCAAGACTTGGGGGCTACAAGTAATATGCATATAAGGAAAAATATTTTCAAATTCTCAGTTTTGAGCAAACCAGATTGACCCGGCGTCAACAATAATTATGACCTGGCGACGGCAACAATTATGACTCGGTGCCATTGGTACTTACAAGCCGGCAATTTTGGTAATATTAAACCAGCAAGTTTTACATCTTCATACCGGCTGAATATTAGATGAGTATTTCAAGACCAATATTTCTTAAGCCGGTGCTTTGGAAGCCGACTCAAGTGGATTATTCTTCACAATATTTTTCTATGAGAAGCCAACGTCAGCAATTTGAGTATGAAATGGTTATTGACCCGAATTTTCTAGAAGGAGGAAATGACAAGGACTCAAGGATGATCAGGTGCCGGTCTACAAGAATTCTTAACCCGGAGCACAACCTGTCAAATTTGTTCTTGTGTTTATTTTGCAGCATGAGTTTACCATGGATAAATCCAAGCAAAATTTGGGGGCTAATATCGGGGATATACCCCGCGGCGTAACCCGGCCGGAAGTATAACCCGTCTGGACTTGGCGATTCACCGGCGACTCACACAGACCAGACGGTTTACAAGACCTGACTGAACATTATGATTCACTGGTAACCCGGCGGGCGGGACAGACGGTGACAAGGCCCAAGGCCCAGAAGGCCGGTTCATGTTATGGTGGGCCGGTTTAAGAGGAAAGGCGTGAGGAATATTTGTCTTACAAGGAGTTAAGACCTGGACTTGTATCTGGTTTGTATTAGAGATATACTAGTCCTAATCCTAATAGGACTCCACATGTAAACCGCCCCTTCAACATATATAAGGAGGGGCAGGACTCCCAAAGAGGGGAAGGGGGCAACAATCAATAATCTCTAGGTCTAGACACAACTAGAGGAGAGCCGGTCTACGACGACTCTCTCGTGATCATAATGAGACCTAGCCTCAAACAGCATGTAGGGCTATTACCGGATGATGTTTCCCGGGGCCTGAAGCTGTGTAAATCCTTGTCTTGTGTTGCGTCTCTCGATTCCGCTCAACCCCTCTCAAGCTACCACATAGATGTGTTGGCCTCGCAACTAAGTCTTGACACTAAGGACATCTGCCGTGACAAAACCACGACACTAGAGAATCAAGAGATACCTCTGATTCAGAGGTGTCCTCTAGCTGGACCATATCGGAGGCGCTGGGTTTATGTCCTTTCTTATTGATGGCGGTTCTCTTGGCAGCTTTCTTAATTTTTCTGGCCTTATTGGAAGCCTCGTGATTATAGTTGGCTTTCCAAAAATCGTTAGTGGCCTGTGAATTTCAACAAGAGCTTTTGAGTAAAGGTAAAACCTTAAAAGGTGAGAGTATAAAATAGAAGTGTTTAAATTACTAGCTTACCGCTGGAGCCGGGTTAGCTTTGCAGAAAGGGCTCAAACCTGCTTTGCTATAGTCTGCCAGGCTCTTATTCAGAAGTGTTTTTGTCCTATTATCAATAACATCATCAGGTAAATCATCCGGGCTGTGCCGTAGAGGATCATTCTTCTAGCCTGTGTAGTCGCACATCAAACCAGGGCGGTGGTTCAACGGGATAACCCGCCAGGCAAGCCAAACCCGGACCAAATCAATACCATTCAGACCATTCCCAAGAAGAGCTTTGATTTTGCTCATGGTAGGGGCAAGTTTCTGGCGTTCAGCAGCAGACAGCTTATCTGGTAAAGGATGAGTAGACTTGAGACGCAGGGCGCGAAAGTCGGGTAGAGGGTTTTCACCAGCCGGAGAAGTATCTTGATAATAGAACCATGTCTCGTTCCAGTCTTTGGGGTGACTCGGTGGATCGGCATGCGGAAAAATGCAGTCTCTTCTTCGCTGGATTGAGATCCCACCATGCTCCAAGCTAGGCCCATTGGCACGTTCATTCTAGCGGTTCAAGTAAAATAATTCCATGAAGAGCAGCAAGTTGGGTTCCTCTCCAAGGTACACTTCACAGAACACTTGGAAATTGCAGATATTTGACACGGAATTAGGCCCGATGTCTTGAGGTCGGAGGTCAAAAAAGTGCAAAACGTCTCTGAAAAACTTTGAGCCTGGTGGAGAGAAGCCCCGGTTCATGTGATCAGTAAATACAATGACTTCCCCCTCTTTGGGTTGAGGTTCTTCCTCTGTTGGATTAGGAGCACGATAAGACATGATTTCCTTCTTTGGCAGGTAGCCAGTTTTCACATAATCAGCAAGGGTGCTTTCTGTGACGATGGATTTGACCCAATTGCATGTAACAGGTGATTTGGGTGCTTTTGGCGGCATTGTGGAGATGAAAGCCTAAGACAGAGCAAAAATATTGGTTTAAGTTTAAGCCGGAGGAAATATTTCAATACATATTTAAGATGGCGGCTTACAAAGGGGCCTAATGATATATGGCTAATTGTGACAGATTGTTTAAGCCGCCATGAGCAGTTAAGTTATTTAAGCTGCCGGGCATGGTTGAAGTTATTTATTGAGCATCTCAAATTAAAGCTGGTGGTGTGAGCCGCCATGGCGGAGTGGATCTATCAAGATACAGGCATCGACTAAGTGTACAAAACCAGTTTTCACAAGTCGCAGCTATTAATTTGGATCAAACGGCTGTTTAGAAAAGAAAATAATCTGGACCTAAAAATCTAGTGCAGATGAGCTCGTGTTCTGATGAGGCCTCTGAACTAGAAAAAAAGGAACTACTAGCATCTGAAATGGATGTGAAACAACTACCGTGTAAGTTTACTACTTCTTTTAGATCAAAAGAGGATGCAATGAAGAAACCATGAAGAATCCGTGATGAACAGCGAAGAACACGGAGGAATTCACAAACCCTAATGCGGATGAGGTGCGGGAAGACGAAGACTTACAGCTGCTGATCTACTGCGGAGGGTCGCCGCCATTTTCTGGACTGATTCAGGTTGATGCAGCGACCGAGGTCGATGAAGACGAGGTGCTCGGTGGCGGTGGCGGCGGAGCTCGAGCAGCAGCAGAGTCGCGAGAGGAAGAAGACGACGGAAAGGGGAACCATGAAGAAAGACCTAGTCGTGCTTGTTTATAAGGGAATACTGACAGAGTGGGTGCGAGAAACGAGGAGGCCGAGACATAGTTATCCAGCTACTCAGACGCTTCGATTCTCGGAATGGTCATTAAAGATAAGGATCCGTAGGGATATGATTGAATAAAAAATGAATTAAATAGCAGATGATGTCACGACGAGTTACCATGAATCCAAAACATGATGTCATGGCGGGTTATAAATTCTTGTACAGGTGGAAGACAGAAGATTTTTTTCGTAAGTGTTGAAGATTGACGTGAATCGGTTCAAATCAATCTGGGGCCTAATGTTGGGAATATAACTATTAGCGTAACCCTCCCAGGAGGGGCCGAGTTACGCCTATGACGAGTCATCATATGAAGCCCAATATAAAGCTTGAAGATGATGGTTCAGGTAAGGGCCCAAGGCCCAAAGGTGACTTAAGGCCCGTAGTGATAAACCGCCATAATGGCATGGCTTGTATTGTAAGGCAAGATTAATTGGTCACCGAGCCGGGCACTGTTTATGAGCCGGTCGGGACTCTACGAGCCGCTGGATGTCAACCTCTGTATAAGACCCGGTGGCGGTTCAGGGCAAGTAACATCAAATCGAGAGCCGGGCATAGCGGATTCGCTCCCTGGTCATTGAAACCCTAGCAATTCCACCTCAACTTGATTAGGCTTTTACCTTCACCGCAAGGGGCCGAACCAGTATAAACCCTCGTGTCCTTTGTCCCATTTTAACCCCTTTAAGCTTCCTAGTTGCGATGGCTCCACGACTAAGTCCTTTCACGAGGACATCTGTCGTGACTATTCCACGACAATCCCTTTGTCCGTGGTCTCATGTTCTATTACGGACTAGATTTCCATGATCTAGGCCTGAATTCCTTTCCCCACATCTCGGCGTTCATCGTCGTGTGCGAGGCGCTCCTCCGCATCCCCCCACACTTCGGCCTATGGCTCAAGGTCGTCAACGTGAAGCCGAAGGTGGTCGACGGGCAGCACGCGGAATGCGGCGGTGCCATGGTGAGCAAGCTCCCTAACGTCACCTGGCCCAAAGGGGTCTTCGTGGAGACGGTCAAGATATGGCAGCAGGAGTGGTTCTACATCACTGAACCTCACGGCACCAACTGGGCAGCCACTCCCGAGTTTAGGTCCGGACCCCTAATGCGGCTCGCGCCGTGGACCAACAAGGGTCTGGACTGGGGGGTCAACTGACGAAGTGATGATGCTGCAAAAGCGCATCAAGAATATTATTGAAAAGAACACCAGCCTCACCGACGTGATCTAGGTGATGCTATTCCACTGGATCCTTCCCTACCAGCGCCGGCCTCTCCATATGTGGGAGTTCAATCCAGAAGGACCACGGACCCTGCAGCGATTATTTTGCACGACACACAGAGAGATCTGGAAGCTGCTCTTCAAGGCCCAGAAGTCGTGGCTGGAGACGACACTACAAAAAATACACTTCCCTGATGATACGTGTTTGTCACAGTAGGTCACGTTTTCTGTCATGCATGTACATCCATGACGATTTTATGACAGAATCAAGATAGTCATACATGTGCTGTCGTAGAAGTGTTCCATGACATTACCAAAATTATCATCACGGACACTACAAGAAATATGTCAACTAGTGACCTTCTGTCAGTGACCCTGGAAGAATTGGTCATACATGTATGACCATTTCAGACCAAATGGTCAAAAGCTGTTCAGGGGGCTCCAAACCCTAAACTATAATGACCATTTTGGTAAGAAAGGTCGTAATTTCCTTACACAAAATGGTCATAAAGCAGATAGCACTGGTCCACTTCCTTATTTCTAGCTGATCACGACCAATATAGATGGTCATAACCTTGTAAATTGTGGTGGGTTGCTATGACTAGGCGCCACCTCATCAGTTTTGCCTATGTGTCATGTCCATGTGGCAATTTTTGTCCCAGGTTGTGAAGCAACCTATATTTCTGTCATTCCCAAAATTCCCAAAAAAATCTCATAAATTCTTTGGGTCATATCTTCGTCAAATATGTAAAAAACCTTCCTTGCCTAGTTCAAAAATAATTAAAGAATATTAATTTTCCTATTCTGTTCAGAACAACACTTTGTGAAGAAAGTACCACTTTGGCATGTCCAAATAGTATCCATTTTCTATAGTGCTTTCCTATGCCCAAATAACCATCCTCCACCAAATGCCAGCTCAATCCATTCATTATTTTGAGCCCAGCTTCAACATTCGTATTTATGTCCCGTGTGGTACTTTGCAAAGTAAGTACCACCTAGGCTCCTCCTTTTAAGCTGAAAATTTGTGAAGACGATCTTCTTAGTAACTGATCATCCTCAACCAAAACTCACGCCCATTAGCCATGTACATTTCCCGTACCGCTAATCAAACACTTGGCTGCTAATTCATGTTTGAGCATCGATCTGTCTCCTCGTGAGAATCTTATGTTGTAATTTTCTTCCTAGCACCTACCTGGGGAGTGCCCAGCCCACTAGACATGCCTAGGCCGCCCAGAACACATCGCAACGCCATGGTCACGCAGAGACCACGCCTTGGGCATCTTGATTCTGGCAGCTCTAGAGTTGGGGCCCTCGGCCACCGCCCAAACCTCGACGTATCGCCACCAAACCAAGTATTTATGATAAAATAGGTACTTGTGTAACTAGAAATGATTTTTGGAAAAAATAAACAGCAAACTATGAGGCAGCTGCAGTTCAAATTTGACCCACTTCCAGCTGAATCGGCGGAAATTTGTCTTTTTCACGAGAGGTGGATCAAAACTTTTTACACCCAACCATTTTATCAATTGTGCATTAAATATGTCCTAGTATTTTAGAAAATTGATTTGGTCCAATTTTGCAAAAAATATTTGGGATGTCCTTCACAAAAAAAACCTCCTTTTGGGCACTCGAAAAATGGAAAATGGTTTTTTCGTCCAAAGAAAATGAAAACTTCCTTAGGCAACATTGTTTGCCATTCCAATACGCACCCTTGTGCACAATATGAGATCATTTGAACAAACTATGCCATGAATGTGGCCATAAGACTGATCATTTGGCTTGAAAGCCATTGATCTCCACACGTGATAGCTCGTTTCTGAGAACACTTTTTTAAAATAATTACCATATTACAAGTTTATTATTTTTCCTGGGACCTTGGCCACATATAATGACACAATGCGAAGGTTTCCCAATTTTTTATTTTTTTTGAATTTTTTATGCCCGTTTCAAAATGCGGTCAAAACGACGGAAATGACCGTTCCTAGCTAGTGGTTGAATCTTGGAATTTTTTTGGTGTTTCTCTGATTAACTAGATACTTATTTACTTAGAAATGATTTTTGGAAAAAAATAAAGAGCAAACTACAAGGCAGCTACAGTTCAAATTTGACCCGCTTCCAACTGAATCGGCAAAAATTTGTCTTTTTCACGAGAGGTGGTTCAAAACTTTTTACACCCAACCATTTGGTCAATTGTGCATTAAATATGGCCTAGTATTTTAGAAAAATGATTTGGTCCAATTTTGCAACAATTATTTGGTAGGTCCTTCACAAAAAAACCTCATTTGGGGCACTCGAAAAATGGAAAATTGATTATGACCATTTTAGATGGTCATAACGTCATCAAAGACTGCTCTTCGTTCTGATTGCACTATGGGAATGTCACACGGATCAAGCATTAGAGACCGTCGGATACTGCCAGATCCAACGGCCCACACCCCTCACCCTCTCCCCACCCACGCCCAGCCAGAAGCAGCTCCCTTCACCTACACCACATGCCGTTAAGGACACTGACATGTGGGCCTAATTCCTCGCGGGCCCACCTGTCAGTGGCCGAATGCCACCACACACCCACCGCACACCACTCCGCCCCCTCTCCCCTCTCCCCCGCACACCACTCCTTCCCACTCTCGGACCCGCATCCCAAACCCTAACCCCGCGCCCCCCGTGGACCGCCGCCGCCACACTTCTACGGCGGCCGATCCCATGACCTCCTCCTCCTCCCACCTCAAGCCGCTCCTCCTCGCCTTCGTGGGCGACCACTTGCTCCGCCCGTTCGCGCCACGCCTTTGCTCCTCATCGCCTCGCTCCTCGCCTTCCTTGGACTACCCGCTCCGCGACCACCTCATCGCCACCGCCGCCTCCGCCCTCGCCTCCGCGTTCTCCGCGCCGCTCTCCGACCGCTGAGAAGATGGAGCCATACCTCTCCATCTCTCCCATGGCGCCAGATCTAGCCGACGAGGTCAGTCCGTGGCCAGATCCGCCACGGCCACAGAGGGCCTTCCGGATCGGCGCCGTTGTCGAGCTGGATCCGCGCTCTCCCAGGCACACCATGGCCGACGTCCTCAAGGTAACCCCTTCTCCCACTCGACTTCCCCTTCCCCTTCCCCGGCCCCGATCCTCTCTCTACTTCCTTGTCTGATCCCCTTTTTTGGGTTGGATTTGAATCGGCAGGCGACCTTCATGGACGACATCGATGACAATGACAAGGATGAGGAGGAGGACGACCAGGACATGCGCGACCCCACCCCCGAGCCCGACGATCTTTATGAGGAGATCGTCGAGTCCGACCTCGAGCTCGACCACGACAGTGTCGTCCAGCCCAACCACGACGACGCGCCACAGAAGGTCGTTCCCCTGCTCCCTCCTCTGCCTTCCCCGCCTTGTTTACTGCCTTACCACCGAACAAGATGCTCCATTTTCCTCTGTAATTTATATCATCAGTGATCTACCTATGTGGCTATGCAGGGCTTAGGCAGGAACTTTCATACAATAATCACTAATCAATGGACTCTATTTGAGTTTATACGTCCATTTTTAGCACAACTTTAGAGTTTAGGGAGATAATGTGTATCATCTTACTGTTGATATTTGGCCACGAGGTGCAAAGATTGAACCTCTCATGGCAGATCAGTGACCGGCCTAAATGCTTATATACCTGTTGTTGCCTTACATGTAATGGATGTCTGGTCTCTATAATCGAGCCTGTACTATTTAACCCCCAGAGCTAATCATACACACAGGGTGCTCATGTGTGCTCCGGAAAAGAAGATGCTTATTTAATAGCATAGTTACTGAATTGGTTGCGTTAAGCATAGAGGAATGTTGTGTGTAGCACGTGTTTGATGTAATGCTGAGGTGGGAACTCATTTATTTATACTGTGTAAAACTTTGATGTAATGCTGAGTTGGGAACTCATTTATTTATACAGTGTAAAATTGACAGTGCCAAACTCATTTATTTATACTTTGTAATGCTGAGTTTCCTTGTGAATTCTGTGTCCTGATCATTGACAGTGGATTCTTACTCTCTCCTGCTATTTTCCAGCATCCATGGCCAGATTGTTAGCTTATAGCCCAAGATTTTGCTGCCAGCTGTTCATGTTCCTCACCAAGAGGTCCTGTACGTACAAAATATTAATCCAGATGAACAACTAATGATCGTTTCCAAATGAACTAGTCCATCATATTTTCTAAAACACTAATACTCGATGATTACAAGCAGAAGTAGTCCCTATTTTTGGGTTACTCATTTTTCTTGAAAGTTGCATACACGTTTATTTATTCAGATGTGTGTATCACTGGATATGCACTTGTAGTACATCACGGATCAGTGAACACTTGGTCAGGATTTACACGTTTATTTTCGTTTACGTGCCGTAAGAAGGCTGTATATGGTAATCACCTAAAATGCCTCTCTTTTTTTAGCTGATGAATCGTCCTACATGCACAGTTTGCTTGATGTCCGTGTTTATCTAGATTCCAGAATGTTTGATTGCAACATTCTATTGAAGATAGAAGTATAGGACCAGCGTACATGATCTGGAACCTTTGGGTTTCAATCAGTTGCTGCTGCTGATTTAATGCCTATGCTCACGCTGCTGTTGTTAAATGCTTATGTTGTTGCTGCATGCTTATGCTACTGATTAAATGCTTAGGAATTGATTGAATTGAACCTGTTGTAATCCTTCCTGTTCTACTCGTATTTAATTTTTGGGTTTCTATTTGATTTTTTAGTCTGTTATATACAGTTCATCTTGATTTCTTCATAACTTGCTTGGAGCTTAGAATACACAACCCAATTTGTCTCATATACAACTAAGACCAATGATTCATGCTGAATTCTGTATATATATGTATGTGTTGGATTGGAGAACCACTCGAGGAGGGAGGGAGGAAGCACCGAAGGTCACCATGGACCTCGCCCAACTCCCACCCATCTTCCTACCTGCAGCTGTAGGTAACCCCCTCTGTCGGTGTCAAAACCGGCGGATCTCAGGTAGGGGGTCCCGAACTGTGCGGCTAGGTGGATGGTAACAGGAAACAAGGGACACGATGTTTTACCCGAGGTTCGGGCCCTCTCGATGGAGGTAAAACCCTACTCTGCTTGATTAATATTGATGATGTGGGTAGTAAAAGAGTAGATCTACCACGAGATCAGAGAGGCTAAACCCTAGAAGCTAGCCTATGGTATGATTGTTGTTCGTCCTACGGACTAAAACCCTACAGACTAAAACCCTCTGATCTCGTGGTAGATCCACTCTTGTATTACCTATATCATCAATATTAATCAAGCAGGAGTAGGGTTTTACCTCCATCGAGAGGGCCCGAACCTGGGTAAAAACATCGTGTCCCTTGTCTCCTGTTACCATCCGCCTAGACGCAGATTGACCCCCTACCGAGATCCGCCGGTTTTGACACCGACATTGGTGCTTTCATTAAGAGTTCCTCTGCCGCCGTCAGCTGTCGGGAAGGATGCCTCATCCGTCTTTAAAGACGGCACTGCTTTCTAAAGGAGCTTTGGCCACCGGCCAAACTCTCCGGCTAAGCGGTTTTCTTATGACCGCTGTTAGGCCGCTACCGGCGATGACTTCTCGGGTCATCGAAAGCAATCTTCACGTTAACTCGGCACTCGTCGAGCAGTTAGATCCGATGGAGCTCTCTTCCTTAAACGAGCTCTTGGATCGCATTGCCGCCCTGGGAGTCGCTATAGACTACGATCAGATTGGACCTAAAACCGATCTGAGAGAGATCAACTCTCCCCAGGCTACCCACCATGTTGCTGTGGCAGAGGAACAATACGGCGAATCTTCTCCTACCTTAAGGACTAGCTATGTCCGGATTCCTGACCCCTTCATGCCGGATTCCCGCGGAGGGGAGGACACAACTCAAGCCCTGAACTTAAAGTCAGGCAGCGGGCTAGATTCATTGGACAACCTCCAAGAATCCAAGCTTCCAAGTTCGGAAACGTCTTGGTCCCTGAGTCTTAGATCGGACGGGTTCAAATTTAATTCCACCCGCCCACCCAAACATAAGCGATCTATCCCAAATCCGGCAAGAGCCCGGTGAAACAAGACATCATTCTTGGGCGATTCCTCCTGGTTATGGACAGGATAAAGGATTGCCGCGAGGAAGACGCAATCTCATTCTTCTGCTATAATTGCACGGACAAGGGAATCCTAAACACCATAAGTCGTCGTGAAATTACACGCTTCACTGACTTGGCATCAATAGTATGCAAGTACTGCGTGATGGAGAGCGCCTGGAAAACCGAAATCAAATTTTGGGATAATCCGGCCCCGAATACGACCCTATTCCGAAATAAAAGGGTGCATCATCACCAGGCACCTGGGTTACATACCAAAAATCAAAAACCCCCCAAAGGGCATGGAACCGTACTGGAGGGATGGCTTAATGGACCCTGCAAAATTCATAGCACAAAGGGCGCCACTCCAACTCATAGCCTTAGAGCATGTTGGATACTACGGCAGGTGGCCAAAAGTGGCGAAGAACTCTTAGCTCCAGAGCACCAGCCCAGCAATACCAGTACGGTATTAACTGTCTTCGAGACTTTCGCATCAAATAATATGCGTAAACGAACACTCCGTAGCCTTGCCGAAGTCTACCAGGTAGCAACAATAAATCCATGGAGTGACACGGCTATTACCTTTAACGCCAAAGGATTGAACCTAAATTCGAACAGCCCGAGCACCACCGCATTGGTCCTCGGTCCAATAGTGGGCGGCTTCGCCTTACCAAGGTACTCATGGAAGGCGGCATGATTAAACCTCATCTACGAGGAAACCCTTCAAAAATGGAAATAGACTGGAGCCGCATTGAGCAAAGCAGCAAAACCTTTAGAGGAATAATCCCCGATCGGGAAGCATGCCGTCTGAGGAAAGATCACACCGATGTGGTGTTCGCACGCCGGACAATTATAGGTCCGAGGAGGTCACATTCCAAGTGGCCCCGTTCAGCAGCCGGATATCACGCCGCTATTAGGGCGAGAGGCATTCACAATTTTTCAAGCTATACCCCATTACGGGTACATGAAGCTCAAAATGCCCGGACCCAACGGAATTATCACTCGCTAATGACCGGACATAGCGCTCAGACCAAAATAAAACAGCCGCACTTTCCCTTGAGGCACTATCCAAGCCCTAGCGGCAGAGGAACTCAACTGCGCTCCACGGTGAACAGGGCGATGTGATACTCAATAAGAGATCCAAGTGCACCTCTTTTAAACCGCGCAAATAGTCAAATTCCAAGTCCATCCAACGGACCCTACAAAAACGGCCTCCATCGGGCAAAATTAAACCCCGATATGGACGCCAAGACTACGAGAATTCCTACGAAAATTGGGACATTTTTGCACGACACCCTTCAGACATGCCAGAATCCCACGCCGGCTGGTCGAAAGCACAGCCTAAATATCCTAAAAGGATTCAAGCCACCAAACAAGCTCTTGGCGTTTCTCGAACCCAAGAGACAGGCCATGGGAGAGGAGCTAGCCAAACTATTGGAGGCCGGATTCATCGTAGATATTAAACATCCGGACTGGCTAGCAAACCTGGTAATGGTACCAAAGAAGGACAAATCGGGCGCCTATGTGTCGATTTTAAGGACCTTAACAAGGCTTGCCCAAAGGATCCCTTCCCTCCCCGCATCGACCAAATTATCGACGCTACCGCATCGACCACGATTCATTGTGTTTCCTCGACGCATACTCCGGCTACCACCAAATTGAGATGGCAGAGCTGCATCAAGCCATAGAACGGCATTCATCACTCCATACGGCCCATTCTGCTTCAACACAATGCCCTTTGGGCTCAAAAACGCCGGCACAACATATCGGTATGATTCGTATATGTCCGCAAACCAGATCGGCAAAACAGTGGAGGCATACGTAGACGATGTGGTCGTCAAATCCAAGCATGTCGAAACCCTAGTTGACGACTTGAGGCTCACATTCGATAATATCCGAACATATGACATCAAGCTCAACCCGGAAAAATGCATTTTTGGCGTACCAGCCGGAAAGCTCTTGGGCTTCATTGTATTCGGTAGAGGAATTGAAGCAAACCCAGCCAAGATCCGAACATTGTCACAATTGGATATCCCCAAAGACTTCAAACAAATACAAAAATTGACTGGATCCGTGGCGGCTCTAAGCCGCTTTATCTCCCGCTTAGGAGAAAAGGCATTACCCCTTTATCGCCTCCTCCGGCGCACCGAACACTTCGAGTGGACGGATGCCGCCACAGCCGGACTCGAAGAAATCAAAGCCATATTGGCAACAAATCCGGTCCTGGTCGCGCCCAACAAGGGCGAACCAATGCTATTATACATCGCAGCAACCCATCAAGTTGTAAGCGTGGTGCTCGGACACAAGTTCCCTCTCCAAAAACCAGTTTACTACGTGTCCACTGTCCTAACTCCATGCAAGTCACGATACCCGCATTATCAAAAGATAGCATACGCGGTGTTCATGGCATCCCGGAAGCTGCGACACTACTTTCAAGAGTGTTCGATAACAGTAGCCTCCGAAGTACCTCTTAATGACATTATAAACAACCGCGACGCAACGGGCTGGATTGCTAAATGGGCCATAGAGCTCCTCCTGTTCGACATAACCTACAAGCCACGGCGAGCTATCAAGTCGCAAGTTTTGGCTGAGTTCGTCGCCCAATGGACTGAAGCCGAACTCCCTAAAGAGTACGACGCATATTCCAACTGGATCATGCACTTCGACGGCTCAAAAATGTTGGCCGGCCTGGGGGCTGTCGTCGTTCTGACGTCCCCAACCGGATATACAGTCCAATATGTACTTCAAATAATGTACACAGACTCCAAAAACGCAGCCGAATACGAGGCCCTTCTACATGGTCTCCGGATGGCAGTCTCCATGGGCATTCAACGCCTAGAGGTGCGCGGGGATTTGAACCTCGTGATATCCCAAATAAATGGGGACTTTGTTGCCAAGGATCCGAAAATGGCAGCTTATCGCAATGCCGTCCTAAAAATGTCAGCTCGGTTTGAGGGGCTCGAATTTCACCATATAGCCCGGGATAACAACCAGGCAGCAGACGTGTTGGCACGCATTGGTGCAAAGCGCGATGCCGTCCCCCCAACATCTTCCTAGAGAGGCTTTTCAAGCCATCGGTATTATGGGAGGGAGAGTCCGGAAATAACAACCCAGACCCAACCACACTGCCCCACACCAAACATTCCGACATAGTTGGTGGTCCCACCAACGAAATAACACCGTCAGCCCACGCAATAATGGCAGTCATTGCCCCGTGGACAGAACCATTCCTAGCCTACCTAACTAGGCAGGAACTTCCTGAGGACCAAAATGAGGCCCGCTGCATAGTGCGGCGGTCTAAAGCCTATAAAGTCCATGAGGGAGAGCTTTATAAGAAAAGCACAACCGGAGTCCTTCAAAGGAGTATCTCCGAAGAGGAAGGGCGGAATCTCCTGGCTGAAATTCATGCCGGACTCGGTGGGCACCATGCCGCAGCCCGGGCCCTTGTAGGCAAGGCCTTCCGAACAGGATTTTATTGGCCGACGGCCCGGCGAGATCTTTCAGGACTTAGTCCAATGATGCGTCGGTTGCCAGCTCTTTGCTAATCAAAGCCACATGCCACCCACCGCCCTCAAAACTATACCCATCACCTGGCGCTTTGCAGTCTGGGGGCTTGACATGGTTGGACCCCTTAAAGGAGGAACCCACAAGAAAAAATACCTATTGGTCATGGTGGACAAATTCACCAAATGGATAGAGGCCAAGCAGAAGACGGCGAATCCGGACCGGTGATAGACTTCATATCGGGGTAGTACACGTTCTGGCGTCCCCCATAGCATCATCACTGATAATGGCACGAACTTCACGGCCGATGAGGTCAAACTCTAGTGCAAAAACATGGGCATCAAGCTCGACTACGCTTCAGTCTATCACCCCAAACTAACGGTCAAGTCGAGCGAGCAAACGGTCTAATCATGAGCGGCATTAAACCCAGACTAGTGATGTCCCTCAAGGAATCTAACACGCACTGGGTAGAGGAGCTCGACTCCGTACTCTGGGGGCTGCGGACCACGCCGAATCGCACTACCGGATTCACACCATTTTTCATGGTATACGGTGCAGAGGCAGTTTTGCCCTGCGACATAATTCATGACTCACCTCGCGTGCGCATGTACGAAGAAAGAGAAGCCGAGCTTGATCAGTAGGACAGTTTGGACGCCTTGGAGGAGGAGCGCGACATGGCAAAAGCTCGTTCCGCATTCTATCAACAGCAGGCTCGAAGATATCAAAGAAGGAAAGTACGGGCCAAAGCTTACAATGTTGGCGAACTAGTTCTCGCTGCCGGACAAGAAAAAGGACAAACTTAAGCCCAAATGGGAGGGTCCCTTCATCATCGACCAAGTCCTGACCGGCAGAGCGTACCGTCTGCGGAACGCATCGGATAACCGACTCGAGCCGAACCCATGGAACGCAGCCCATCTCCGAAGATTCTACGCCTAGCGCCGGATTCTGAGTTCGTCTCCTTCCTCCGTCTATATTTTATACTTTAAGCTGTCTTTTATTTCTCTCCTTCTTCCTCCCTTTTTCCGAAGCCGTTAAAGGCTCGTTTGTGCATTGGTCGCACACACTTGACGCGCTATCCGCGCTCATTATACCTGGGGGCTTCTTTAACAGAAGCTTATTTATTCACCGTTATATGCATCGATATGACTTAAGTTTTGGCCAAGCTGGGTTGCCTGGCTCCTGTGCTTAGCCCTACGTTCCCGATTGTTTGGCTAGGTGGTAAAGGGAGCACTCAGCCGGATGTGTACCTCAGACTGGGTGAAGCCGAAAGCTAGCGTTCTTAAGGGAATATTCGGTCGGTGAACTAAAAGACGATTTTTTAATTTTTCATTTATCTGCCCCCAGATGCTTTTCTACTTTTTTCGTAGTCCGGACATGCACTTTAGGGCATGCCTCCCAGGGAAAGGAACCCCTAACGGAACTATTCTCCCTGGAAGATGTTTCTTACTAACCATGTAATATAACATAACTAGTTGGGCACTTGTCTGATAAAGCACTCATGACCCCTACGCCTGGTCTCCACACATGCCCTAGTTTTTACATAACCGCGAGGGTATTCGGACAAACTCCGGACTATTGGGTCCCAAGGTTGAAGCGAAAAGGTCCGCTATGACAAACGATCTACAATCCGGCTAGAAGGCATTTTACATGTCATTTTAAATTACATAGTCAAATTGACTGATTATATTCCTCTTCAATACCATCTAGTAGGCTGTCTAGTTTACATCCCTGCTGGGAATACTTTATGACCAACTCTACTTGGCCGCACACTAAGCTCACAGGATCTCCTTCCTGTCGCCCCACAGTCCGACCTCGGCCATGTGGTTTGGGTCCGCTGTACCGTGCATCTTCACCATGGCCCGAGCCTCCTGGCGCCTTGACGACAGGGCGATATCTTCCCTAATCGGAAGTGCCGCTGCTCCCTCAAGCTTCTCTGCCAAGCTCTCCAAGGCCTTGAGCAGGGAGATAGATGGCCACAAGGCCTGGGCGACGCCTTTCATCACCTGCCGAACTCGTTCATGCAGTTGCAATAGCTCAGGAAGAAGGTCACCCGTAGAACCGGGCATTTCCTCTGCAGGATGACCCGTGAGCATACCTACAGACATAACTCTATTAGTTGACTTCCTCGCCGAACTCTTTTTCAAAGTTCGCTCAAGCACTTACTATAAATGCCGCGACGAAGTCGCCGATTCTCCTTCACGGAGTCAGACAGCTGGGCACGAACATCCTTTAGTTCCTCACCCAGCTGGGTGTTGGCATCTTGGAGATTATTTTTCTCTTGCCTCACCCTTGTAAGCACATTCTCGCCGACCTTCAACCGGCGCAAGAGCTGTTGCTTGTCCGGATCTAGTCCGGCGCCATCTACAATATTATTGTCAGATTTACACACACGCCGCACCTCACAAACTACTTATCTTTTGAAGCATATATTACCAGAGGGGGTCTCTGTGGCTCCCCCTGGAGCGGCAAGTGCGGCCTCAAGTTGGGCCTTGCATTCTTCAAGCTCCTGGGACAGTCGGGTATTCTTTTTTGTAAGATCCTCAGATAACAAATGATCCTTAAATCAGTTATTCTAACTATTTTAAGTCTCGGGGCTCTTGGCATATATAATCACAAATTTCCTCACCCGTATGTCCTTTACATACTGCTCCGTGGCTCTGGCTAGACCATCTTGAGCGGCACGGAGGTGCGCATCTCCCGAATTGAAGGAATTTAATGCCTTTTGGGAGAAACATGTGTCACGAAGAACTGTCCGGCAGCGCCTGTGATTCATGGCACTCTCCACCTCGGAGTTGGTGGCGGACAATCTGTCGGCATCCTCTGTCGGAGGAACATCCGACGCACGCCTCATGCTCGCCTCCGCTTCTGGATCCGGCTTTGGAGCCTGGCTGGCGGAGGCTCGGTTGGCAACCTCTCTGGACACAGTCCGGCGAGCGCTCTTTTTCCTGAAAAGAGCACCAGCATTAGTAGGCCTTCCAGGAATCAATCCTGGAAATATGGTGACACGCCATACCGTTGCGGCGGCGTTTCGAGCCGAACCGCACTTCTTTTTTTAGCGAGGCCGTGCTGCCCCCTGTTGGCTAAGCCGCTGGCTCGGCCTCCTGCCTCAAGGCACCCTGCGAAACACCATTGGTATCTGGCGATCAAAAATAAGCATGGACAGGTCATTATCGTAGTATTGGGACCTCGGTCTCGATTACTGTGAGGTGGAAGTATTCCGGGGTAATCGGCCGTAATGGCAACCAAGGCATTATCGATGCTCAGTTGGTGAAATACCCCATCAATCAGCTCCACCAATATGTCCGGATCCTTTTGGGAGGCCGGATCGAGGAGCCGTTTCAGATCCTCGGGTTGTGGAGGCGGGTTGTTTATGTCTTTTACGGCCTGGCGCAGTTCCTGCGTCAAAATCACAAAATGAGATACCTAACCATGGGAATACAAATCGTATGTGCAAAAAAGAAATGTCCGCTTACCCAGCTTCGAGGATTGTTCATAGAAAATCCGTTCAATGGACTGACGCGGAGAAAATCCTCCTCTTCTCCCTTGTACAGCGCGAACAAGATCTTCACCAGATCGGTGATCGATCCCGGCCCCTTACGGCCATGACCGGTGGCATCGTCCTCCCCGTTGAAATCCCACATGGGGTGGCCCCTATACTGGAGCGGCTGCACCCCCGCATAATACATGTGGCCATGACACCGATCATGGTCAGTCCGGAATGAGCTAACAATCTTATTCGGCTCATCGTAAAGAACGCCCCTGTCGTCTTCCCTCCGGGGCTCATGGCGCCAACTCAGGCGTTCTTCAAAGGAGCATTGCTGAACTCCGGGAGACCGATCCGAACAGGATCCGGCAGCGGGACGTCTTCTATATAAAACCATTCCGAAGGCCAGTCTTCGGACGCCTTCTTCGGGGTTCCGGATAGATTTCCGGTCCCGGCGATGCGCCACAGCTCGGCTGCGCCCACTTGATATATTGACCCCTCATGAGAGCGGGGTACAAGGCAGAATAATCTCTTCCACAGCGCAAAATGAGCCTTGACGCCAAGGAACAGTTTGCAAAAGGCTACGAAGCCCGCGATGTGCAAAATGGAGGCAGGCGTAAGGTGGTGCAACTGGAGGCCGTAGAACTCCAAGAGCCCCCAGAGAAACGGATGAATTGGAAATCCGAGTCCTCTTACTAGATAAGAGACAAACCATACCCGCTCTCCTTTAGAGGGGTCGGGAACACTCTCCGCTTGCTTTCCGCCCTTATAGGTGGCGAGTCCGGCTCGAACCGGAACCATGAAGGTTGGGGGAAGAAATCCCTTGGTTTCGAGTGTCACTAGCTCGCTATGCGGGACTGAGCATCTCTCCCAATTTCCAGGCTGAGGGCTAGGAGCGCGAGAGGAGGAGCCGCGTAGACTGTCCATGATGGAATGGATTTTTGTCAGAGGCGCTCCGATGAAAGCTCGCGGAGGGAGGATGGCGTGACTCGGATCTAGATCCTCGTCCCTTTTATAGACGGCTCATTTGCGCAGCTAGGGGGATAAGTGTAAACATACCCTGGCGTTTCGCATTCATTCAACACGTGGAAGTTGGCCATTATTGGGCGTGGAAGCCAAGGAGCGCAGCATTTATCAGAAGCCGGACACTATTCAACAAGTATATGGAATTTGGAGAAGAACCCACCTCACAATTCCGAAGACAATCTACGCGCCGGACTCGTCACCATTGAAGCCTGGTTCGGGGGCTATTGAGGGAGTCCTGGATTAGGGGGTGTCCGGATAGCCGAACTATCACCGTTGGCCGGACTCCTGGACTATGAAGATACAAGATTGAAGACTTCGTCCCGTGTCTGGATGGGACTTTCGTTGGCGTGGAAGGCAAGCTTGGCAATACGGATATGTAGATCTCCTACCATTGTAACCGACTCTGTGTAACCCTAACCCTATCCGGTGTCTATATAAATCGGAGGGTTTTAGTCCGTAGGACGGACAACAATCATACCATAGGCTAGCTTCTAGGGTTTAGCCTCTCTGATCTCGTGGTAGATCCACTCTTGTATTACCCATATCATCAATATTAATCAAGCAGGAGTAGGGTTTTACCTCCATCGAGAGGGCCCGAACCTGGGTAAAAACATCGTGTCCCTTGTCTCCTGTTACCATCCGCCTAGACGCACAGTTCGGGACCCCCTACCCGAGATCCGCCGGTTTTGACACCGACACTCCCCGAGTTCAATAATGCTCCCTTGAAGAAGCGCCTAAGATGGCGTCCACGGAGCCCTCAAAGGGAAAATGACAAGGACGTCCTTTACCTGATGAGCCGGATAAGGTTGTTAGCTCATTCCGGACTGACCATGATCGGGGTCATGGCCACATGCATTATGCGGAGGGTGCAGCCGCTTCAGTATAGAGGCCACCCCATGTGGGATTTCAACGGGGAGGATGATGCCCCCCGCTACGGCCGTAAGGGGCCGGGATCGGTTGCTGCTCTGACGAAGGCCTTTTCCGCATTGTACAAGGGAGAAGAGGAGGAGTTCCTCTGCGTCAATCCACAGGACGGATTTTCCATGTACAATCCTCCAAGCTGGGTAAGCGGACACTTCTTTTTGCCCATCCATTCCATATTCCCATAGTTAAGTACCTTATCTTGTGATTTCGACGCAGGAATTGCGTCGGGCCGTGAAGGATATAAACAGCCCTCCTCCACAACCCGAGGATCCGGAACGGTCCCTCGATCCGGCCTCCCAAGAGGATCCGGACATATCCGTGGAGCTGATTGATGGGGTATTTTATCAACTGAGCATCGACAATGCCTTGGTCGCCATTACGGCCGATTACCCCGGAATATTTCCAGCCTCGCAAGTAACTGAGACCGAAGTCCCAGAACCTTGAAAATGATCCATCCGTGCTTATTTTTCATCACCGTATACCAATGGTGTTTTGTAGGAGGAGCCCTTGAGGCGGAAGGCCGAGCCTGCGGTGGCTAGCCAACAAGGGGCAGCAAGGCCCAACATGCTGAAAAGAAGTGCAGTCCGGATTGAAACGCCGGTGCAACGGTATGGCGTGCCATCTATTCCCAGGTTTTATTCCCGGAAGGCATACTAACGCTTGTGCTCTCTTCAGGAAAAAGAGCGCTCGCCGGACTACATCCGGAGAGGTTGCCAATCGAGCCTCCACCAGCCAGGCTCCAAAGCCGTCTGTAAGCGAGGCGAACACGAAAGCGTCGTCGGACGCTCCTCCGACAGAAAGCATGCCCGGCAGTATGCGCCACCAATTCCGATGTAGAGAGTGCCATGAATCACAGGCGTCGCCGGACAGTTCTTCGTGACGCATGTTTCTCCCAAGAGGCATTGAGTGCCTTCAATTCAGGAGATGCGCACCTCCATGCCGCTCAAAATGGTCTAGCCAGGGCCACGGAGCAGTATGTGAAAGACATACGGGTGAGAAAATTTTGATGGTTATATATGCCAGTAGCCCCCGAGACTTGAAACAGTTATAATAACTGATTTAAGGATCATTTGTTATGCAGGATCTTACAAAAAAGAATACCCAACTGTCCCAGGAGCGAGAAGAGTGCAAAGCCCAACTTGAGGCCGCACTAGCCGCTGCAGGGGAGGCCAAGGAGACCCCCTCTGGTAATATACGCTTCGAAAGATAAGTATGTTGTGAAGTGCGGCGTGTGTAAATCGACAATATCATTGCAGATGGCGCCGAGTGGATCTCGACAACTCTTGCGCGGTTAAAGGCGGCGAGGCGTGCTTACGAAGGTGAGGCGGTGAAGAATAGTCTCCAAGATGCCAACACCCAGAGGGCGAGGAACTAAAGGATGTTCGTGCCCGGTATCGGACTCCGTGAAGGAGAATCGACGGCTTCGACGCAGCAGTTTTAGTAAGTGCTTGAGCGAACTTTGAAAAAGAGTTCGGCGAGGAAGTCGACTAACAGAGTTATGTCTGTAGGTATGCTCACAGTCGCCCCTGCAGAGAAATGCCTGGTTCTCTTGGTGACCTTCTTCACGAAGCTCCTACAACCGCATTTAACGAAGTTCGGCAGGTGATGAAAGGCGTCGCCCAGGCCTTGTGGCCATCTGTCTCCCTGCCCGAAGGCCTTGGAGAGCTTGCAGAGAGGCTTAAGGGAGCGCGGTGGCGCTTCTGATTATGGAAGGTATCGGCCTGCCATCAAGGCGCCAGGGAGGCCTGGGCCATGGTGAAGACGCGGTACACGAAGGCTGACCCAAACCACATGGCCGAGGTCGGACCTATGGGGCCCGATGGGAAGGAGATCCCTGTGAGCTTAGTGTACGGCCAACTAGAATTGGCTGCAAAGTATTCACAACAGGACTATAAATTAGACAGCCTATTAGATGGTATTGAGGAGGAATACACCCAGTCAAATTGACTATGTAATTTAAGATGACATGTAAAAATGCCTTCTAGCCGGATTGTAGATCGTTTGTCATGGCGGACCTTTTCGCTTGAACCTCGGGACCCTATAGTCCGTAGTGTGTCCGAATACCCTCACGGTTATGTAAGAACCGGGGCATGCATGGAGACCAGGCGTAGGGGTCATTAGTGCTTGAACAGACAAGTGCCCAACTAGTTATGTTATATTACATGGTTAGTAAGAAACATCGTCTAGGGAGAATAGTTCAGTTAAAGGTTCCTTTCCCTGGGAGGCATGCCCTAAAGTGCATGTCCGGACTGCGGAAAAAAAGCAGAAAAGCATCTGGGGGCAGATAAATAAATAAGTGAGAAATCATCTTTAGTTCACCGAACGAATATTCCCTTAAGAATGCTAGCTTTCGGCTTCACCAAGTCTGAGGTACACATCCGGCTTACCCGGCAGTAACAATCGCAGAGGTGCTCCCTTTACCACCTAGCCGAACAATCGAGAACGTAGAGGTAAGCACAGGAGCCAGGTAACCCAGCTTGGCCAAAACTTAAGTCATATCGATGCATATAATGGTGAATAAAGGGTACATGCGGAAGCGTGATACATGTGTTAGGCATGAAGCCCGTACAAATAAGCTTCTGATAAAGAAGCCCACAGGTATAATGAGCGCGGATAGTGCGTCAAGTGTGTGCGAACAATGCACGGAGGAGCCTTTAAAGGCTGTAAGAGAAAAAGAGGGGGAAGGAGAGAAATATAAGACAGCTAATGTGTAAAAAATAGACAAAGGAAGGAGACGAACTCAGAATCCGGCCCTAGGCGTAGAATCTTCGGAGATGGGCTGTGTTCCATGGGTTCAGCTCGAGTCGGCTATCCGATGCATCTCGCAGACGGTACACTCCACCGGTCAGGACTTGGTCGATAATAAAGGGACCTTCCCATTTGGGCTTGAGTTTGTCCTTTTTCTTGTCTGGCAGGCGTAGAACTAACTCGCCAACATTGTAAGTTTTGGCCCGTACTTCTCTGCTTTGATATCGTTGAGCCTACTATTGATAGAATGCGGAACGGGCTTTTGCCACCTCACGCTCCTCCTCCAAGGCGTCCAAACTGTCCTGCCGATCGAGCTCGGCTTCTCTTTGTTCGTACATGCGCACACGAGGTGAGTCATGAATTATGTCGCAGGGCAGCACTGCCTCTGCGCCTTATACCATAAAGAATGGTGTGAATCCGGTGGTGCGATTCGGCGTGGTCCGCAGCCCCCAGAGTACGGAGTCGAGCTCCTCTACCCATTTGCTCGCTCGACTTGACCGTTAGTTTGAGGGTGATAGACTGAAGCATGGTCGAGCTTGATGCCCATGTTTTTGCACCAGAGTTTGACCTCGTCGGCCGTGAAGTTCGTGCCGTTATCAGTGATGATCTTTGTGGGGAATGACATAACGGTGTACGACCCCTGATATGAAGTCTATCACCGGTCTGGATTCGGCCGCCTTAATAGGCTTGGCCTCTATCCTTTTGGTGAATTTATCCACCATGACCAGTAGGTATTTTTGCTTGTGGGTTCCTCCTTTAAGGGGTCCAACCATGTCAAGCCCCGGACATGAAGGGCGGTGATGGGTATAGTTTGGAGGGCGGTGGGTGGCATGTGGCTTTGATTAGCAAAGAGCTGGCAACCGACGCATCGTTGGACTAAGTCCTGAGCATCTGCCCGGGCCGTCGGCCAATAAAATCCTGTACGGAAGGCCTTGCTTACGAGAGCCCGGGATGCGGCGTGGTGCCCGCCGAGTCCGGCATGAATTTCAGCCAGAAGATTCCGCCCTTCCTCTTTGAAGATACACCTTTGAAGGACTCCGGTGGTGCTTTTATTATAAAGCTCTCCCTCATGGACTTTATAGGCTTTAGATCGCCGCACTATGCAGCGTGCCTCGTTTTGGTCCTCGGGAAGTTCCTGCCTGGTTAGGTAAGCTAGGAACGGTTCCGTCCACGGGGCAATGACTGCCATTATTACGTGGGCTGAAGATGTTACTTCGTTGGCAGAGCCTCCAATTGTGTCAGAATGTTTGGTGTCGGGCAGTGCTGTTGGGTCCGGGCTGTTATTTCCGGACTCCCCTTCCCATAATACGGATGGCTTGAACAGCCTCTCTAAGAAGATATTTGGGGGACGGCATCGCGCTTTGCGCCAATGCGTGCCAAGACGTCTGGTGCCTGATTGTTTTCCCGAGCTATATGGTGAAATTCGAGCCCTTCGAACCAAGTTGACATTTTTAGGACGGCGTTGCGATAAGCTGCCATTTTCAGATCCTTGGCTTCAAAGTCTCCATTTATTTGGGATATCGCGAGGTTCGAATCCCCATGCACCTCTAGGCGTTGAATGCCCATGGATACTGCCATCCGGAGACCATGTAGAAGGGCCTCGTATTCGGATGCGTTGTTGGAGTCTGTATACATTATTTGGAGTACGTATTGAACTGTATCTCCTGTTGGGGACGTCAGAACGACGCCAAATTTCTGCATCAGCCAACATTTTGGAGCCATCAAGTGCATGATCCGATTGGAATATATGTCGTACTCTTTAGGGAGTTCGGCTTGATCCATTCGGCATTTAAGTCGGCCAAAACTTGCGACTTAATAGCTCGCCGTGGTTTATAGGTTATGTCGAACGGGAGGAGCTCTATGGCCCATTTGGCAATCCGGCCCATCGCGTCACGGTTGTTTATAATGTCGTCAAGAGGTACTTCGGAGGCTACTGTTATCAAACACTCTTGAAAGTAGTGTCGCAGCTTCCTGGATGCCATAAACACCGCGTACGCTATCTTTTGATAATGCGGATACCGTGACTTGCATGGAGTGAGGACAATGGACACGTAGTAAACTGGTTTTTGAAGGGGGAACTTGTGTCCGTCCATTTCTCGTTCGACAACGAGCACCGCGCTTACAACTTGATGAGTTGCCGCGATGTATAATAGGATTGGTTCGCCCATGTTGGGCGTGACCAGGACCGGGTTTGTTGCCAATATGGCTTTTATTTCTTCGAGTCCGACCGTGGCGGCATCCGTCCACTCGAAGTGTTCGGTGCGCCGGAGGAGGCGATAATGGAGTAACGCCTTTTCTCCCAACGGGAGATAAAGCGGCTTAGAGCCGCCGCACATCCAGTCAATTTTTGTATTTATTTGAGGTCATTTGGGATATCCAATTGTGACAGAGCTCGGATCTTGGCTGGGTTTGCTTCAATTCCTCTGCCGGATACAATGAAGCCCAAGAGCTTTCCGACCGGTACGCCAAAAACGCATTTTTCCGGGTTAAGCTTGATGTCATATGTTCGGAGATTATCGAATGTGAGCCTCAAGTCGTCTACTAGAGTTTCGACATGCTTGGTTTTGACGACCACATCATCTACGTATGCCTCCACTGTTTTGCCGATCTGGTTTGCCAGACATGTCTGAATCATGCGCTGATATGTTGCGCCGGAGTTTTTGAGCCCGAAGGGCATTGTGTTAAAGCAGAATGGGCCGTATGGAGTGATAAATGCCGTTGCGGCTTGATCAGGCTCTGCCATCTTAATTTGATGGTAGCCGGAGTATGCGTCGAGGAAACACAATGAATCGTGTCCTGCAATAGCGTCGATAATTTGATCGATGCAAGGGAGGGGGAAGGGATCCTTTGGGCAAGCCTTGTTGAGGTCCTTGAAATCGACGCATAGGCGCCAGGATTTGTCTTCTTTGGTACCATCACAAGGTTTGCTAGCTAGTCCGGATGTTTTATATCTCTGATGAATCCGGTCTCCAATAGTTTGGCTAGCTCCTCTCCCATGGCTTGTCTCTTAGGTTCGGAGAAACACCGAAGGGCATGTTTGACTGGCTTGAATCCTTTCAGGATGTTTAGGTTGTGCTCAGCCAGCCGGCGTGGGATTCTTAGCATGTCTGAAGGGTGCCAGGAAAAAATGTCCCAATTTTCGCGTAGGAATTCTCGTAGTGCAGCGTCTACATCAGGGTTTAATTGTGCCCCGATGGAGGCCGTTTTATGGGGTCCGTTGGGTGGACTTGGAATTTGACTATTTCGACCGCTAGTTTAAAGGAGGTGGACTTGGATCTTTTATCGAGTATCACATCGTCCCCTGTTCACCGTGGAGCGTTGTATGTCAGTTCCTCGGCCGCTAGGGCTTCTTGGATAGTGCCACAAGGGCTAGTCTGTTGTCTTGTTTTCGGCGTAGCAGTGCTATGTCCGGGTCACTAGCAAGAGTGATGATTTTGTTGGGCCCGGGCATTTTGAGCTTCATGTACCCGTAATGGGGTATAGCTTGAAAAATTGTGAATGCCTCTCGCCCTAATAGAGTGTGGTATCCGCTGCTGAACCGGGCCACTTGGAACGTGACCTCCTCGGACCTGTAATTATCTGGTGTGCCGAACACCACATCCAGTGTGATTTTTCCTGTGCAGCACGCTTCCCGACTGGGTATTATTCCTCTAAAAGTTGTGTTGCCTCGCTCAATGCGGCTCCAGTCTATCTCCATTTTTCGAAGGGTTTCCTCATAAATGAGGTTCAATCCGCTGCCACCGTCCATGAGTACCTTGGTAAGGCGAAAGACATCCACTATTGGACTGAGGAAAAAAGCTGCTGGTGCTCGGGCTTTTCGGAATTTAGGTTCATCACTAGCATTAAAGGTAATAGCCGTGTTACTCCATGGATTTATTGTTGCTACTTGGTAGACTTCGGCAAGGCTGCGGAGTGTTCGTTTTCGCATATTGTTTGATGCAAAAGTCTCGAAGACTGTTAATACCGTCTTGGTATCCACAGGCTGGTGCTCTGTGGATCTTTGGGGTTAGAAGCTCTTCGCCACTTTTGGCCACCTGCCGCAATATCCAACATGCTCGAATGATATCAGATGGGGTGGCGCCCTCTGTACTATGAATTTTACAGGGTCCGCTGAGCCATCCCTCCAGTACGGTTCCATGCCCCGTAGGGGGTTTTTGTTTTTGGTGTTTAACCCGGGTGATTGGCGATAATGCACCCTTTTATTCCGGACTGGGTTTGTATTCGGGGCCGGATTGTCCCAAAATCTTACTTCGTTTTTCCAGGCGCTTTCCATCGCACAATACTTTCGTACTATGGACGCCAAGTCAGCAAAGCGTGTAATTTCACGGTGACCTATGGCGTTGAGGATTCGCTTGTCCATGCAATTATTGCAGAAGAATGAAATTGCGTCTTCCTCGCGGCAGTCCTTTATCCTGTTCATAACCAAGAGGAATCTGGCCCAGTAATGATGTACTGTTTCATCGGGCTCTTGCCTAATTTTGGATAGATCGCCTATGTTCGGGTGGGTGGGTGGAATTAGATCCGAAACCTCACCCAATCTGAGGCTCAAGGGACAAGGAGTTTCCGAACTAGGAAGCTTGGATTTTTGGATGTTGTCCAATGAATCTAGCCCGTTGCCTGACTCTAAGTTCAGGTCTTGAGTGTCGTCCTCCCCTCCGCGGGTATCCGGCTTGGAGGGATCGGGAATCCGGACATAGCTAGTCCTTAAGATAGATGAAGGGTCGCCGCATTGTTCCTCCACCACAGCAACGTGATGGGTGACCTGGGGAGAGTTAATCTCTCTCAGATCGGGTTTAGGCCCAATCTGGTCGTGATGCAGAAGCGACTCCCGTGGCGGCGATCACGATCCAGGAGCTCGTTTAAGGAAGAGAGCTCCGTCGAGATCTAACTGCTCGGCGAAGTTCCGAGTTGACGTGAAGATTGCTTTCGATGACCCGAGAAGTCATCATCGGCGTGGCGGCGAGCAAGCGGTCATAAGGAAACCGCCTTAGCCGGAGAGTTTGGCCGATAGCCAAAGCTCCTTTAGCAACAAGCGATGGCGTGTTTAAAGGCGGGATGAGGCATCCTTCACTGTTGGCGGCACGGAAGGAACTCTCAATGAAAGCACCAATGTCGGTGTCAAAACCGGCGGATCTCGGGTAGGGGTCCCGAATCGCGTCTAGGCGGATGGTAACAGGAGACAAGGGACACGATGTTTTTACCGGGTTCGGGCCCTCTCGATGGAGGTAAAACCCTACTCTTGCTTGATTAATATTGATGATATGGGTAGTACAAGAGTAGATCTACCACGAGATCGTAGAGGCTAAACCCTAGAAGCTAGCCTATGGTATGATCATTGTTCGTCTCCCACGGACTAAAACCCTCCGGTTTATATAGACGCCCGGAGAGGGCTAGGGTTACACAGTAGTCGGTTACAATGGGAGGAGATCTACATATCCAGATTGCCAAGCTTGCCTTCCACGCCAAGGAAAGTCCCATCCCGGACAAGGGACGAAGTCTTCAATCTTGTATCTTCATAGTCCGAGAGTCCGCCAAAGGTTATAGTTCGCTATCCGAGCACCCCTAATCCGGACTCCCTTACCTCCCTCTCCCTGCCTTGTCGGACACGAAGATGCAAAGGTCCAAGATATTCAGTGAACTGTGTGGATTCAGACAACAACGCTTCAGTTAATTGTGTAGATCATGTACTGTATTGTTAATCACTAGTTATTTGTTTCCTTTCACTGCGTCGTCGTGCCGATTACTACTACTGTTCCTACATAATCACAAGCGTGGATGGATGATTATCTCAAATCAGATGTTGCTAGATTACTTTCTTAGATTACTTTTGTCACCAAGCCACACAGATCATCTAGTTAGATAGAATCTGCTATGCTAGGGTGATGAATGAACGAAGAAACAATAATATGATCATGGGCACCAGGTTTTAGAGGGCTTGTGATTTTGTGGTTGCAGCAAGCCCGCCTTGTACGCCCGACGAGTTTATCCTGTGTATTTTGTCTTGCTAGACGAGTTATCCAACAATACTAGTGCATAGTAGAAAATTATCATAGATCCTGGTTGTAACCTGCTTTTGTGCTTGTGACTTTGGCCTACATGATTTTGTGGGGATTTGGTACCACACTAGAGGTAGAGGCTGACGATTTCTTGTTGTTTCAGTCAAGTGCTTGATAGATAGCTGTCTCATATGCATTTTCCGTTCCTAATGGTGCTTTTTCATTTCCTTGCCAGGCCAAACAAAGGATGTTGTTCTCAATGGAGTTGCGCTTGAGGATGAGCAGAGAGAGAAATTTAATCAAATCCAATAGGTAGGTTTTTTGTTCTTATCACATGTTGGCAGATTCTATTTGTTGTGCATATGCCAAGTGTGTCTACCTGATTGTAAACATAACTGCAATACTATATATATATTGACAGTCTGGTAAAAACTTGTTGTGCCTGGGTTTGTGGATCTTTAAAAAAATCATGTATCCTTTCCTTACTCATACAAAAAGCCCAGCTGTTGTTCTTGTAAATACAGACGTGCATACCATCGGCACCTTTACCAAACAGAGAAGGCTCTAGCCACTTCTTATGACAAGAAAAATAGAAGCGCCCCTAAATTTAAACATATTCCTCTTTACTGAAAACTCATTGTTCTTTTCTGAACTATTGCAAAAATCGAGCAATGGTACTGATTATGTAAATTTTATATTGTATTGGTAGCTTCACTCGTGTCTGCCACTACTCATTATCGTGTTGACAGAGCGTTCACCCAATGGCGGAATGCCACGCCGCAGCATGGGCAGCTGGCGGTTGAGCTATATACGTGAGGTAACGAACATTACATGCAGTGGAGAACTTTTAGCTTTTCCATACGTGTATATCTTTAGACAACTTTCAGTTTTCTTTTCATGTGCTGAAACTGAAAGAAATCTTTGATGCTAACCCTGCGTGTGATTATGGCAGTGAAAAACCCGAAAACCATGACTTCGATCTGCTGAGGAAGCTTGTGTTTCCTGACGGATCAATCCTGCGAGCCACACTGCCCGGGAGACAAACTGCACTACTGTTGTCGCGGAAATTCCGTGCGATGGAAGCTTCTAGAGCCTACTGGTACTTCCTAGCCAGAAGCCCCACGAGACAAAAAGCTCTCCGGTGAGTCGGCTGCATCTTCTAGCCCTAGCTCCCTATTTTCTGATCCTATAGCACGCTATATTGGTTTAGAACACTAGCAGCAGTAGCCTACCGTGTATACGTACTAAACAGCAGGAGCTCAATCACCTTGTGTACACTAGCAGCTTGCTTACACACTTGTCACTTTTGCTTGTGGTAGCCATACATAGCTGAATCATGTCCGTGTCTACTAATCATCAGTTCATAGTATTTGGCTTCTTTTATGGTCATGTGGATATACTTTCTGATTTAAAGTTACTAATATTTTTTGTTTTGATTCTTTCTCTGGTGCGAGGAAAGTTGTGAGTAGACGTCAGCGATGCCTACTTGCTTGGCTGCTACAGTGATGCATGCGCCGGTCAAGCAAGCACACATGCATATACGTACATGTTAGGATAGTAGCATATGTGCCATAATTCCTGTGTAAGGCAATGTATTCCTGAGATGATTTTGTTATATTATCTAAACCTGGGAGATGTGTTATGTGATGTGATATGATGGATGATCTGAATTCGACATTGTGTTTTCCTGATTTGAATATGAAACAATGTCGGATGCGTGTGTGTAACTGGATTAAAGAGGTCTTGTGCCCAAACAATTTTGTCCAAACATTTATTTCAAAATCTGAGATCTAATACTGGACAACTAATTGGGCTGAAAAAGGCCACAGCCCAACAAGCATTGGTCTGTTTAAAAAGTGAAACAAAAAAGCCTCAGAAAATAATAATAAAATATATTGTAAAAAAGGCCGAGGCCCCTTAATATGGAAGTATGGCCCATGCAGAAATTGACAGAAAAAATACACTAAATTGGCTGAATTAATGGGCTCGGCCCATATAAACACCCAATTGGACCGGGCTGATTCTAATTTTTGACCTTTTCAATTGGTCTTAATTTTGCCACGTCAGATTGCCACGTCGGATCCGACGTGGCACAGTGCAACGACAGTGACCAAAAAAAGGTCATGGGTTAAACGACCTTCTGTTTTGGTCAGAACGCGTCACGACCTTCTCACGAAGAAGGTCGTTAATTTCAGTTTACGACCGCCAGGTTTTGACCTTCTGTTTTTGGTCACAAAAAGGTCGCAAATGAAAAACTATGACCTTTCAGCGGCCAATAGTGAGGGTCACAAGTTGACATATTTCTTGTAGTGGGAAGTGTCCACTTCCATGATGATAAATGATGCGTCATGAAAGTGCTTCAGTCAAGGGTGACCGACACGTGGCATCCACCGTAACGGGTCGCTGTTAAGCTATCGGGTCCGGTTTTGGATCTGATAACCCTTTAACAGCCCGGACCAATGAGGATTTTCCATATGTAAAATTCTCATTGGCCGAAGGAAACACGTGTTGGCTCACCGTTGGGACAGACATCCACTCATTGGACACGAGGCGCCTATGATAGGTCGACACATGGCACGGCCCAATAGTGGCCCATTCCGGTGAAAAAGGCCGGCCCAGTAAAAATTAGCAGGCCGACCCATATAAGGCCTATTTGTGTCAGCTCCATTTAAGCCCACGGCCCATACGAGATGTGCCAATTTGGCCCGTCAACGGCCCACTAAAGATTTGACACCATTGCAGCCCATCGTCAGTTCGAGCCCATTAATAGCCCGCTATATATTTGGGCTCGATGTCGATCGATGTGATTTGACTGATAACGGCCCATTGAAGGATGGGCCAATTTTCAGGATGTACATCTTTTGGCCTTTTAGCGACCCATTTAAGTGTTGGGCCAATTTCCGGCCCGGTGTGTCTTTCAGCCTGTTGACGGCCCATAAATGAGTTGGGCCATTTGTAGTCAGACCTTAGTTTTGGCCTTTTAGCGACCCATTTAAGTGTTGGGCCAATTCCCGGCCCGGTGTGTCTTTCAGCCTGTTGACGACCCATAAATGAGTTGGGCCATTTGTAGTCGGACCTGAGTTTTGGCCTTTTAACGGCCCATGCTCTTCATTGTCCAATACCAACCCGGTTTCTCTTTTGGCCTGCTAAAGGCCCACAACACAGTTAGGCCATTTACTGTACGACCTGACTTTCGGCCTCTTAGCGGCCCATGCTCTTCATGGTATAGTACGAGCCCGCTGTCTCTTTCGGCCTGCTAAAGGCCCATAGTATAGTAGGGCCATATGTAGCCCGACCTTAGTAACGACCTGTTAACGGCCCGTGAAATCAAATGGGCCCACCTGTTGCCTGCTTCAATGTCGGCATGTTAATGACCCGGGAGGTAAGAGGGCCGACCATTAACTTTCGGCCTGGTAACGACCCATTAACATAATGGGTCCACTAAAGTTCGTACATGTCTTTAGGCCCAATTAGATCATTTGAGCCCATTACGACGAGCAATTATGCATAGGACCAAAACCGATCAAGCAAAGGTACGACATACAGGGAAAACCGTTGCACATCCAGCATATATTACAGGAAATTACATTGATCAGTTGGCCAAGTTCTTGCTGCTTTGCTACACTGTCTCTGAAAACATTGATCAGTTGTTGTTGCGCACGAATGTGCAGCTCTGATTCCTCCACCATTTCCATCATTTCTTGAGCCATTAATTGGTTCACAAACATACATTTTTTCCGTTGCATTCGAGACAGAGGAAACTAAATAGATTCAGATGGCGATTTTGGCAGGCTTGTATTATTGATAGTGGAGAGTGTCTCGGCCACTGCATCATAACATAAATTAGGAGGGGAACCGAACAGATTAATCATGAGTTATTGCCATATTACCTGGCCTAGATTTATTGGAAAGAAACAATGGGGTTTCCTTGCTGTTTCCAGAGCTTGTCTTCTTATCTTCAGCAGCCCGCACCAAATTAACACACTAGCATTGCTATCATTGGCCATGTAAGATAATAGGAAAGCAACATTGACACAACGGACGTTTGGGCAACCAGATCACACCAGCCTACACCAAATTAACACAATATGGCACATCTATCATCAGCCAGGTAAGGTAATACGAAAGCAACATTGACACGATGAATGAATGGGCAAACAGAGCAGCACTACAATTCAGTAATGTGCATGATATGAGATAGTACACTCATGCAGCTCAGTATGCAAAACTACCAGGCAGTTTTCCTTACAAAAATCAACATTGTCACCTTTAACATTTTGCTACAGCTGAATTTAGATCAAATAAAGGTTGGATTCACACCGATTAACAAAATACATGCTGATGTAAAAATATAGTGATATACAGCAGGTACTTACGTCAGCATTGGAGCACAGAGAATTCCAGCAAGATACTTTCCTGGAATACGATCCCAATGGAGGGAATCTTCTATTGTTTAACCTTATTTTCTAAAAGAGAGATGGATAAGAAACATGTAGAAAATATGATCAGAATGCTACAAAATTTCATGATGCGAGGATACGCACACGCTTCTTAGAATGGAGTTGACATGTTTTTCTTTGAATTTGGAGCGGACTAGTTCTTTGGCCACTGGAATCTGCTTATTATCGATTGGGAGTTGGGTTTCTCTGTCTTTGGAGCAAGATCTAAGAAAAGCGGAGTTGGTTTATTATCTCCTGGCATTTGGATCTTTTGCAAAGACCTGGTTTGTAACCCTTAGATTCTAACATAGCCGTCTTCCCCTTGCATGCCTTATATAGAAGAATGGTGCTTCAATTATAAAACATGCTACAACAAAGATGGAATAGGTACCGAAGAATAGAAAGGCATGACATATTGACATGTATTCCCTCCATCCGGAAATAAATGGATGGTTCTAGGCGTATTTCAGTTTTAGATACATCCAATTTTATCCATTTCTGCGACATGTAACCTGGACGGAGGGAGTATGATGTAAGAGCTAGGGATACGATAGGACAACAATGTAAAAAAAACACTACTTGAATGTAAATTTGTATGCTAGCGGAATACATTACAGAAAAACACTAAGGCAACATATGCGTGTATGATTGGGAAACTAAGATGGCATTGCAAGAGACCACTAGAACAACACTTCAATGTAAAAAAAAGAACATGGTATGGTAGACAGATGAAGTACATACTGATGAATAACAATGCATAAGATATTGAGAAGCATGATGTCCAAACTAAGCAGATGGCATTGCGAGAGAGTAGAATGACAGTACTTGAATTTTAAAATATGTTATCGTTAATGGAATAGGTACTGAAAAACAGGAAAGCATGCCATATTTACATGCATGATCAACAGGCGAAGCAGAACGCATTGCAACAGAGTAGATGCACTCCAGGACATTATATGCGTGTTGTACCCATATCAAGGGCCAAGTTAGAGGAAGGACCTTATGGGGTGAATAGGATTCATCATCTTTCTGCAAGTCTTGTGAAGAACTGCCTTTATATGTTCCATCATATTGGGTATCATTGACGTCAAGTTTGTTGGCCGTTACATTGCTCCGTGAGGTTCTTGTGGATAAATCAGTGTGTACAATTATATCTAACATGCATGGAAGACAACTAGTAGTTAGATTTATGTAATGAGTGCCTGTAGGATACGACATAAATAGTAGGACTAGGGTTAACTAGCAGCAACAGGTCTCAAAAACTAAAGGGAGAACACAGATGAAAGCTACAGAACATGTATTGTTTGTACTCGAGATTAACTAGATGGCACACAAAAGTATTAAGGAATAACATAGGTTATACTAGAAGTGGTATAATACTATAATCACCAGCCTGTGGGATAGCATTGGCTGATGGATGATAACTATGGAATAGCATTACCTAAAGAATAAGTCTCCTAGCTGAACTATGGAACGTCGTTAACTCCTGAACAAGACCCGTAAGAGATCAACACGAATATACAGTGAAATGTGATAATCTATTTTCAATGGTTAGACGAATAACAAAGCCATAAATGTTGCACACAAGTAAGATGAGGGTACAACCTATCTGGCCGCCATCCATAGGAGTGAGCATCATGTGCTGACTTGTCGATGGCCCTGCAGTTGTTGTGGTTGTCCATGTCAGCACGCGCATTCGATGCGAGGAACTGTTGAGTGGGGACTATAGCTCCTTTCCGTGCATGCTTCCCTTGTTGGAGCAAAGCTGCGGTGAGTCGGAAGATGGTGTGGTGAAGATGCGTAAGCGCATAATGTTAAGAACGACACATCTCTACGATCTCAAGAAATACCCTAAGAGATCAACAACAAAGAATGCGAGAGTAGTCACACGTCTGTTGGATCAAGACTAAATTGGGGTCACACGATTTTATTTTATTTTGGTAATGTCCGATCTCGCCAGATGTCTTGATGGCAGCCTTGTGCCTCCCGGCCGGCAATCGCTTTGAATCTTCCCGAAGAGCCGGCGACCACCGCATAACACTGCCTCCACCGTCTGCGGGCCCCGACCAAAACCCGCTCCCCGCAAAGACCTTTGCCTTTGCCGTGGTTGCGCCGCTCCTGGGCAAATCCACAAAGACTCGCCGTCATCCAGATCCGGCGGCGGCAGTCACAACAAAAAAAGACACATCCGTGACATTTTGGGCCGAACGAATTTTTTTTGTCATACTTATGACACTTCTATGACGATAATTGTGACAAAACCCGGTATCATCATAGATGTGCTGGGCTCCTACTTCCATTACAAACAATCATGAAAGAAAATGGGATTTTCATCTTGGGCGGGCCGGAGACGCAGCAGCATGACATTCTTTGGGCCGTCCATGACAGAAAAAACCGTGGTAGAAGCGAGGGCGCGGAAAATATCGGGGAGTTCCCTATACGGTGGGTGGTCGGGGGCCGAGCGATGCGTGTTTCTCTCGTACACGTACGAAGCGCAGGTAAGAGGCATTGCGCTTAATCTTAACTCCGAAAGCGAGGTTGCTCATTTATTGAACCCGAAAGCGATTGCACCGCAGTTACGCTACATCGAACCCGATCGGTCGATCGATGGCTGTTAACTGAACCTGATCAAGCGATTCCTTCATTCGCTACTGCTGCTAACTGAAGCCGATCGAACCTGCTGCCTCCTTCCCTTGATGAAACAGTAGCATTGTTGGGGGGTTTGGATGAACAGTTCCTGGTGGTGGGGGGGTTGGATGAACAGGACCCCATGTTGCCGTTGGATGAATAGGACCCCGATCAATCGAGCCGGTAGGGCATGGATGAAAAGGACCCCATGGAGGGCTGGATGAACAGGACCCCGTGGAGGGAAGGTTGAACAGTAGCCGGTGGAGGGCTAGTTGAACCGTAGCCGGTGGAGGGCTGGATGAACAGTAGCCCGTGGAGGGGTGGTTGAACAGGACCCCGTGGAGAGGGCTGGGTGAACAGTTGCCAATGGAGGAGCGCGTGGTGGAGGCTGGATGAACATGAGCCCATGGATGAACAATCACAGGTGGAGGCTGGAGGAGGTCGACTATGGATGAACAGTAGCCCGTGGAGGCTGGAGGAGGTCGACGGTGGAGATGAACAGTATCCCGTGGAGTCCCGTTTTGCGGTACGCCACACCCCTCCCGATGAACAAGACCCCCGTTTCGACCATAGCGCTCCAACACAAGTCCGATTACTCTGTTTTGCGGTATGCCACACCCCTCCCGATCAACAGGACCCCATTTCCACCATAAGAGGTCCGTTTCCTCCATTTTGCGGTACGCCAGACCCCTCCCGATGAACAGGATCCTGTTTCGACCGTGGCCGGTCGAACACAAGGCCGTTTCCTCCGTTCTGCAGTATGCCAGGCCTCGTTTCCATCGCATGTTCCGTCCAAGTCGGTTGGCTCCCGATGAACAGCACGCGTTCCGATGCCTCCCGATGAACACGACACATTCCGTTGCCTCCGCATGAACACGACGACGATGCAGTTTCTCTGTCCCGACCCAGCCACAGCCATGTACACGAGCCCTGGCCGTACGTATGCGCGAGTAGGCGTTCGAGACCCTGCCCTGTCGCGACCAGACCCGAATGGATCTAGCGCTCTGTGCTCAGTGTCATCCCTGGATCAGTAATGCTGACACAAAGACAAGATTGAAGGATTTATAGCGAGTAGCAATCACACACTTATTACATCGTTGTCCACAAGGGAACTTGATACAATAATATGGCTTAAGGCCATCTAATAATAACAGCGGAAGGCTTGGAAAAGCGAGTGAGTCCATCAACTCCAGCCGCATCACCTAGTATAGAACCACAACCTAACATCTTACTCGTAAATGCGAAAAGTGCGCAACATGAAAAGTTGCAGCCAAACGGGTCAAGACATGGAATATGCTGGCAATGTAACACATAGAGAGCAATGAAGCAATAAGCCTATACTACATGCATATTTGGCTGGTGGTAAGGCTCTCTGATTTACATTTTTGCGAAAAGCCAATTTTTCCCTACATCAAAGGAATAATTTTATTTAACTATCATGGTGGTTGTTAAACATTGAGAATGGTTGACAGCATCCTCAATCCCAATTAAAAAGTACTCATTAAAAACCCAATAACTTTATTATTAGAAGTAACATGTTGAGATTCACATGATATTCAAGTACTAGATACTCAAAACGTCCATAACCGGGACACGGCTAATCATGATTAGTTTATACACTCTGCAGAGGTTTAGCACTTTTCCCCACAAGACTCGATCGCCTCCGCTTGGTTCTCGCACTACATGGTGTTTGAGAAAGCGGATGACCGAGACATAGTCTTTCAGAAGCGCTAGCACCTTACATGTGGGTAGACCATACCAACCTACATCCCCTACATCAGCTAGCCTACCCGTAAGAGTTCACACAACTTAGTCAACTATGCCAGAGCCCATAATTGGCTTGTGGCTGCACACGGAAGTTTCTTGTTTGAATAATCTTATGATCCCTTAGAGCACAGGTGGCGGTCCAAGAAATACAGCAAATCTGATAGAAACCAGTGCCTCAATCCACCCAGATGTGTGTTTAAGTTGCCACCTTAGATAAACCATTAATTATCAATCTCACATCCGTCATGGATATTCACTCACCCAATCCACGTCTACTAGCATAGCATGGCATAATCAAGCAAACGTAGAAGTAACTCCCAAGGTTTCATAAGTAAACAGGTAATAGGTACTACCTCAATCTACTTCCCATCCCACAATTTGATTAGATCCTAATCATGCAAGTGTTTGAGGGTTTGATCTAATGCAATAAAACTGGGTAGTAGAAAAAGTATGATCAAAGTGTTACTTGCCTTGCTGATAATCCGCGAGTCCTAGAGATTCGAAATAACAAGCGGCGCACTCCGGGTGATCTAACGCAGACAAACAACAAGCATACAATAAGTACTCATCTAATGCACAGGAAATCTCGAATAAAAGATCTAACCAGATAGTTCAACTTAAGAACCCTGGTTGCAAAAGAATCGAATCAAATAAAGCATCGAAAGTCGGAACTCGAGAGAGAACGACTTCGGTTTAACAAATCTGAAAATAGGTCAAAATTTTACAGTAGCAAAACTCTGTGAAAGTAGGTTAGTCGAACGGCGGTTTCGTTCTGAAACTCGGCGCTTGAATCACCTGATTCCGATAAACGAGCAAGAAATAAAACAGTTTTGAAAATCGGATCAGAAATCGAATCTGAAAAATAACGGATTAAATCCGGTTTAAAAGAAAACGACGAACGAACTAAATAACGGGCGTTCGTTAACAGAACAAATCCAACGAACGCGTTCATTGAAACGAACGGGTCGGTGAACGTTCGTTAGTTAAGAAAACCGAAAAAAAATAAAACCAATCTAGGTTTTTTTTTTAAAACCGAACTTTGCAAAAAAAACCGGATCGGGTTTTTTTTGAGAAAACCGGATCGGAATCGGATCGGATCGGGCGGGCGGCGGGGTTACTTTCCTCGGGCGGTCGCCGGGCGAGGCTCGGGCGGCGGGCGACGGGTCGGCGGGTGGCGGCGGGGTCGGCGAGGGCTCCGGGGCGATGAGGGTCGGCGACGGCCATGACGGCGCAAGGCTTCAAGGGCGGCGGCGGCGGTCGGTCGAGGGCGGCGGCAAGGGCGAAGTTGAGAGAGAGGGGGGTTCCGCGGGTATTTAAGGAGGGGGAAGGGTTCCGTTGCTTGGGGAGGGGGCAAGGAGCTGGTCGGAGCCGGACTCGGCGGCGGCGGGCGGCGGCGACGCCAAGGGCGCATGAGGGAGAGGAGGGAGGTGGGCCGAGGCGCCGGGCCTGGGTCTGGCTGGTCAGCTGGCCCGGGCCTCGGTCTGGGCGCGCGTTTAATTTTTTTTTTAAATTAAAACTAAACGAATTAAAAAAAATACCAAATGAATTCCAAATTAAATAAAACAAATTTTCCTCGACTCCTAAAAATGAGTCGAACAAAATGAACTTTTAAAAACTGCAACATGCAAATAAATTTTAAAATGCTCATTTTTGCCTAAGCAAAATAAATCTTCAAAACCCAAATTTGGTTTATTTAAAATATCTTCGCTTCCTAAATATTGGGAAAGTCATATTATTCCCTCTCTTGAGATTTTATAGGAAAAACTTTATGAAGATAATTAAATAAATCTCATGATCCTATTTCCAAAATTTGAGAAATCCCAAATATGAAAATAATGAAACTTCCAACTCTCTCCGAGGGTCCTTGAGTTGCGTGAAATTTTCTAGGATCGGAAAAATGCGAGAAAATATGATATGCATGATGATCTAATGTATAACATTCCAAATTGAAAATTTTGGGATGTTACAAACCTACCCCCTTAAGATGAATCTCGCCCTCGAGATTCGGGTTGGCTCGAAAATAGGTGAGGGTGGTCCTTGAGCAAAACTTCCTCTCTTTCCCTGTGTGGCTTCATCCTCGGTGTGGTGGCTCCAATGAACTTTGCAAAACTTGATAACCTTCTTTGCGGGTAACTCTGCTGGCATAATCGAGAATCTTAACTGGTTTCTCCTCATATGTCAAGTCATCCTTCAACTGAATTGCTTCCAATGGTACAGATCTCTTAACGGTACCTCTGCTATCTCGGGTGACATTTCTTCAATCGAGAAACATGGAATACATCATGAACTCTCGACAGTCCTTCCGCAATTCCAACTTATAAGCAACTTCTCCCATGCGTTGCAAAATCTTATATGGTCCAACGAAGCGGGTGCTAACCTTCCTTTAACTCCAAAACGCTTAACTCCTCGAAGCGGGGATACTCTGAGATATACTCTGTCTCCAACTTCATACTCAATCGCTTTGCGCTTTGAATCGGCATAGCTCTTTTGTCTGGACTGGGCTACCTTGAGCCTGTCTCGAATCAACTTAACAATCAGTTCAGACTCCTTAATCAAATCTGGTCCGAACAACCGGCGATCTCCGGTTTAGTCCCATAACAATGGTGTCCTGCACCTTCTTCCATACAAAGCCTCGAAGGTGCCATCTTCAAGCTGGTTTGGTAACTGTTGTTGTAGGAAAATTATGCATACGGCAAATTGTCATCCCGGCTAGATCCATAATCTAGGGCACAAGCTCTCAAAGATGTCTTCCAAAATCTGATTGACTCTCTCGGTCATCCATCGGTCTGTGGGTGGAAAGCTGTGCTGAATTCCAATCGGGTTCCCAAAGTTTCGTGCAATCGGTTCCAAAATTTCGAGGTAAACTGGGTTCCTCTATCGTCTGATGCTCCTCGGAACTCCGTGTAAGCACACAATTCTGGTCATGTATATCTTTGCCAACTTAGCACTGCTATAGGTAGTCTTGACCGAATAAAATGAGCTACCTTGGTCAAACGGTCGACTATAACCCAAATCGAGTCATATCCTGAGCGAGTCTTTGGCAATCCTGTGATAAAATCCATGCCTAGTTTATCCCACTTCCATTCGGTATCGGCAATGGTTGTAACAATCCTGCTGGCTTCGATGTTACGCCTTTACTTTCGACATACGTGTAAACTGCTACATACTCCGCAATATCCTTCTTCATTCGGTCCACCGAAAGTATTCTTCAAATCCAAATACATCTTGGTATTTCCTGGGTGAATCGAATAGGGTGAATCATGGGCTTCTTGTAAAATCAACTTCCCGATCTACGGGTCATTGGGCACATAAACACGGTCTTGAACCATAGGGTATCGTGCTCGTCCTCACGAAATCCTTTAGCTTTTCCTTTGCTCATTTTCTCCTTTATAGAGGCAACTTCCTTATCTGCCTTTTGGGCTTCTCTGATTTTGTCCATCAGCGTTGACTGAATCTCCAATGCTGCTACATAGCCTCTCGGTACTATTTCCAAACATAGCTCTCGAAGGTCCTCAGCTAACTCATGGGGTATTCCTCCCATCATTAGAGTATTTACGTGGCTCTTACGGCTCAATGCGCTCGCCATTTACATTAGCCTTCCCGGTGCTAATGCAATCTCATGTCATAATCCTTGATAAGCTCTAACCATCTCCTTTGTCCGAGATTCAATTCATACGTGTGAAGTTGTACTTCAAACTCTTGTGATCCGTATTTACTTCACTATTTTTTCCAATGAGAAAATGTCCCCACGTCTTCAGGGCATGCAAAACGGCTGCTAACTCCAAATCATGAGTGGCATAATTAAACTCATGGGGCTTAAGTTGTCGTGAAGCATACGAAACAACTCTTCCTTCCTGCATAAGCACCGCTCCAAGTCCTCGGCGTGAAGCGTGCAATATACCTCATAATCCTTAGTCTGATCCGCAATATCAAAACTGGTGAGGTGACCAATCTTTTCTTCAACTCCTGAAAACTTGCCTCACAGTCCTCGGTCCATATGAATTTATTTTCCTTCTTCAACAATTCTGTCATAGGCTTAGCAATCCTTGAGAAATTCTCAATGAATCTTGGTAGTATCCTGCGAGTCCAAGGAAACTCCGAATCTCTCCAACTGTCGTTGGTGCTTCCCATTTGGTTACGGTCTCAACTTTCGTAGGGTCAATCACTATCCCTTCTCCGGATATAACATGTCCGAGAAATCCAACTTCCTTTAACCAAAACTCACATTTGCTGAACTTGGCATACAACTGGTGTTCCCTCAGTTTCTCCAAAACCAATCGCAAATGTTCCTTGTGTTCCTCTTCATTCTTCGAGAAAATCAAAATGTCATCAATGAACACTACGACAAACTTATCCAAAAACTCCATAAACACTTTGTTCATCGTGTTCATGAAATAAGCTGGTGCGTTAGTCGATCCAAATGACATAACGGTATACTCATTATAGTCCATATCTCGTGGTAAATGCTGTCTTGGGTATGTCCTGCTCCCGAATCTTCAATCGATGGTACCACGATCGCAAGTCGATCTTGGAAAACACCTTGGCTCCTTGCAAGCGATCAAACAGGTCATTTATCATAGGTAGTGGGTACTTGTTCTTGATTGTTACTTCATTCAATCCACGATAATCAACAACCATTCTTAACGATCCATCCTTCTTCTCCACTAGCAAAACGGGTGATCCCCAAGGTGAAGAGCTTGGGCGAATAAAACCTTTATCCAAAAGTTCCTTAATCTGCTTCTTGATTTCCGCCAAATCCTGTGCTGGCATCCTATACGGTCGCTTCGATATCGGGCCTGTTCACAACAGCGGCTCGATCAAAAACTCAATGTCTCTATCCGTGGCATTCCCCGCAACTCTTAGGAAATACATCAGAAAATCCTTCACCATCGGTACTTCTTCCTGTACCACTCGATAAGCAATTAACTTGTGCTCTCCTCGGCTCGTGCCGTGATACATACTTAATCCTTCTTCCTTCGTGTGGTGAGCAAAATTGATCTAGTGGAGCAATCAATGTTTCCTCCATACTTTGATAACCAATTCATACCTAATATCACATCCAATCCTTGGGATTCCGTAACTATTAGGTCCGAGGGAAAACATAGTGTCCAATCCTTAATGGCAATCGATCACACCATTTACTAGCCATGTACTCGCTCGGGTGAGGTTACTAGCATGGTGACCTAAGGGCTTGGGTTGGTAACTTGTACTTATCCACAAATCCCTTGATATGTATGAATGCGATGCACCAAGATCGAAAAGAACAACTGCGATAAATGACTTAACCAAAAACTTACCGATTCGTGCATCGGGCTGATCTTCAACTTCCTCCACTTCAATGTGGTTCACCGTCCTCTATTGAAAGGGTTGGGCTTCTTTCGAGCTTCCATTGCCATTTCCATTCGCCTTCTGGGCCGGTCATTGGCATAATGTCCATCTTGCGGCACTTAAAACAAGTAACATGACTCGTGTCTACTTTGGATGGTGTTGACGGGTTGGTGCGATTCTGTCTGTTGTTTCCTCCATTCCGTTCCCATTCTTGGTCTGTTATGGTTATGCGAATTTCCTCCTCCATGGGTATGCTGAAACTGAATTCCTGGTTTAGGGGTATAACGAGGTTTCGCTGAGCTCCGAGTTATACTTCCCTTGTCCATACTTCCGCTTGCGGTTCTCAATTCTTCTTTGCTTTCCTTCAATCATGAGGGCTCGGTCTACTAACTCCTGGTAGTTATTAAAACTGGCTACCATCAATGGCATGTCAACTCATCATTCAGTCCTTCTAGAAACTTCTCCCGCTTAGCTGCATCCGTAGCAACGCTATCCGGGGCATAACGTGCTATTTTGCTAAAGTCATCCACGCATCTTGTGCCAACCTTCCTCCTTAGCGTAAGTTGCGAAACTCACGCTTCTTCATGGCCATAGCTCCTGCTGAAACATGGGCAAAGGCGAAAAGCTTGCTGAAATTGATCCCATGTGGATGGTTGTCTCACAGGGTAGGTGGCTGTGAAATTCTCCCACCATGCTTCAGCGGGTCCTTCAAGCCGATGTGCTGCAAACTTCACTCTTTCACCATCCGTGCATCCTGCAGCTGGTCAGCTCCCTTCCTATCTTGCGGAGCCACCATCTGCTACAATTGGCTCGGTGCTACCGGAATACACCGTGGGTTTAGTCTAAGGAAACGAGTCGATGATCCGCAGTGGTGGTGGCGGTGGGTTGTTGTTGTTGTTGTTGTTGCCCAGTTACGCACAGTGTTTGAATCGTGGTATTCTCTTTGGATCGGTTGGGTGATCTCTGGCGGAAAAGCGAATCCGGGTCGCGTCTCGGAGGCATCTGATGGGTTTAGAAAAGATGAGAATTTAGAATAGAATGAGGTCTAAGGGGAATCACTACCCAATGCACATGAGCAAACACACACAAAATCACTTCATTCAATCAAACAAAAGCTTACAACGATCTAACTATCGCAAAAGGTGTGTGTACTATAATGTTTACATGGAGGGAATACTACTAATACGTGGGGGACTTCTACTAATTTGAACCGGTGGAAGGCTCCATAATGTCTGCTCCAGCTTCGTCTTCAAAGTCGGGTTCACTTGGATCCGAATCGGTGTCGTCGATGTTGATGTAGTCGCTTGGGCAACCGACATACTGGTCTTCATTCCTGAGCGCCAACTTCTTCTTGAGTTCTTCAATCTCGTACTTAAGATCGTTATTGTGTCTTGCTAGAGCTACGATCTCGTCCATATAGTCCTTGCGAGTTGTCTTTAGTTCTTCTTCAAGCTCGATGATCCTTTCCTTTGCATTTTGCAACTCCAACATATCATTGCACATCTGGTTCTCCTGGTGTCGAATGTGCTGGTTTAACTCCTGGATAAATGCTGCAATGGATCTATCCTTCTTAGTGTTGACGACTTCCCATTTGTCGTCTCGGCGTCCGCAAATCTGGTAGATTGTGTCCTTGAGGTCTTCTTGATAAACTTCTCCAATGCGTCCCATGGTGATGTGAGCTGCCATGCTCTTTCCCGGACTCCAAGTTGGTGCAATCGAAACACTATCTATTGGCTTGGTGATTGGGGTGAATGTCCTTCCTGGAACGTGAGCGTGAATCTTCCAGCGCTCCTCCTCAGGCAGAGTGGCGTTGAAAGTTCCGGTGAAACTTGGTAATCCAATGTTTACGTATTTGGTAACTTCCTTCAAGTGAAATCCAAAAGGTGTGCCTTCATCTGGTTGGGTGTACTTGATCTTCGCGTCCGTCATCCTAAAGAGAGTGGAAAAGATGAGGAGTTAGAAAATGAGAAGAGAGTAGTGATCTATGGCTTTATCTTAGTGGTCGTGTCCTATAGTCAGCGTGTGCTCGATACCATTCTCTGTCATGACTGCAGACCGAATGGATCTAGCGCCTGTGCTCGATGTCATCCTCGATCAAGAATGCCGACACAAAGACAAGATTTCGAAGGATTTATAGCAGAGTAGCAATCACACACTTATTACATCGTTGTCCACAAGGGAACTTGATACAATAATATGGCTTAAGGCCATCTAATAATAACAGCGGAAGGCTTGGAAAACGAGTGAGTCCATCAACTCCAGCGGCATCACTGAGTATAGAACCACAACCTAACATCTTACTCGTCATCTGAAAAGTCTGCAACATGAAAAGTTGCAGCCCGAAAACGGGTCAGCACATGGAATATGCTGGCAATGTAACACATAGAGAGCAATGAAGCAATAAGCCTATACTACATGCATATTTGGCTGGTGGTAAGGCTCTACGGTTACATTTTTGCGAAAAGCCAATTTTTCCCTACATCAAAGGAATAATTTTATTTAACTATCATGGTGGTTGTTAAACATTGAGAATGGTTGACAACATCCTCAATCCCAATTAAAAAGTTCTAATTAAAAACCCAATAACTTTATTATTTGAAGTTAAATGTTGAGATTAACATGATAATCAAGTATTTGATACTCATTACGTCCATAACCGTGGTCACGGCTAATCATGATTAGTTTATACACTCTGCAGAGGTTTGCGCACTTTTCCCCACAAGACTCGACCGCCTCCGTTTGGTTCTCGCACTACATGGTGTTTGAGAGACGGATGACCGAGATATAGTCTTTCAGAAGCGCTAGCACCTTACATGTGGGTAGACCGTACCAACCTACATCCCCTACATCAGCTAGCCTACCCGTAAGAGTTCGCACAACTTAGTCAACTATGCCAGAGCCCATAATTGGCTTGTGGCTGCACACGGAAGTTTCTAGTTTGAATAATCTTATGATCCCTTAGAGCACAGGTGGCGGTCCAAGAAATACAGGCAAATCCTGATAGAAACCAGGTGCCTCAATCCACCCATATGTGTGTTTAAGTTGCCACCTTAGATAAACCATTAATTATCAATCTCACATCTGTCATGGATATTCACTCACCCAATCCACGTCTACTAGCATAGCATGGCATAATCAAGCAAACGAAGAAGAAACTCCCAAGGTTACATAAGTAAACAGTGTAATAGGTACTACCTCAATCTACTTCCCATCCCACAATTTGATTAGATCCTAATCATGCAAGTGTTTGAGGGTTTGATCTAATGCAATAAAAGCTGGGTAGTAGAAAAAGTATGATCAAAGTGTTACTTGCCTTGTCGATAATCCATGAGTCCTAGAGATTCAAATAACAAGCGGCGCACCGGTGATCTAACGCAGACAAACAACAAGCATACAATAAGTACTCATCTAATGCACAGGAAATCTCGAATAAAAGATCTAACCAGATAGTTCAACTTAAGAACCCTGGTTGCAAAAGAATCGAATCAAATAAAGCATCGAAAGTCGGAACTCGAGAGAGAACGACTCGGTTTAACAAATCTGAAAATAGGTCAAAATTTTACAGTAGCAAAACTCTGTGAAAGTAGGTTAGTCGGAACGGCGGTTTCGTTACGAAACTCCAGGTAACTGAATCACCTGATTCCGATAAACGAGCAAGAAATAAAACAGTTTTGAAAATCGGATCAGAAATCGAATCTGAAAAATAACGGATTAAATCCGGTTTAAAAGAAAACGACGAACGAACTAAATAACGAACGTTCGTTAACAGAACAAATCCAACGAACGCGTTCATTGAAACGAACGGGTCGGTGAACGTTCGTTAGTTAAGAAAACCGAAAAAAAATAAAACCAATCTAGGTTTTTTTTTTAAAACCGAACTTTTAAAAAACCGGATCGGGTTTTTTGAGAAAACGGATCGGAATCGGATCGGATCAGCGGCGGCGGGCTACTCTCCGGCGTCGCCGGGCAGGCTCGGGCGGCGGGCGACGGGTCGACGGTGGCAGCTGGGTCGGCGAGGGGTTCGGGGCGACGAGGGTCGGCGGCGGCCCGGCGACGGGCGGGCGGTTTTCAAGGGCGGGCGGCGGCGGGTCGAGGGCGGCGCGGCGGGGCGAAGTTGAGAGAGAGGGGGTTCCGCGGGTATTTAAGGAGGGGGGTTCCGCTGCTTGGGGAGGGGGCAAGGAGCTGCTCGAGCCGGACCAAGGGCGGGCGGCGTGGCGCGGCGGCGGACGCCGCCAAGGGCGCGAGGGAGAGGAGGAGGTGGGCCGGGGGCGCCTGGGGCCTGGCTGGCTGGGCCGGCTGGGCCTCGGTCCAGGGGGGGCGGCGCGTTTAATTTTTTTTTAAAATTAAAACTAAACGAATTTAAAAAAAAATACCAAATGAATTTCAAATTAAATAAAACAAATTTTCCCCGACTCCTAAAAATGAGTCGAACAAAATGAACTTTTAAAAACTGCAACATGCAAATAAATTTTAAAATGCTCATTTTGCCTAAGCAAAATAAATCTTCAAAACCCAAATTTGGTTTATTTAAAATATCTTCGTTTTTTCCTAAATATTGGGAAAGTCATATTATTCCCTCTCTTGAGATTTTATAGGAAAAACTTTATGAAGATAATTAAATAAATCTCATGATCCTATTTCCAAAATTTGAGAAATCCCAAATATGAAAATAATGAAACTTCCAACTTCTCTCCGAGGGTCCTTGAGTTGCGTGAAATTTTCTAGGATCGGAAAATGCGAGAAAATATGATATGCACGATGATCTAATGTATAACATTCCAAATTGAAAATTTTGGGATGTTACATGCCCGTATGTACGTACGTGGCCGTATTTACTTTCTTGCACCCTGGCCGATGTACGTACGTGTACATGCTACGCGCGCGCCTCTACTACCACACGTGCGCGCCTCTACTACCACCAGTATGTACGTACACGTTCGCGACCAGAATGACAACGCTACGTACGCTTCGACCGGGTGGGTCCCGACTGTTAGGCACTTCCTTGCGTGCGAAGATGTAGATGGTGGGTCCCAGCAGTCAGGGGAGCGAATCATATTTTTGCCCGTAATATGGATGCACTTCCTTGCGTGCGAAGATGTAGCTGGTGGATCCCAACTGTCAGGAGGAGAAAACATTATTTTTCAGGGTAAAAAGGATGCAGTTGCATGCATGCGTCCATGGGTGTGGTGCGTCCCCACTGTCAGCCTCTCATGTACAGTCATCTTCCGATGACTCTCGGTTGTTGACCACGTTGACCACACCGTGCCGAGTGCACCAAGGCCGGTGGACGAAGGCGATGCCCAGACTGGAACGACTCGGAGATGGGGAAGACGCGGCAGTGGAGTTGCAGATGGAGAGGAGTGGGAAAGTTGACTGGTTCGGGTGCGCGGCAGCGCTGCCACCCATGGGAGACAGGAGCAAGAACAGAGGTTGAAGAAGGAGCATCGCTGTTGGATTAACATCAAATGGCCCAGCTGCTAGAATCATTTGTTGATTAAGTTGACAAAGCCCTGCGTACACGTCTGCTTAGTAGGCCCACAAGTCAGCCACCAAATCTGCCGGGTCCCGGCTGTCATCGGGAGGAATGGTTTTTTTTCGCATAACAAGGAGGCACTTCCTTCCATGAGAAGACACAGCCGGTGGGTCCCAGCTGTCAGGGGGAGGAAACAACTTAATAAGGAGTAACTTTCCTTGCGTGCGACCATGAACCTCGTGGGTCCCAGCCGTTAGGCTCTCCACGTACAGTCCTCTTCCGATGACTCTCGTATGTTGACCACGCCGCGCCGAGCGCACCGAGGCGGTGGACAACGGTGAGGCCCAGCATCGAACAACCCGGAGATGGGGAAGACGCGGCAAAGGAGTCGCAGAAGGAGAGGAGTGGGAAACTAGACTGTTCAAAAGGGTGGGCCTACACTCGGTAGAGAAAAAACAGAGGCGCGGAGTGGAGGGATGGCCTGCCGTTGGCGGGGTAGCGTTCACTAAAGCATAAAACAACGCCATTGACGCCGGAGGCTGGAGCAGGCGGTCCCAGCAGCGTTGGGGAAGAAGACGAGAGATTTAAGAAGAATGCCGGCCGTTGGATGTAAATCCAACGCCTTCTTAGTCTTCGACCTACTGGCCCACATGTCAGCCAGTCCATTTGTTTCTTAGTGCATTTGTTGGGCTGGGTGAAACAATGATGTAGCATCTATGCAGCATGTTTATATATATATATATATATATATATATATATATATATATATAGTAGAATTTAAATCCCATTTGCATTTTTCTCGAAATCCGTGGACTTGCTGGGCTTGGTGAAAATATCATGTTGGGCTGGACAGACAAATGTTATAAAAACATAAACACATGATTGCATGTCTATTACTGCATTGGTCTGTAAAATCTTTGCAAGCTTATGTACGCAATCACTAGGAGTTAACTTGCTAAGTTATATATAAACAATTATTATTATTATTTTATAAGAACTTTCAACTTACGAAATAAAATATCATTTTAATTTGATGAGTTAATAGTACATGGGGTATTATTATTTTTAGGCTAGACGTGGGATAGTTGAGTTGGTTCTAGGGAAAAGTACTGGGAGAAAACTGAGTTTACATCGAAAAAGAAAGTGGGAGAAAATCCAAACATAGGATTAATGAAAACAAAAAATAAAGGAAGTGGGAAGGTCTATAAAATGGTTGGACGAACGACGGGTTTAACGGAACCTTATGTTGTTTCTATTATATATATATATATATATATATATATATATATATATATATATATATATATGTAATAAAATAATATATAAATATATGTTCAATTTTGCATTCTAATAGAAAAATAGAACTGAGCTGTGCGTCGTCTTGAAAAAACAAGCATAACTTGGGTTGCTGATGTTGTAGACAAGCTAGGTTGGGAGGCCCAGAGGCCTCCTGATACCTGCTGGATACAAAAAATGTTGAAACATGTCATGGGCTGCCCATGTTAAACAACCAAACCTAGGCCATGGATCTAGTGGGCCCGGGACAGTCAGCCTCTCGACGAACAGTTGTCTTCCGATTCCTCTTGTTTTGCTGACCATGGTGGGAACGATAGATGGCGGCGCCGTGGCGAGAGCACCATGACGGAGGACGACATCGAGACCTCGGACCGAACGAACCGGAGCGGGGGAAGACGCAGGCGGAGGGGGGGACCGAACGAAATTGTTTGCTTTTTAGTGGCTATTTGCTTATGTATGTAACTAGTTCGGAAATAGAGTAAACTAGTTTTTTTAACGGACAAGTGAACTAGTTACATACATAAGCAAATAGCCACTAAAAAAGCAAACAAGTTAATGGGTTCTTAAAAGAAATATTTTGGAAAAAACAAATAATTACGACACATAGGCTAATGCATGAAACACTCAGATGATAAAGGTGCTTATAAACAGATAAAGTACAACATCTAGACCTTCCTGGCACGCTTGATCATGACGCTGCGGCTGTCCGTGTACTCGTCGGTTACGGGAAGCAGACACACCCTCATGTCCAAGATCCGCCTGTACATGTCGTAGCATGAGTATGCGTCCTTGGCCCATAGGTTATGTAGGCTAGATTCAGAGGTACCTCTCACGTGTCAAGGTCCTTGGTATCATTGTCTTCTTTCATGTTGGCGTATCAGGGGTCGATGATGGTCTCGGCGAGGTCAACCACGAAGTCCTTCTCCTGCCCGTTGCCGATGATCTTGTATTGCTTCTGGATTTCGACAAGCTTGTTGCACCAGATGGCCGAATCGTCGCGTTCTTCCTTCTCTCCACCGTACTGAAGGTGCAGTCGGCGCTGCCAATGAAACGGGCGAATGCTCCAGAACCTCTGATGGCCTTACAGCAGTGGTAGATGAGAACCTCGTCCCGCACACATACCTGGGCGACGGTGATCCGCTGGTCCCTGTCAGGAGATGAATGGATGGGCGCAAGGTCTACTCCTACGACCTTGTGCTTTCTCGTCTGTCAGACGCTTGAACTTTGAACTCGGCGAGAGCTTCACCGAGTCCGGATCGTTGGTGTACATCACATATAACTTGGTGCAGCCATAGGACTGAACGGCGAACTCAAAGGGGAACTCCTTGCTGATGTCCATATCCAGCAGGCTCACCCCTTGGATTGCCATTGGAGTCTCTTCAAGTGAACGAGTGGGTAGGCGGCGGCAGCAGTTTGTTTTTCAGCCCTTGGAGAACTGGATTCAACAGTAAACTGAGTGTGTACAGGCGACAACAGTTACTACCCCTCCCTCGCCCGCTGCACGCCCGGCAGAAGATGCACCCTCGGCGCATTCAAACGCTTCCATTAAGAAACCTACTCCGTCAACACGTCAGTTCACGAGCGGGTCTTTATTGGTACTGTAATAACAAGAGTTATTGGTCACTTTACTTAAATTTAATTAGCTTTAATAGAAATTTATACTTAAGACAAGCAATGCATTGGCTCGTTCTATCAGTGCCACAGGATCAACATGCACAACAATTAGAATTATTATTCTCAAGACGCACACGATTAGCACATTTGTCGCACTTTCACACAGATAATACTACCAAGTCTGAACTGTTTGTTATGGTTGTTGTCCTCGGCATCATCATGCCGTGTTTCCCAGCTTGCAAGATTAAATAATATCCAAATAATAAGTACAATAAAGATGCCTACACATCTCATTGATTCCCAGCTTGCAAGATTCATAACCAACAAATAAGATTCAAATAATAAGTACAAAAATATGCCTACACATATCATTGATTCCCAGCTTCCAAGATTCAGAACCAACCCATTAGAGCCTTTTGATAAAGTGAATATCAGGATTAAATCCATCTTGGCTAGCCGTGTCATACAACCGAAGAACTTGGCGAATGCTCTTGAACGTCACAACATCTGTAGTTGAGTATTCCTATTTGCACATCACAAACAAGAAGAGCATGATTACTATAATAGTGGCACTCCTTGAACTCAACCTGCAGCTCCACTAGGATGAGGCCTGCCTGGAGTTCCATGATTCAATTCATGCGCCTTTTTCTGCAGTTCACCTGAAATGAGCCAAAGATTGCACCATTCAGCTAGCAAGAAGTACTTGCTCTTGTGAGCTGGCAGGTTCTTGTTTAGTAGTTGCTCTAAAATTGAGGAACATTAAGGTTGGCTGTCCGGCTCATGTAAGGTGCAACTATAATTTGCTTATCCTTTTGTGCAGTTCCACTAAAATAAAGTGCCATTGTGGTGATAGTGATGACTCCTCTTGCAAAGGCTAATAAAATGTTGTACGAGATTACCAGCAGAACTTGACGGAGATTTTGGAAACTCCAATCACCATTTTGTGCAGTTCCACCAAAATGGAGAGATGTTGCCCACGTGACATTTTAGTTGAACTGCACAAGACACTCACTCCAAAAAAAGGTGTTTTGTGCAGTTCACCAAAAGGTCACAATAGCAACAAGGTGAAATGGATATCCCTATCTGCACAAAAGATAGAAAGTAAACAATTGCTGGTCAATAAGAATATATGAAACATACACGAAATCAAAAGAAGCATCTTAATTATGTTCATGGCAATCATGCAAGGACAGTAGAAATTTTAAAACGTTAGCAATGCTTCATGTTACCGGAAGCATTACTATCAACAATGACATTCGTCAAATATGGGATTACTTTAATGGTGGCATTGCTTGTTTACCAGATACAGTAAATCAACAGCAGCTAAAGAGTTGGTTTAAGGGCATGGGACCGTGGGGACACCAGGACACTCAGCAGCATAAAGGAGCAACTTACTTATCATACTGGGGAAAATAGCCGGAGTACCATTTGTAACACAGTTTAATTGCATCTTATCACTGGAGGCATTCGATTAACAATAACACTGGTTAGACATGTCCCTAAGGTAACAATGTGATCACTTCATTTTATATGCGCCCTTAAATTAACAAGAGCAAAAGGTTGGTATAAGGACATGCGACAGTGGACGCATCAGCACAATGTACCTACAAGGAGGCATAAAGTGGTGATGCCGAGTTTGTTCATGCTATGTGAGGGCAGCAAATCTAATCCTGGAGACCTTTTACTATGTGAGGGCAGCAAATCTAATCCTGGAGACCTTTTACTATGTGAGGGCAGCAAATCTAATCCTGGAGACCTTGTACTATGTGAGTGCAGCTAATCTAATCCTAGAGACCTTTTACTATGTGAGGGTAGCAAATCTAATCCTGAGACCTTTTACTATGTGAGGGCAGCAATTCTAATCCTGGAGACCTTGTACTATGTGAGGGCAACAAATCTAATCCTGGACATACTCTGTTGACTAGTCCACCAGCCGCCACTTTCTATCCTTTTTTCAACCAATAATAGATCTGTTCCTTATCCAGTTTGTACTATGTTTTCCCATTGTTTCCCTTTTCAACCAAGAGACCGGTTGGGTATCCGGTCTCTACTACTTTCACCATATTATTTCCTCTTTGAATCAAGTCCTAGATTCATGCTACTACTTTCCCCCCTTTCTTTGTTGTTTGAACAAAGTCCTAGATTCGAATGCATGAAGTAGCTTTACCTCTAATAATACTAAAAATTTAGGTGGCTTTGGAAGAGCTGATGGGAGTAGAAAAAGATGCACTTGCAGACACGTGGGGAGCTGGGGCAGTAGAGCAAGGCCGCTTTCGAAGAACTGATACCTGAGGGTCGTCGGGATGTCGGCGGCGGTAGGTCGGACCTGCACACAATACGGCAGGGAGTAAGAAGGGTCAGAGGACCTCCCGAGACGGTGCTGTGTCCGAGAGAACGGCATGGGTAGCTGATCGGGCTCCTCCGGCAGCTGTGGGTTTCCTCCCTCGCCGACAATGACCATGTGAATGATGCACCTAGTCCTCTACACACACCAGCCGAAGGGATCCGGCGGGATCTGTGACCAGCGGTGAGCAGAGACAAAATGTCGCTACCGCTATCTTGTTTATATCTGGAGAGGATGAGAGAATGAAGAGAGCAAACCTAGTAAAGCAAGCGCTCAGGCCCCTGCGTACATATATAGTGGAGTAATTATCTTTTTCTCTCTACAACAAGCGTTTCAATTTGTGTATGTGGCATTAAAGAAAAGAAACTCTCTATTTAAGGTGACTAATCAGACGACTCCTACTTACTACTACTAGTAGTAGTATTGTTCACTTGTGCTCCCCGGTCCTCCATTCATTGAACAACCCCACGGGTGAATAAACATACAATACTAGTATTTATATAGAACGAACAAGCTCGAACTCGCGTAGTTAAAAGTTGAGGGCGGGGCTTTTCCCGGGCAGTACGCGCGGCAGTTTTCGCCTAGGTGGTTTGACAGAGAGGCGAGGAGGGTGAGGGAGTAGCAGATTCAACTTACTTACTGCTGGAAAGGTTGGGCTATGCGATTTGACGGCGCGTTACTGCTGGAAAGACTTGTGATATGACTACTCACTATAGTCATGAATTACTGGCGGTACGACCGGCGTGATGCCCCCCTTCCGTTCTGCACTCTCATCTGGTGCATGACATGTATTACGTCGACTCGGATGCAGGATGCTGCTGGCTCTCCCACATGTCGGCAAAGTAGTATGTAGTAGTAAGGAGCAAAGAATCATGCGGTATAAGTCTTTCTAGAGATTCCAACAAGTGACTACATACAGAGCAAAATGAGTGAATCTACACTCTAAAATATGTCTACATACATCCGTATGTTGTAGTCAATTTGAAATATCTAAAAAGACTTATATAATGGAGGGAGTAGTAGTACTACTACTACTCACCTCGGAGGAGTGCGGACCACGGCAGCCCAGTGAATCAGCAGTAGAAATAAACAAGCTGATATGGCCATAAAAAACAATGTGCCACGATCCAGACTATAGCATGTACAGTACTACTCCTCTTTGTTTGGATCCTGAGTTAGAGATAGTTTGGGTTGAAATAGCCTCAAATTATCCAAACAGGAGGGGTTAGTTTGAGCTAGTTTGCTCTAACCCAGCTAAAAAAACTAGCATGATGGAGAGGTTCTAATTGGGTTAGTTCTCCTCGGGCCCACTAAAAGAGAACTAAAAAATCTCCCATGCCCGCACCAGATCGCTCCCTCCGCCCCCCCCCCTCACACGACTCCTCTTTGTTCCCCATCGGGCCGCCCGCCCAAGCGCCACTCCACCGCTCCGCCGCTCGGCCTCTCTCTCATCCGGCCGCCCTCTCCTTGACCTTGAGCTCGCCCACTCCCCTTCACGGTCGTTTTAGCCCTCTCTGTCTTGTCTTGTGCGGTGCATCTACCAGGGAGGTCGCGAGAGGGGTGAGTTTGTTCGTTCCTTCTCTGTCTCACAACCATATTATTGATCTTGCTCGCTCTAGCGCTAATTCTGATTTGGAAAAGTAGATCCTGATTAAACTTGGTATAGATTTGTGGTGCACGCATGGAATTGTTTGATGCTTCTTGAGGAGGTAATAAATAATTCTAGAGGCCAAAAGATTCAGTTCACCTTTCTAGGTATTTCAGTTTCAGGCTTGCATTCTTTCTAGAGGCCCAAAGAATCAGTTCACCTTTCTAGGTATTTCAGTTCTAGGCTTGCATTGTTTCTAGAGGCCCAAAGATTCAGTTCACCTTTCTAGGTATTTTAGTTTCAGGCTTGCATTATTTCTAGAGGCCCAAAGATTCAGTTCACCTTTCTAGGTATTTCAGTTTCAGGCTTGCATTATTTCTAGAGGCCCAAAGATTCGGTTCGTAGTCGTTGGCAAGTGGCCCTGCTACGAATGCCGGTGTCGACCTCAACTTCATAGCCTTGGCGTGTAGCTGTTCGAGGCTTGGGCTCTATAGAGCCTTCCTCCAGAGCTATGATGACGAGCTCCTCCATGGGTGTCTGAGGGGCTCCGGGCTCGTTCCCTATCGTGAATGACTTTCGTGATGAGTTAGCTCATGCTTTGTTTCATGGAGTGTATTTTTTTGTGAAGCTTGATTGAGGACTTGTATGTTTAAGTGGGATATCTCAATTGTATGGACAAAGTAAAATTTATCATGTTTTGCAGCTTGATTTGCAAAGATGGTTCATTTATGTCAATTGTGAGCGGGAGGAGGCCACACAAGAGCCGTCCACACCAAATCCGACAGGAAATAGGGTCCAAAGTAGTCAAATGATTGAGAAAGAACATTTATTGTCAATCGAAATCCTGCCATCCATACACCTCTTTGGTTCAGAGTTGGTTAAGAGTTAGAATCTAACTCTAACCTCTAACTGAGTTAGAGTTCTCCTCGTCTCGGTTCATCGCCATCATAGTTTCCCCATTTCTGTGTTTTAAGTATCCTGCGAATCAAAGAGGCCCTTAGACTGGTTTAGGTCCGGTAGTTTTTTATAAACGTGCTATGTCCAAAATTTAATGAACGTGCTCCGGTTTCTACAAAAATAATCCGGTTTCATGTAGTAATTTATTTATTTATTTATTATTCTGCGGGGGGTTTGCATGTAATTCGTGAGGTCTGAAATGTAAAGTACCCCGGCATATGCTCCGAGTCGTGCATGTACTACGAACCAGATGCTCTATGTCCCACATGTCGGCGAAAGGGAGCACGTGGAAATAGTCTAGGAGTACATATAGGAGGATAAATGCGTGAACAAATATGTACGGTGAAGCGTAGCTACAGTTCGAAAAGGAGACCTAAAGTGATGACAGGTATAGGTCGCACGCACCCAACTAGTGGTAGTACTAGACATACGACCACTTTTTCCCTAAAAAAAGAGGTACGAGTGCTCAGTACTCCTATTCTATCAACGCGAGTCCCATCTGAGCAGTCGAAGCCGGGTGGGCGGGGTGGGGATTTGCCGATGGTCGGTTTTCTCAACTGCGGCCCCACCTCACAGTGAAAACGTTACTACTGGAATAAAAATGCCATATACTCCTATACTATATCTATATCTACACTCTCATAAAAAACAGAGTTGGTGATGATGGTGTGCCTGCCATCCTGCAACATAGGCCGTCCGATTTATATCTGACGAATAGGAAGGAAACTATGGCAATTTTGCAAAAAGGTACCCACAAACCTCTTGACATTTGCAAATAAGGCCTTCCCTCGTTCATCCTTTTCTCTCACAAGATAAACTAGTCATACAAATGCATCTTGATGTTACGTGCAACGCACGGGCATCTTGCTAGTACTAATAAAACATTAAGGCCACGAGGCGATGCAGTGCTGGTTACAGGAGGCAAGAAGAAGAGATGCATCCATCAACGACGTCCACCTCCACCACTCAGGGCGTCGGCCCACCGAACAGCGGCTAAGTAGCAGCGGCTTTCGTGGCCAGGTCGACGTGCTTCTGAACAATGCCGTCCAAAGATTTCAGCCGCTGGAAGAAGGTCAACGTCTTTCTGTCCTCGTTGGCCTTGTAGTGGCCTATGTAGATGATTTCCTCATAGACGTGGATGTGCAGGTCGACGGTTTCTTGCATGGCGAGGCGCTGTGCGATGAGCGCGGCCTCGAGGTGCACATTCTTCATCGCGTCATCCGGCACCTGCAGGGCCACTAGGGCTTGAAAGAGTTCATCGCCATGGAGGCCGATGAGCGTGGCAGGCAATGAGGAGCCTGGGCACGCGGGCTGGAGCAGTACGGCAAGGTCGTCCGTGCGCTCCTTGACGGCGGTGAACTTGCGGATGGAGTTGACCATCATGTCGTCCATGCGAGAGGCGAAGCCGGCGTCGGCGAGGGCTACGACGCCGGTGGTCGCCAGCACCGTCTGGAAATGTTGCGCGGTGCGGGACCGCAAGCCGGCGCCTTGGATAATTTGGCACAGCCGACTGCCACTCGCGTCCATCTCCTCCATAGGTGCTTCTGGCTTCTGGTCACTTGGTCTTGGATTGGAGTGAGCAGTGTTGCGCAGAGACAAGGAGTAGATGGATTGGAGTGGTGGGCGCCTTTAGATGAGAATCCAAACTCTGTTGCATTCACATGTGCTGGTTGTATTCTACTTCTCCAATTAATTCCCTCTATATGTAATTTGAGGATGCATCATTGACCGTTCAACATCCCGGGAACCGCTAACCTCTCCCTCCTTGGCATTCAAGCACCTATGGAGGCGATTGCCGCTCGCGTCTATCGCGTGTCAGACGTTCCTGTCGACGATGAGGTGCCTATGGTGACTTCATAAATTTCGAGATGATAGTACTTGTATACTCAATATTGTGCACCGCGACCAAGGCGGAGAGGAAAACGAGAGAACTACGTATTTATTCACTGTGTAGATGTCAGGACCCCGATCCTAAGTCACACCGATCTAGCATGTAACACATCATATCACTTTGCGGCCTCACGCACGGTATTCCCACGGGTGTCGCCTTACCATGGCCGGGACCGTTTGCGTCTTTTGGCTCACGTATATGATAGTGTCGCTAGCATCCATATGACAAAGAACCCGGGCCGACATGGCTAGTCGTGAACCCAAAGCGGCGCTAACCTATGGGGACAGGCATACATGAATCACATCGAGCATGTCGGTCATCAACGTATATATTCGGCTGTAGCACTGGCTATGAGGACTCCGGTATCCGGCTGTAGCGAGCTAGGCAGGACTCGAATAACACCGCGTGACATTTCCCGAGGGGACAGACATAGGAACGAAATGAAACACATGCCGGCCCGATCAAGTGTCCAAGCAGTAGTGCTTTGGGCTAGCAGGACTCCGGTGAACCGGGCAGAAGCGGACTACTATCGCTCGTAATCACGAGACTACATTTCCCCATATGAGAGGCTGCTAAGGATAAACAACTAGTTTGTCGGATCCCACACATATCAAGCATTTCAGACATACACACATTATGCTCGATATGCGTAGATACAACATGGCATCACAACATAACTCTCTGACTCAAATATTTATCAATAGGCTCAAGAGCGAGATATTACAAACATGGGTCTCATGACCCAACACTCGAAACATACAAGTCAAAACACAAGCGGAAGCTAATCATGTGCAGAGTACAGACAACTATAAATGAAAAAGGCCGAGAAGCCGACTATCTACCAGATCTGCCAAGGCACAAGATCGTAGCTGAGGTAACAAGCTAAACGTCAAGTCCAAGCGGAACTACTAGCGAGACCGACGCGTTTCTCGCAAAACATAAAATAAGCAAACGTGAGTACAATTGTACTCAGCAAGACTTACATCGTAACTAACTACATATGCATCATTATCAAAAGGGGTGGTGGAGTTTGACCGCAGCAAGCCAGCTTTGACCCGTGGCTATCCTGAACTACGATTGCAAGTAACTCTTTTGAGGTGGCGCTGCGAGTCCACATATTCACCATGTCAATACACCACTATGGACCCGCTCCCGTCTCCCTACGAGAACGCCATCCATAGCACTCACGCTTATCTTGCGCATTTTAGAGTATCCAATTTCACTTATCTATGAACCAATATAGGCAACCCAGAAGTCCTTTTCCGTGGACACGGCTATTCGAATAGATCATATTAAACCCTGCAGGGTGTACTTCTTCACACGCTCTCACCACTTACGCCGTTTACACGACATGTACTCGGCAACCTTCAAGCGGAAGCCCAACGTGGGTGTCGGCCACGGCCTACCTAAACACTCAAGTCCCTAGTCCAGGTTTATCGCCTATTCGGGTTCCATCCGCAGGAGTCCGGCGAGGTTTCCCATACAGCCCGAGCGATGTGTGCGGGGTTCCCGAGATACCAACGGGCACTTTCGGTACACCAACACGGTGCCTACCGCAACACAACCCACCCATAAGGTCAGCGTTGCGTGCGGCCCCCATCATGCTACATACTACAGTAACTACTTGCAACTCCCGGACTAAGAACAAGGGTGGTTAAGAAGCCGTGAGGGTCCATTGGTTTCGGGCCCAATGCGTGGTAGTAACTGTTTCATGGATGACAAAACAGAACTCAGTTCACGAGGGCGGCTGCAATAAGACAACCCACCATGTACTCCTACATGGCCTCTCACCGCTACCTTTACCAAATCGTGTTCACACACTTAGCTCATACACGTGAGGACATGTTCACACAACCATTCCAATTCATTCCCGATGAATCAGACCCGACTCAACTCTAAGCGATGTAGCAGTGCATGACAAACAAGCATAAATGAGTAGGCACAACATGGCTCAAACAATTCCTACTCATGCTAGTGGGTTTCATCTAATTCTTGTGGAATGACAGTCATGCAAAGGATCAAGGGGTTCAGCTACCGCAGCAAGTAACACATGAGTCGTTGTTGTCCTAATGCAGTAAAATAGAGCAGGAGCGAGAGAGTGGGATTATATCGGAATGAACAAGGGGGTTTTGCTTGCACAGCACTTGAAGATAATATAGTTCTTCATCGGTGTCATCGAACAATCGTCGGAACATCGCTCTACGGGAGGGACAATTACCCAAACAAGAGAGAACACAATCAATGCAATGCACATTCACATGAATGACATGTCATATTAAGGTACTGAATTCACCTAATGCAATAATAACCCGAGTTAGTTGAAGTGGAATTCAAACAAGGTTAAACTCAACTCCAAATGCTAGTTCATAAATTACCCTAATCATGATTCATCCTATTCAGTGAGGTTAACTTGTTTAAACATGCATGATCATGGCATAAACAGATTCTTCATATTTTTCTGATCATTTTTCATATATAAATTATTTCCATCCGAGTTACGGTTGAATTTATATGATTTTTAGAAGTTTAGAGAATTTTCTGGAATTTCCTAAATTAAATTAAATCCAGAAAACTAGTTATTGCGTCAGCCTGACGTCAGGGTGATGTCAGCAAGTCAAAGGCGCCGTCCAGGTCAAACCTGACACAGGGACCCACCGTCGATGTCTCTGGCTGGTTTGGGTGGATGACAAGTGGGACCAGTCAACGTTGACTTGACTCAGTCAAAGTCTGACGCGTGGGGTCCACGGGTTAGTACTAATCTAAACAGAGAAAATAAAACTAACCTAATTAGGCTCGGGGCCCACATGTTAGTGGGTCAGGGGGGGATTAGTTAGCGGGTGATTAGGCCTAATGAGGTGGCCATGTCGGCGTGGCCGGAGTTAGGCCGGCGGCGACCAACCGAGTGGCGGTGGCTCACCGGAGTTGCGCTTAGGGCCATGGTGAGGCGCCGAGGGCACCGAGGAGGGAGCCCGTGATCCAGCAGATCTGGGGAGACCAACGGGAGGTGCGGGGTGGCTGAATTTCATGGCGTCGAGCTTTGGCGGCGGCCGGAGTTCGGGTGGGTGTGGGTTGGCACTAGAGGGCACGCGGGAGAAACTGGTCGGCTACGGGCTCTGGAGATGTGTTGAGCACGGTGGTGTGCTCGGCTGAAGCTTCTAACGGCTCCAGCCACGCGGTGACGAGACGGCGGGCGGCGACCTTCGTCATGTGATGGGCAGAGCTGGAGAAGGGATCGATGGTGGGGAGAGAGGGTTCGGTGAGAGGAGCTCACGGTGGTGGCGCCGGTGATCTCAGCGTGCTCGGGGCGGCTGGTGTGACGAAGAATCGGTCGTCGGCGGCCGGAGCAGAAGGGCGAAGATGGCGTCGGCAGCGGTTCCCGAGGGCGTCCGGCGTCATGTGGCTCAAGCGGGAGGACGGGGCGTCACGGCGGAGGCCATGGGTACGTCGGCGAGGCGAGGAAGGGCCTGTGGGCACGACGGCGGTGAGCTGCGCGCTGCGGGTGTGTTCGGGCGGCTGCGGGAGAGAGAGCCGGAGCGGTGGGGAGTTGCCAGAGAGGGGAGGAGAGGGGTGCTGGGCGTCTCGGTAGCAGCTGAACTTCATGGCGCTGCCCGGCCTGAAGCATGAGGTGGAGGCTCGGGCACGGGCGCGTCGACACGCCTCTGCCAGTAGGCAGAGGTTGAAGACAGCGGTGCCCCTGGTGGGCTGGGCTGCCTAATGGGCCGGCTACAGGTAAGGCCAGGTAAGTTACAGGTGAGTTATTCTCCCTCCTCTCTGTTTTTTTATTTGTTTTAGTTTTCTATTTTTGTTTGCCTCTGTTTTAGTTTAGTAAAATACTAAACCATTTAATAAAATCCTGAAGATAATTATGTGGCTGGAACTAATGTGTACCAGACCACATAAAATGTCCCAGAATTATTGGACATATATTAAGTATATATAAAATATATTTCCAATGCAAATAGTTATTGAATTAATTCAAAGGCCCAAGATAAAATGTTTCATACACCCCAAAATTATTGGTTTGAATTTTATTCTTGCCAATAATTTTCAAAGCTGAAAAGGAACATTTCCTTGGAAACATTTGAAGCAATTTTTAATGTTGATCATTTATTTTAAATGATTCCTGGGGCTCTCCAATTCCCCAATTCAAATTTAAAGGAAATTTAGACATGATGCATGGATGCAAGAAAATCAAGCTAGGGCTGATCTGGGGCTGTGACAGCTCACCCCCACTAAACAAGAATCTCGCCCCGAGATTCAAGACGTGAGGCAAGAGGAAAAGGGGGAGTCACAAACTATCACAATCTTCATGATCCATTTGCCCTTCTCGAAGATGTTGATTTACTCCATCATCTTGGTCTTGACGTCTTTGCTTTCGAGGTCTTCACTTGACGCGACAATAGAAAGAAAGGGGAAACCCTACATGATTCGATCTTCCACGAAGATCAAGTAAACATGATCGACTCACGGACTGAGACGGTGACACATCTCGAGTTGAGACACAAAACACATCGAGAGGGATGGAAGAACAAAGGACGGGGTTTGATTGGTGGCAACAATTCCACGCTTAGAAAGATGGTGGATGGTGTCAAGGTGGCGAGAAGATACTTTCCATGATTCAATAACGGGCCACCTCGAGAAAGGTGGCGCGAGGAACTATTCCCTTAAGTGGCAAAAAGAATTACTTTTGATCCATAGATCATTGGAACTCTTTATACCAGCCTAAGGAAATTAGAACGATCGTTTGGCGGAGTGCAGGGAATGGTACACCCGGACTAGAATGGATGATGTGGACTACCTTGTTGAAGACAACGCAATGGATGACTTTTGCTTGTCGTCGGAGGTGGAGGGGACCCATGGTAAGTCCACTTTTGAGGATGATCCTAGACAAGAATTACTAAGAAGGCAGCCTATGGTGAAAAAGCACAAGGACGGTGCAAGCTGGGAACGAAATGCAACTGTTTGAATGTTCCAACCATCATATCTGCCTGAGATTCAGATCCGATTGGGAATAGGATACTTCAGACTCAGCATGTCTGGACAGGAAAGGTTGCAACACAAATCGACGAGATGGCGTTGCGAGATTCTCGGGAAGTGAACTAAGGTAGTAAGCTCCAAAGCATGAGCGGGTTCTGCTACAAACATGTGAACACGTTGTCCTAGACAAGCATGACCACATGGTAGTCTTATAATAAAACACTACCGAGTTCGGGTGGGGAAACCATCATCGAGGATATTGAAATCACTTCATAAATCCGGATTAGCTCTTATGAAGGAACTTCTTCTCCTTGAACAAATCAGTCAGTGGCTTGGGGGTGCTAGGAATTGCATACGGAATGAAGATGATCAGTCTATCAAACCATAGAATACTTCGCACATGAATGCCTGACTTGGAATGATTCCATAGGAAGCAAAACAAACCTTTCTCAAATTCATGGCGGCAACTTACACCTAGAACACATAAATTAGAAGTCTCTTCAACCATCCAAGCATAAGCTTCATGAACTTCACACGAAGAAATGCTTACACAATTTTCCAACACTAGGTTGATGTTCAACACGACTCATGGGGAGACGAAATGCTCTTGATGGGCTCAACAGCAACTCATCGAAATTTCCATATCCTTTGGACTTCCACCATCATGTGAACACGGTGATAGCATTGGCGGACCAAAAGACATAATGGTGTATGCTCGAGGGATCAACCACGAGTAAGACAACATTACGAATATCGTTGGTTCTGATTTGACTTGACAATGGCCCATACTCAAATCAAAGAATTGGTAGGACAATAGATCCAACAACTGATCACGAGGACCAATCGATGAAGATATCATCTTTCTTCAACACACACTTCACAAGAATATCCCTTTGGATCGAACTAAGTTAGGCAAGCTTTTATCTTCCAACTCTCCAAGTTGTTGTTTAAGCTTAACCAAGTAGCTCAGGGGTATCCAACACAGATTCTTGGAGAAGGGTGGTTCACAAGAAACCAACTTGATCACGAGCCCAACATAACGATCGAGGAAACAACCGGTAACACTTCCAAGAAGATATTTGGAAAGTCACGAACCACCGGTATGTTACTAAGCTCGAGAACAATCTTGCTTTTCAAGGCAAGACGATATGATCAAATGAGTGAGGACTTGACAGGATCCTAACTCATCAATTTAAGGGTGCACCAGAATTAAGGACTAGGTAGCACGATCAATCTTAGGATGATGATTTAATAACCAACACGCTAAGAATGAGGATAATGTCTATTAACTGCCAAGCAACGAATTGCTCGGAGTATTGATTTCACACATCACAATTCACTTGTCGGCATTCCGGTTACAACAACTTCGAACAGAGGAATGAACAATGATAGCGAGAGTATCACTGCGTCAAGAATTCCTAAGAGGTTGTGCAATTCCCATGACACTCTTGACATAAAGATGGTAACACTCCAAGGTAGAAACAGAACAAAAGCTGAATTGGCATTTTGATCTGCGGGATACAACCGCTTTGACCCAACCACGGATATGGATGAGGTACTGGAGTTTGTTTCTCCTAGTCATTCCGGAATAGAATGGCTTGACGGACCACAAGGACAAAATGCATCGATGAACACAAATGCACGCATACCCTTGGCTATCAATTGATAGATGAAGGTTAGAATGCAATCGAAAAAGAGCAACTCAGAGGAACATATAACTTCCCTGAGTTGTGGATGCACAGATTAGTATGTCGAATCGAAGCTCAACATTTCTTCCGGATAATCCATGCAGAAAGTAGAACTGGCAGAGTCACGATTATGAACGGAGAACTCCTCAAGAGCACTCTAGTTGTGATCTTTTGGTTCAACAAACTTCTGCCATAAGTGGTTCATGGTATTTGGAAGAAGGATATACCACGGACCTCGAGGACTATCGCAAAGGTTACTAATATCCTAAAGGCACTAGCAAATACTAACAACATGAAGTAGGATGAATCTCGGGTTCGGAAACCCAGGAGTAGAATACTTACTACTAAATGGCATCACGGGATGCTTTCGAAAGTGATGGCCAGAATCATCACACTGGGGATACAAAAGCATTGCTAAGTTACTAGGTGACTTCCTAAACACCTAGGGTCGTAATAATAGTTCCAACATATATGTCGAGGCAACAGAGTACCTCAACGCACCGGTTAGTGTGCTTATTCTGACCAATAAGGACATCGGGAACGGAAAGGAAGGATTTGCAAATGCATCAGACTATTTAGAGACCTGGGATGACTCGGACAGCATAACGGCTGTAAATGCTCAAAATGATTTGAGACATCCTGCAAAATGGTGGCATAACCACTCAACAACATCATAGCAAGATTCTGGGATCAACAGTTATCATACAGCAATAGTAGGAACTGAACTGGGAATTAAAACCAACAATCTTACGGTCTATGGATTAGTAACACGTCATCTGATAGATAGATGAGAAGCCTAGTTCTTAAACCCCGTAGAATAGAAGAGGATGACTCGGATCGAAGGCCATGAGGTATAAGGAGTAAAAAGAGCCTTACGTTCCTTCCACAATCAATTCCCTTGCATAACTAAAGCATTTCTAGACACAACTTCGACCAGTTTGGCTTGGTAATCCTCTGAGCAACAGCTCTGATACCAACGCTGTCAGGACCCCGATCCTAAGTCACACCGATCTAGCATGTAACACATCATATCACTTTGCGGCCTCACGCACGGTATTCCCACGGATGTCGCCTTACCATGGCCCGGGACCGTTTGCGTCTTTTGGCTCACGTATATGATAGTGTCGCTAGCATCCATATGACAAAGAACACGGGCCGACATGTCTAGTCGTGAACCCAAATCGGCGCTAACCTATGGGGACGAGCATACATGAATCACATCGAGCATGTCGGTCATCAACGTATATATTCGGGCTGTAGCAGGCTAACAGGACTCCGGTATCCCGGCTGTAGCGAGCTAGGCGGGACTCCGAATAACACCGCGTGACATTTCCCGAGGGGACGGACATAGGAACGAAATGAAACACATGCCGGCCGATCAAGTGTCCAAGCGGTAGTCTTTGGGCTAGCAGGACTCCGGTGAACCGGGCTGTAGCGGACTACTATCGCTCAGAATCACGAGACTACATTTCCCCATATGAGAGGCTGCTAAGGATAAACAACTAGTTTGTCGGATCCCACACATATCAAGCATTTCAGACATACACACATTATGCTCGATATGCGTAGATACAACATGGCATCACAACATAACTCTACGACTCAAATATTTATCAATAGGCTCAAGAGCGAGATATTACAAACATGGGTCTCATGACCCAACACTCGAAAGCATACAAGTCAAAACACAAGCGGAAGCTAATCATGTGCAGAGTACAGACAACTATAAATGAAAAAGGCTGAGAAGCACGACTATCTACTGAGATCCTGCCAAGGCACAAGATCGTAATGAGGTAACAAGCTAAACGTCGAAGTCCAAGCGGAACTACTAGCGAGACCGACGTTTCTCTGCAAAACATAAAATAAGCAAACGTGAGTACAATTGTACTCAAGCAAGACTTACATCGAACTAACTACATATGCATCATTATCAAAAGGGGTGGTGGAGTTTGGCTGCGACAAGCCAGCTTTGACCGGTGGCTATCCTGAACTACGATCGCAAGTAACTCTTTTGAGGTGGCGCACACGAGTCCACATATTCACCATATCAATACACCACTATGGACCCGCTCCCGTCTCCCTATGAGAACGCCATCCATAGCACTCACGCTTATCTTGCGCATTTTAGAGTATCCACTTTCACTTGTCTATGAACTGATATAGGCAACCCAGAAGTCCTTTTCCGTGGACACGGCTATTCGAATAGATCATATTAAACCCTGCAGGGGAGTACTTCTTCACACACGCTCTCACCACTTACCGCCGTTAACACGACATGTACTCGGCAACATTCAAGCGGAAGCCCAACGTGGGTGTCGGCCACGGCCTACCTAAACACTCAAGTCCCTAGTCCAGGTTTATCGCCTATTCGGGTTCCATCCGCAGGGAGTCCGGCGAGGTTTCCCATACAGCCCCGAGCGATGTGTGCGGGGTTCCCGAGATACCAAACGGGCACTCGGTACAAGACCCCACGGTGCCTACCGCAACACAACCCACCCCTAAGGTCAGCGTTGCGTGCGGCCCCCAGCATGCTACAAACACTAGAAACTACTTGCAACTCCCGGACTAAGAACAAGGGTGGTTAAGAAGCCGAGAGGGTCCATTGGTTTCGGGCCCAATGCGTGGTAGTAACTGTTTCATGGATCACAAAAACAGAACTCAGTTCCTGAGGACGGCTGCAATAAGACAACCCACCATGTACTCCTACATGGCCTCTCACCGCTACCTTTACCAAATCGTGTTCACACACTTAGCTCATACATAGTAGGACATGTTCACACAACCATTCCAATTCATTCCCGATGAATCAGACCCGACTCAACTCTAAGCGATGCAGGCATGACAAACAAGCATAAATGAGTAGGCACAACATGGCTCAAACAATTCCTACTCATGCTAGTGGGTTTCATCTAATTACTGTGGAATGACAGGTCATGCAAAGGATCAAGGGGTTCAGCTACATGACAAGTAACACATGAGTCGTTGTTGTCCTAATGCAGTAAAATAGAGCAGGAGGCGAGAGTGGGATTATATCGGAATGAACAAGGGGGATTTGCTAGCCTGGCACTTCTGAAGATAATATAGCTCTTCATCGCAGTCATCGAACAATCGTCGGAACATCGTCTACCCGGAGGGGACAATTACCGGCAAACAAGAGAGAACACAATCAATGCAATGCACATTCACATGAATGACATGTCCTATTAAGGTACTGAATTCACCTAATGCAATAATAACCCAAGTTAGTTGAAGTGGAATTCAAACAAGGTTGAACTCCAACTCCAAATGCTAGTTCATAAATTACCCTAATCATGATTCATCCTATTCAGTGAGGTTAACTTGTTTAAACATGCATGATCATGGCATAAACAGATTCTTCATATTTTTCTGATCATTTTTCATATATAAATTATTTCCATCCGAGTTACGGTTGAATTTATATGATTTTTAGAAGTTTAGAGAATTTTCTGGAATTTCCTAAATTAAATTAAATCCAGAAAACTAGTTATTAATGCCACCGACGTCGAGTGATGTCGACAAGTCAAAGGCGCCGTCCAGGTCAAACCTGACACAGGGACCCACTGGTCGTTGTCTCTGGCTGGTTTGGGTGGATGACAAGTGGGACCAGGTCAACGTTGACTTGACTAAGTCAAAGTCGGCGTGGGGTCCACGGGTTAGTACTAATCTAAGCAGAGAAAATAAAACTAACCTAATTAGGCTCGGGGCCCACATGTTGAGTGGGTCGGGGATTAGTTAGCGGGTGATTAGGCCTAATGAGGTGGCCATGTCGGGCGTGGCGGAGTTAGCGGCGGCGACCAACCGAGCGGCGGTGGCTCACCGGAGTTGCGCTAGGGCATGGGTCATGCCGAGGGCACCAGGAGGGAGCCCGTGATCCCGCCATCCTGGGGAGACCAACGGGAGGTCTTGAGGTGGCGGAATCTCGCCCGGCGTCGAGCTTTGGCGGCGGCCGGAGTTCGGGTGGGTGTGGGTTGGCACTAGAGGGCACGCGAGGCGGAGTCTTGGCTCACGGGCTCCTGGAGATGTGTTGAGCACGGTGGTGTGCTCGGCTGCAGCTTCTAGCAGCTCCAGCCACGCGGTGACGAGGCACTGGCGGCGACCTTCGTCATGATGGACAGCAGAGCTGGAGAAGGGGATCGATGGTGGGGAGAGAGGGGTTCGGTAGAGGAGCTCACGGTGGTGGCGCCGGTGATCTCAGCGTGCTCGGGACGGCTGGTGACGAAGAATCGGTCGTCGGCCGCCGAGCGAAGGACGAAGATGGCGTCGGCAGCGGTTCCGAGGCGTCCGGCGTCATGTGGCTCAAGGGGAGGACGGGGCGTCCACGGCGGAGGCCATGGGTACGTCGGCGGCGAGGAAGGGCCTGTGGGCACGACGGGCGGTGAGCTGCGCCAGGTGTGTTCGGGCGGCTGCGGAGAGAGAGCCGGAGGCGGTGGGAGTTGCCGAGAGGGGGAGTGGCGAGGGTGCTGGGCGTCTCGAGGCGAGCAGCTGAACTTCATGGCGCCGCCAGCCAAGCATGAGGTGGAGGCTCGGGCACGGCGCGTCGACACGCCTCTGCCAAGATGGCAGAGGTTGAAGACAGCAGTGCCCACAGTGGGCTGGGCTGCCTAATGGGCGGCTACTGAGTAAGGCCGAGTGAGATTCTGGTGAGTTATTCTCCTCCTCTCTGTTTTTTATTTGTTTTAGTTTTCTATTTTTGTTTGCCTCTGTTTTAGTTTAGTAAAATACTAAACCATTTAATAAAATCCTGAAGATAATTATGTGGCTGGAACTAATGTGTACTGCATCACATAAAATGTCCCGAAATTATTGGACATATATTAAGTATATATAAAATATATTTCCAATGCAAATAGTTATTGAATTAATTCAAAGGCCCAAGATAAAATGTTTGATCACCCCAAAATTATTGGTTTGAATTTTATTCTTGCCAATAATTTTCAAAGCTGAAAAGGAACATTTCCTTGGAAACATTTGAAGCAATTTTTAATGTTGATCATTTATTTTAAATGATTCCTGGGGCTCTCCAATTCCCCAATTCAAATTTAAAGGAAATTTAGACATGATGCATGGATGCAAGAAAATCAAGCTAGGGCTGATCTGGGGCTGTGACAGTAGATTCAATCATTTTGCTCCATATGTACTCCATCTCGGTGTAGTCTAGTCACTTGTTGAAATCTCTAGAAAGGAAAATACTCCTTTCTGGTTTACAGGGCTATACTAGCAAGTAATAGTGGGCTCACATAGCAATTTTGTCTCATGCAAGAGCCTTCCTATATGCATGCTCATGAGAACTGAGCATAGCTCAGTTGGCAAGGCGTGGGAGTTTGCAGCCAGCCCACCAGGGTCCAAGTCTCGGCTTGAGCGTTTGGTGCTCACGTAGTTTTCTTCTATAAAAAATGCCAACAGGCTAGTCTAGCCCGGGTTGGTCTCGTTTATTTATATGTGTTCTCCAAGGTTCGCAACTGCCACGTTCGGGTTGCACTTGGCTCTTCGCCTCTTCGAGAAGACGAACAATGATGTTACTACTACTGCTTCTACAGTATCAAATCCACTGCTGCATGTCCGTCCACTGCGAGTGGGAGGGATTGTCGGATCACGGGTTCCGGCAAAACCCTCAAGGTTTGAACACTGGTGTGCGCACGAAGATCTCTCCTCCCCCAAGCTCACACGCTCCACGATCTCACGGCCTAGCTCGACGAACCCAAAGAACAAAGGGACACAAGCTTTATACTGGTTCGGGCCACCGATGTGGTGTAATACCCTATTCCAGTGTGGTGTGGTGGATTGCCTCTTGGGCTGAGGAGGAACAGTTACAAGGGAAGAATAACCTCCTGAGGAGAGGTGTTCTTGTGCTTGGTGAGCTAGTGGGTGTGAGGATGGAATGGATCTGATCCAAGATGGTTTGCCTCCTACGGTGGTGGCTAGTCCTACCAATAGAGGTCTTGGTCCTCTTCCCAAATATTGAGTGGGAAGGGATCCCACAATGGCCAAGTTTGAAGTGGGACAACTAGTACAAGCTATCCTGACAAAAGTAGTCTTCGCCTGCCAAAGGCTCTAGTGGTGACGCCATCTTGGGCTCCATGGTGACCTCCATCTTGCCGCCCTGCTGGTCTTGGTCTTGTTGCATCAATATGTAAACCTTTGCCTGATGCCTCGGGACTCCTCGCCTGCGCTTGCCCCTTTAGCACCAAAGAGAAGCGAGGGCATCATGCCTTGTGGCGCCCACTTTGGCGCCTGCACAGCCATGGTCGTCGTGGCTTGCATCACAGGAACCTCGCGAGGTGCCCCTTGCCTTGATCTCTCCGCTCCTCGCGAGCTAGCCTGGCGAGGCCGCCCACGAGGAGGTCTTGTGTCGTCCGCCTCGCGAGGGTCTTGAGCGTTTGCTGGTGAAGATGGGACGTACGGAGCCGCTGGTGGAGCCACGCTGTGGGCCGCAAGCAGGCAAGTCTGGGGACGCCCGTTCCCAGAACACCTACAGTAGCCCCCGGTCCCAAGGCATGCTCGGACTTGGCTTCGGGGCGACGCCAAGGGAAAAGTGCGGAGCGCCGCGGGCCCCAATAGCCCACGGGCCTGCCTGACACGTGGCGATTGATTGGACGTGGGCGTCTTCGCTTCCCCATGCTGCCTCAGCAACTGCCCGATTTGACGAGTCCCTCCTGCATGCAAAAAGGGTTATCATTACCTATGATCATGGAGGCCGGCGGTTGGCCTCCCTCTGGCTATAAATGGGGAGAGGGCGCATCCCCTGTTGCCCATCTCTTCCTCCACCCCGCTCGCTTCTTCTCCCACCTTGCTCCTCTGCTCGGCACGACACCCATGGCGCCGGCGAAGAGATTCTCCACCGCAGAGATGGGGAAGGCCCGCCAGGAGGGGCCTGACTCGCCACCGCCGAAGAGGGGACGCGGTCGTCCCCGCAAGCATACTGCGGCCCCTGCTGTAGCTCCTCGTGGGCGTGGGAGGACTTCTCCAGGGTCTGGCGCCGCCCCAAGCAGCCATGGTGGTGTCGTCCCTCGTAGCGGAAGCCGCCCGATATGCGGCGGTCCTTCCCGAGAGGGGAGGCGTGCCGTGGTCACCCAGCCTCCCCGGCCGCGGTTCCACTCGGCGGAGGTGCTGCCGGAGTTCATCGTGTGGGCGGAGAACCCGGCCGGCACCTGGATTTAGCTTCCGCGCTTCTTTGCCGGCGAGCTGCCAGCCATGGGTCCAGGCGGTCTCTGGCTACAGGCGGATGGCTGCTGCAGCAAGGCTTCGTGGGTCGCGGTGGAGGTCTCCGCCGCGGGGAACGTGGCCCTGGCCCGTTGTTGGCAGACGTTTGCCCGCACTCGCGGTCTGGGCAGGCGGTGCACCCTCCACCTCAAGTAGGACGGCGACGCGACCCTCTTCGTGAGGGTGTTTGGGGAAGATGGTCACCGCGTCGGGTGCTGCCCCGAGGACAACGACGGCGGCGAGGTGCTCGGCCTTGGCGACAGTCGTGACGAGGATGAGGGCGAGCTCGCCCTTGGTGCTCGCTGCGGTTCGTCCAGCTACGGCGGCTCTTCCTCCGGTGATAGTTCCAGCAGCGGCGGCTACGACCAGCCGCCGCGCCCGCCTCGAGGGCGGCAACGGGTCATCTCGTCGCTGCGCCCCAGTGAAGCGTGAGGAGGAGTCTGGCTGAGCCCGGTAGAGCGCCATGGGCCCATCCTCGTGAGCCGCTGCGGGTGCACGCGCCGCTTTTGTTTGTCCTTTTCTTCCTTCCTACATGCAACGTCTCGAGCTTGCGTTGGTTTTCCCCGAAGAGGAGAGGATGATGCAGCAGAGTAGCGTAAGTATTTCCCCTCGGTTTTTGAGAACCAAGGTATCAATCCAGTAGGAGGCCACGCACAAGTCCCTCGTACCTGCACAAAACGATTGCTACTCGCAACTAACGCGATTAGGGGTTGTCAATCCCTTCACGGTCACTTACGAGAAGTGAGATCTGATAGAGATAATATTTTTGGTATTTTTAGTATACATAAAAGAATTCAGAGAAGATTCAAATATTATTCATAGATAAGCTGGATCATAAACCCACAATTCATCGGTCTCAACAAACACACCGCAAAAAGAAGATTACATCGAATAGATCTCCACGAGAGGGGGAGAACATTGTATTGAGATCCAAAAAGAGAGAAGAAGCCATCTAGCTACTAGCTATGGACCCGAAGGTCTGAGTAAACTACTCACACTTCATCGGAGAGGCTATGGTGTTGATGTATAAGCCCTCCGTGGTGGATGCCCCCCCTCCGTGAGCTCCTAACAGGCCCCAAGATGGGATCTCATGGATACAGGAAGTCGCAGCGGTGGAATTAGGTTTTTGGCTCCTTATGTGATCGTTTGGGGGTACATAGGTATATATAGGAGGAAGGAGTACGTCGGTGGAGCAACAGGGGGCCCACAAGGCAGGGGGTGCGCCCTAGGGGGCCCCCACCCTCGTGACCGCCATGTTACTTCTTGGAGTAGGGTCCATGTCTCATGGATCACGTTTGGTGAGAAAATCACGTTTCCGAAGGTTTCATTCCGTTTGGACTCTGTTTGATATTTTGTTTCTTCGAAACACTGAAAAAGGCAAAAAAACAGCAATTCTGGGATGGGCCTCCGGTTAATAGGTTAGTCCCAAAAGTAATATAAAAGTGGAAAATAAAGCCCAATGTAGTCCAAAACAGTAGATAAAGTAGCATGGAGCAATCGAAAATTATAGATACGTTGGAGACGTATCAGGCATCCCCAAGCTTAATTCCTGCTCGTCCTCGAGTAGGTAAATGATAAAAAGAGAATTTTTGATGCGGAGTGATACTTTGGCATAATTTCAATGTAAATATCCTTAATCATGGTATGAATATTCAGATCTGAAAGATTCAAGACAAAAGTTCATATTGACATAAAAATAATAATACTTCAAGCATACTAACTAAGCAATTATGTCTTCTCAAAATAACATGGCCAAAGAAAGTTATCCCTACAAAATCATATAGTATGGCTATGCTCCATCTTCCCCACACAAAATATTTAAATCATGCACAACCCCGATGACAAGCCAAGCAATTGTTTCATACCTTAACATTTTCAAAAAAAATTCAATCTTCACGCAATACATGAGCGTGAGCCATGGATATATCACTATATGTGGAATAGAATGGTGGTTATGGAGAAGACAAAAAGGGAGAAGATAGCCTCACATCAACTAGGTGTATCAACGGGCTATGGAGATGCCCATCAATAGATATCAATGTAAGTGAGTAGGGATTGCCATGCAACGGATGCACTGGAGCTATAAGTATATGAAAGCTCAACAAAAGAAACTAAGTGGGTGTGCATCCAACTCGCTTGCTCACGAAGACCTAGGGCATTTGAGGAAGCCCATCATTGGAATATACAAGCCAAGTTATATAATGAAAAATTCCCACTAGTATATGAAAGTGACAAAATGAGAGACTCTCTATCATGAAGATCTTGGTGCTACTTTGAAGCACAAGTGTGGTAAAAGGATAGTAACATTGTCCCTTCTCTCTTTTCCTCTCATTTTTTTGGGGCCTTTTCTCTCTTTTTTTATGGCCACTTTTTTTCGTCCAGAGTCTCATCCCAACTTGTGGGGGAATCATAGTCTTCATCATCCTTTCCTCACTTGGGACAATGCTCTAATAATGATGATCATCACACTTTTATTTTTCTTACAACTCAACAATTACAACTCGATACTTAGAACAAAATATGACTCTATATGAATGCCTCCGTGATGTGCGGGATATGCAATGAAACATGAGTGACATGTATGAAAGAATTATGAAGGTGGCTTTGCCACAAATATGATGTCAACTACATGATCATGCTAGCAATATGACAATGATGGAGCGTGTCATAATAAACGGAACGGTGGAAAGTTGCATGGCAATATATCTCGGAATGGCTATGGAAATGCCATGATCGGTAGGTATGGTGGCTGTTTGGAGGAATATATATGGTGGGTGTATGATACCGGCGAATGGTGCGCGGTATTAGAGAGGCTAGCAATGGTGGAGGGAAAAAGTGCGTATAATCCATGGACTCAACATTAGTCATAAAGAACTCATATACTTATTGCAAAAATCTAGAAGTTATCAAAGCAAAGTATTACGCGCATGCTCCTAGGGGGATAGATTGGTAGGAAATGACCATCGCTCGTCCCCGACCGCCAGTCATAAGGAAGACAATCAATAAATAAATCATGCTCCGAGTTCATCACATAATGGTTCACCATACGTGCATGCTACAGGAATCACAAACTTCAACACAAGTATTCTTTAAATTCACAACTACTCAACTAGCATGACTCTAATATCACCATCTTCATATCTCAAAACAATTATCAAGCAGCAAACTTATCTTAGTATTCAACGCACTCAAAAGAAAGTTTCACATATCTTGAATACCAAGTATATTAACATTAAGCAAATTACCATGCTATTAATGACTCCCAAAATAATCTAAGTGAAGCATGAGAGATCAAGTTTCTTTAAAACAAATCCACCACCGTGCTCTAAAAGATCTAAGTGAAGCACTAGAGTAAAAATTATCACGCTCAAAAGATATAAGTGAAGCACTATGAGCAAAACTATCAAGCTCAAAAGATATAAGTGAAGCACATAGAGTATTCTATCAAATTCCAATTCATGTATGGCTCTCTCAAAAGGTGTGTACAGCAAGGATGATTGTGGTAAACTAACAAGCAAAGACGCATAAAATAATACAAGACGCTCCAAGCAAAACACTTATCATGTGGTGAATAAAAATATAGCTCCAAGTAAATTACCGATGGAAGTGGACGAAAGAGGGGATGCCTTCCGGGGCATGCCCAAGCTTTGACTTTTTGGTGTCCTTGGATTATCTTTGGGGTGCCATGGGCATCCCCAAGCTTAGTCTCTTGCCACTCCTTGTTCCATAATCCATCAAAAGAATTCACACAAAACTTGAAAACTTCACAACACAAAACTCAATAGAAATCTCGTGAGCTCCGTTAGAGAAAGAAAACAAAAGACTACTTTAAGGTACTGTAATGAACTCATTCTTTATTTATATTGGTGTTAAACCTACTGTATTCCAACTTCTCTATGGATTATAAACTATTTTACTAGCCATAGATTCATCAAAATAAGCAAACAACACACGCAAAACAGAATCTGTCAAAAACAGAACAGTCTGTAGTAATCTGTAACAAACGCAAACTTCTGGAACTCAAAAAATTCTACCAAAATTAGAAGACCTGGAAAATTTGTTTATTGATCATAAGCAATTGGAATCAGTATTTTATCACGTTCTAGTGATTTTTAACAATTCGGGCACTTAGCGCAAAGTTTCTGGAAATTACAGCAAGATCAAATAACTATCATCCAAGAAGATCCAATAGGTTTAACTTGGCACAAACACTAATTAAAAGATAAAACCACATCTAAACAGAGGCTAGATGGATTGTTTATTCCTAAACAGAATCAAAAACAAAAAACTAAAAATAAAATTGGGTTGCCTCCCAACAAGCGCTATCGTTTAACGCCCCTAGCTAGGCATAAAAGCAAGGATAGATCTAAGTGGTGCCGTAGTAATAAGATAGATCGGTGAAACTCATTTCATATTCTCTATATTCGGAAGAAAGTTTTCTTTGAGGCAAGCAAAAGTAATCAAAAGGGCTAAATTTAATAGGACAAAAGTCCCCAAGATCAATTTTAGGAGGTATTGGTTCCTCTTTCGGCCCTTCGTATTGCACAACCAATTCATCATTATAAGCGTTCTTTTGACAGAACTTGGTGAGCCTATACTCAAGAGAGCATCCTAGCTCATTATTTCGAATAGCCAAATCATCATTAAGCTCAGAGATTCTATCAATTAAAATATTGGTAGGCACCTTTTTTCTAAGATTTTGATTGAAAGCAACATAGTCGATAGATTGAAAACGCATTATTTCTTCTTGATCAAAAAGGATAGATTCTATGGGAGGACGGCGAGCGTACACCCTATAATGCGCAAAGATTTCTTTGGCTTCTTTTATTATAAACCTGAATTCATGAGCCAAAAAGATAGTAGCAGCACGCTTAACAGAGGAGTGTTCAATATTAGAAAATTCTAGGAAAATTCTCTGTATAGAAGGGTGCATACGCATAAATTACCTTTCAAGTTCAACGATAAGCATGGAAATAGCGTCCGCAAGGCTACTAGTTCTATGGAGAATAGAACCACCCATAGAGGGTAAAGCACCAGCACAAGTAAAGAAATCTTGAATAACTCCTTTTCCAATAATATTACCACTACCGATTCAAAATCTTTTTGTGTGATAAGTAGGGGATTCTTTAGCAGGAGCTTCAGAATTTTCCATGATATTATTATCGCCCACATCACCGATAATTTCCCCAATTTCAGACATAGCGACAAGCAAGCAAACTAACACACGAGCAAACAAAAGGCAACAGGAAAAAGAGGAGGAGATTGGGAAAGAGAGGGCGAATAAAACGGCAAGGGTGAAGTGGGGAGAGGAAAAGCGAGAGGCAAATGGCAAATAATGTAATGCGAGAGATAGGGATTGTGATGGGTACTTGGTATGTTGACTTTTGCGTAGACTCCCGACAGCGCGTAAATCCTTCTTGCTACGTCTAGAGCTTGCGTTGGTTTTCCCCGAAGAGGAGAGGATGATGCAGCAGAGTATCGTAAGTATTTCCCTCAGTTTTTGAGGACCAAGGTATCAATCCAGTAGGAGGCCACGCACAAGTCCCTCGTACCTGCACAAAACGATTGCTACTCGCAACCAACGCGATTAGGGGTTGTCAATCCCTTCATGGTCACTTACGAGAGTGAGATCTGATAGAGATAATATTTTTGGTATTTTTGGTATAGAGATGCAAAGTGAAATCTAAAAAGCAAAGTAAAAAAAGCAAGTATAAAAGTGATGGAGATTGATATGATGAGAATAGACCCGGGGGCCATAGGTTTCACTAGTGGCTTCTCTCAAGAGCATAAGTATTCTACGGTGGGTGAAAACATTACTGTTGAGCAATTGACAGAATTGAGCATAGTTATGAGTATATCTAGGTATGATCATGTATATAGGCATCGCGTCCGTGACAAGTAGATCGAAACGATTCTGCATCTACCACTGTTACTCCACTCATCGACCGCTATCCAGCATGCATCTAGAGTGTTAAGTTAGAAACAGAGTAACGCCTTAAGCAAAATGACATGATATAGAGGAATAAATTCATGCAATATGATAAATACCCCATCTTGTTATCCTCGATGGCAACAATACAATACGTGCCTTGCAACCCTTTACATCCTTTGGGTAAGGACACCGCAAGATTGAACCCAAAGCCATGCACTTCTCCCATTGCAAGAACTACCAATCTAGTTGGCCAAACCAAACGGATAATTCGAAGAGACTTGCAAAGATAACTCAATCATACATAAAAGAATTCAGAGAAGGTTCAAATATTATTCATAGATAAGCTGGATCATAAACCCACAATTCATCGGTCTCAACAAACACACCGCAAAAAGAAGATTACATCGAATAGATCTCCACGAGAGAGGGGGAGAACATTTTATTGAGATCCAAAAAGAGATAAAAAGCCATCTAGCTACTAGCTATGGACCCGAAGGTCTGAAGTAAACTACTCACACTTCATCGGAGAGGCTATGGTGTTGATGTAGAAGCCCTCTGTGGTGGATTCCCCCTCCGACGGAGCTCCGGAACAGGCCCCAGGATGGGATATCGTGGATACAGGAAGTTGCGGCGGTGGAATTAGGTTTTTGGCTCCTTATCTGATCGTTTGGGGGTACGTAGGTATATATAGGAGGAAGGAGTACGTCGGTGGAGCAACAGGGGGCCCACGAGGCAGGGGGCGCGCCCTGGGGGGGCGCCCCCCACCCTCGTGACCGCCTCTGTTACTTCTTGGAGTAGGGTCCAAGTCTCCTGGATCACGTTCGGTGAGAAAATCACGTTCCCGAAGGTTTCATTCCGTTTGGACTCCGTTTGATATTCTGCTTCTTCAAACACCGAAAAAGGCAAAAACAGCAATTACGGCTGGGCCTTGGTTAATATGTTAGTCCCAAAAGTAATATAAAAGTGGAAAATAAAGCCCAATGTAGTCCAAAACAGTAGATAAAGTAGCATGCAGCAATCAAAAATTATAGATACGTTAGAGACGTATCACTGCACTTCAAAAAAGACAAGTATGGGGCCCTGCAGGGGCGTGAAACGAACCGTGATTTCCAAGTTTCTATGCTATGTTTATAGCTTGGCGCGCTCGAAGTAGTAGTTTCCTCCTCGTGAGGCGCGCATTTCCCAGTACCTGGCGAGGCCTTCATGGCTTGGGAGGCGTCTGGGGACTGCAAAAATTCATTAGGAAACTCTTATTCTCCGAGCCCTTCCGAGCCCTAGTCACAGGCGCAGCCGACCACGACCCAGCGCTTTGCATCGCGGTACCTGAGGGGCACGGATTAAGAGAGGTGCGCCAGTTTGCGAGCTAGAGCGAGGGTGGCTCGCGGAGAACAGGAAAAAACACTCACAAGGGCACCTGTCCAGCCCCCTCGCGAGGCATGCGAGGGAGAGTACGGGCCAAAACGAGGAACCGCGGGCAGAAAAAGGGAGGCAAAAGGCGATGGAACCAAGCCAGCAAGGAACACCAGAAAGAAAATTTTCATTAAAGAGGAGCAAGCCAACTGCGGAAAGCAAATGAAAAGCCGCGTCCGACACCTAGTCTAGTCTTCTTGTCTTCTCACCAGCGCAGAGATAAGTGCTGCCACTAGGACGTGGGAGAGAGCCCCCGAGGCCCGAGGGCGGCACTCCTGAGACTCCGGGGCGTGTACATCCCCACTCATTATTATGTGAGAGTGTCACGAGCGGAGACCTTCACAGGCACCGGGCCTTGCTTCACGGGCACGGTGTCAAGACCCCGATCCTAAGTCACATCGATCTAGCATGTAACACATCATATCACTTTGCGGCCTACACACGGTATTCCCACGGGTGCCACCTTACCTGGCCCGGGACCGTTTGCGCCTTTTTGGCTCACGTATATGATAGTGTCGCTAGCATCCATATGACAGAGAACCCGGGCTGACATGACTAGTCGTGAACCCAAAGTGGCACTAACTTACGGGGACAGGTATACATGAACCAGCATCGAACATGTCGGCCATTAGCTTGTGAATCCGGGCTGTAGCAGGCTAGCAGGACTCCGGAAGTCACCGCGTGACATTTCCCCGAAGGGACAGACACAGGAACGAAGTGGATCACATGCCGGCCAGTCTAAGTGTTCCGGAGCAGTAGTAACTGGGCTAGCAGGACTCCGGTAAACCGGGCTGTAGCAGACTACCATCGCTCAGTGTAAGCACTAGACTTCATTTCCCCATAAGAGAGGCTACCAAGGATAAACAACTAGGTTGTCGGATCCCACACATACCAAGCATTTCAATCATACACACAATATGCCCGATATGTGTAAATACAACATGGCATGACAACAAAACTCTACAACTCAAAGTATTTATTCATTAGGCTCCGAAGAGCCAGATATTACAAACATGGGTCTCATGACCCAGCATTCAAGTCATACAAGCAATAGCACATGCGGAAGCTTATCTTGTCTGAGTACAGACAACTACAAAAGAAAAAGGCTGAGAAGCCTGACTATCTACAAGACCCTGCCGAGGGCACAAGATCGTAGCTGAGGTAACAAGCTAAACATCGAAGTCCACACGAAACTACAAGCGAGACTGAAGTCTCTCTGCAAAAACATAAACTAAGAAAACGTGAGTACAAATGTACCCAGCAAGCTTACATCAGAACTAGCTACATATGCATCGGTATCAACAAAGGGTTGGTGGAGTTTGACTTCAGCAAGCCAGCTTTGACTCAGTGGCTATCCTGAACTACGACTGCAAGTAACTCTTTTGAGGTGGCGCACACGAGTCCACATATTCACCATATCAATACACCACTATGGATCCGCTCCCGTCTCCCTACGAGAATGCCATCGATAGCACTCACGCTTATCTTGCGCATTTTAGAGTATCCACTTTCACTTGTCTATGAACTGTATAGGCAACCCAGAGGTCCTTTACCGTGGACGCGGCTATTCGAATAGATCATTTATAACCCTGCAGGGGTGTACTTCTTCACACATGTTTCCACCACTTAGCATCTGCACACGACATGTGCTCGGCAGACTTCAAGCGAAAGCCGACGTGGGTGTAGACCACGACCTGACTAACCACACAAGTCCCTAGTCCAGGTTTATCACCTATTCAGGTTCCATCCGAAGGGAGTCCGGCCGAGGTTTCCACATACGGCCAGGAATGATGTGTGCAGGGTTCCCGAGTCACCAAACGGGCGCCCGGTACACCGTGCCACGTGCCTACCGCATCACAGCCCACCCCTCGGGTCAGCCCTGCGCATGTCCTCCAGCATACTACAAACACCAGAAACTACTTGCAACTCCTGGACAGAGGACAAGGGGGGTTAATAAGTCGAGCGGGGTCATATTTCAGGGCCCAACGTGTGGTAGTAGCTGTTCATGGATCACAAACACAGAACTCAGTTCCTGAGGATGGCTTAAATGAGACAACCCACCATGTACTCCTACATGGCCTCTCACCGCTACCTTTACCAAATCGTGTTCACGCACTTAGCTCTCAATAGTAGGACATGCTCACCACATACCGATTCATCCCCGATGAATCAGACCTGACTCAACTCTAAGTAGTAGCAGACATGACAACAAGAACGAATGAGTAGGCACATCAGGGCTAAAACAACTCCTACTCATGCTAGTGGGTTTCATCTATTTATTGTGGCAATGACAGGTCATGCAGAGGAAAAGGGGTTCAACTACCACAGCATGTAACAGTTGAATCGTTGTTGTCCTAATGCAGTAAAAGAGGGCAGGAGCGAGAGAGTGGGATTGTATCGGAATGAACAAGGGGGTTTTGCTTGCCTGGCACTTCTGAAGATAGTAAAGCTCTTCATCGGTGTCATCGAACTCATCGTCGGAACCATGTCTACTGAGATGGGACAAATACCAGCAAACAAGGAAGAACACGATTAATGCAATGCAACAATATGATACATAATCATGACATGGTAATATGACTACGTTGGGCTAATGCAACTACAACCAGATGGGTTTTAGCCATTTTGAACCAAAGGTTCAACCCCAAACTCATCTTATGAATTTAAATAGTGCTTTATCATGTTTGGATATTAATAGAAGGGTTAAGTTGCTTTAACATGCATAAAACCAGTACAGATGGATAGATTGGATTTTTATAATCATTTTTTATAAATAAATATTTGCATTTGGAGTTACAGATTAATTTCTATGATTTTTCAAAGTTAGCACTATTTTCTGGAATTTTCTGAATAAGAATAAAACCAGAAAAGGCATTACTGCGTCAGCATGAGGTCATTGTGATGTCAGCGGTCAACTGGGTCGGCAAGGTCAAACCTGACCTGTGGGACCCGATGGTCAGTGACCTATGCTGGTGAGTGTCGCTGACATGTGGGCCCGGTCAACGCTGATTAGGCCAAGTCAAAGCTGACACGTGGGCTCCGTGGGATTAGAACAAATCTAAACAGAAAATTAGACTAACCTAAACAGGCACAGGGACCCACTTCGCAGTGGCTCTTGGGGGTGATTAGCAAGGTGTTTAGGCCCTAATGATGGTGCCTCGTCAGCGGCCGCCTGGGTTAGTCGCCGGCGACCAAACAGAGTGACGGAGGCGCTCGGAACGGCGCCACCGGCGTCCGCTGGGCACGTGGCTTGGTCCTACGGCCAGCTGGAAGAGTGTCGCATCAAACGGTGAAGGTGGTTGAGCGTGCGGTGGTCGGGAACGACGCTGGCGAGCGTTTGGGCGGCGGCCGGAGCTCGGGTGATGACGGATTCGTCACTACGGTGTGCAAAACGAGCGGTTCTCTACACCCACGATACCTACGCATGCCCACATGCCCTTTGGACACACTGGCACGACCAAATGGTCGCCGGAGCAACGCCAGCGACGAGCCCGAGCGGCGGCTGGATTTGGCCACGGTAGAAATCGCGGCTAGAGAGCGAGAGGAGCAGTGGGGTTAGGGCAAAAGGTCCGGCAGCTCACATCGCATCGTATGGAGGGCTCGGCGGCTTGGGGGAGGCTCGGTAGTCCGCGGGGCGGTGATCGCGATCTCCGGCGTCCGAGCTTGAAGACGACGGTGTAGTCGACGCTGTGGAGCGTCCGGGCTTGCACGAGCCGATGGAGAGGTTGAAGGAGAGACGAAGAAGCTCGGGGGCATGTCCGCGGGGCAGGGGGAGAGCGGTGGGCACGGTGGATCTTGTCGGCACTCTCGGACGCGAGCGAGGAGAGCGGGGGGGGGGGGGTGTCGGTGGGAAACGACACCTATGGGATCACTGGAATCCCTTCTACGGTTGCGGGGGACGGGGATCGTGAGAAGAGCGGGACCAACAGGTGACTCGAGAGGGATTTACCCAGGTTCGGGCCGCGAGGATGCGTAAAACCCTAGTCCTGCTTTGGTGGATGTATTTAGCGTCCCTGAGCTCTCCAACTAGCTCTAGGTGCTGCGAGGTTCCAAAGAGCCGAATCCTTTCTCTGTACGCCATGGGCCTCCTTTTATAGGCGAAAGGGGCTGCCACAGTGGCACACAGGAGGTGGAAAGTGCTACAGTGTCACGAGTCTATCGCTAGTATTACAAGACAAGACACATTTAATGCGAGGCTTAGGTGTCCCTTCGCTTTATTGGGGACGGGGCCGAGGCCCGTCCCGTCTGGCGCCGCTCCTTCTTGCTTCGACACGTGCCCTGGCCAGCGATGCATGCGGTGCCATGTAGGCTGGCAGGCAGCTGAGGTGGCGCGGTGGTGAAGCCTCCACGAAGGATTGCATGCCGCCACGCAGGTGCCTGCCCGGCTGGTTGGGTCGGCAGCCGTATGCGAACGGTAGCGAAGACTTATCTGGTGCGGGCCTGGCAGTGGCCCAGCTGGTGCGCTTTGGCGAAGGGGGGGCGGCAAGGGTCTTGCCGGGTGGCCCGGCAAGGGTCTTGCCGTGGCACGCTGACCTCTCCGGCAAGGGTCTTGCCGGGTGGCCCGGCAAGGGTCTTGCCGTGGCGTGCTGGCCTCCCCGGCAAGGGTTTTGCCGGGGGTATTTTGGGTTCCTTCGATGAGAATGGTTGCCTTCTTATCCTCATTTGATCTTGAGCATTCTATGTCTTCACAAAGATCTGCATGCCACCACGGAGGTGCCTCCCGAGCCCTGTCCCAACGCATTTGTCTGAGCGTTGGCGGGCTCAAGGGTGGCTCGCTTGGCTGGTGCGGGGCGAGCTGTCGCGGCAAGGGTCTTGCCGGGGCCGCTGAGGCCGCCCGGCAAGGATCTTGCTGTGGGAACCTGCCTCATCCCTCTGCTCTTTGTGGTCTTGGCCTTGGCGTCGCTTCGTTTTCCTTGTGGCCTCGGCTCCTCTCCGGTTTCCCTTTCTTGCCGTGTTTGTGCGTGGCCGTGGCGGGAGGCTCTGACTGCCCGTGCACAAGTAAAGGGGTCAAAAGCAAAGCCCCTACTTTTGTACACCGACAGGGGCAGAGAGACAGAGGAGAGGTGAGGACGAGGGATAGGTCGAGGGGGTCGAGGGGGAGTGCGTGGCGTTCACAACCGTGTCGGGGAAGCGGCGGGAAGTAGGAGGTGGCGCGACACGTGGTCGCGCGCATCGGGCACGCGCCTCCTATCCTTCTAGCGAGAGGAGGGAGATGACTGGCACGGGCCAGATGGGCCGGCTGCTATAGGAGAAGGCCAGGTAGGTGGCCAGGTAAGCTCTCTCTCTCTCTCTCTCTCTCTCTCTCTCTCTCTTTTAGTTCTATTTTTCTATTTTCTATAATTGTTTTGGCTTCAATAAAAATGCCAGAGCATTTTCAAAAATCCTGAAAATATTTGTGGGCTCTGTTTGGATTATTTCCAATAGCCCTCATTTACTTTCAAGATCATTTGGACATTTAAAATTATTTATAGCATTTAAATGTCCAAGAACAAATAATGTATGATTTAATTCAGTAACCCAGATTGTCCTAGAAAGGTGTGCACCATTTTTGGCAGAGGTTCTGGACCAAAACAAAAATGATGAACATTTATGAGGGGCATTTTGTGTTCATTGAAAAGATTTAACTTTGACCCTAGTTGAATTTCATTTCCTGCTAGGGTTTATCAGTCCCCATTTCAAGGTTCCATAAAACTTAAACATGATGCAGGGAAGCTTAAGCAGTGATAGGCAAGGCCTAAGCTAGGGTTATGACACACTGGGCCTTTCTTCATGGGTAGAACTTCCGGAGGTGCTGGATGTTCCAGGCGTTCTAGATGGGGGTCCCGTCCTGCGTCTCCAGGTGTGGTGTGCTAGGCCTGGAGACGTGGGTGACCCGAAACGGGCCCTCCCACATGGATGAGAGCTTGTGCAGCCCTTCCTTGGAAAGCACCCGCCTCAGGATGAGGTCACCCACCTCGAGCGTCTTTGGGCGGGCCAGCGATGGTAGTGGTACCGCCCTTGGCGCTTCTTGGTATCTTGCGGTTCGGAGCAAGGTGCATCCCCCGCATGGCGTCCTGCTGCATTTCATCAAATGCCAGGACACACGCGGGGCGATGCCGGACCTCTTGTGGGAGAACCGCTTCAGCTCCTTAGACGAGGAAGAACGGGGTCTCGCCAGTCGGCTTGGTGGCGGTGGTGCGGATGGACCACTTCACGGACTGGAGTTCGTCGTGAGACATTTAAAACATCTCTCGAGCTGAGATAACAAGCATACATCCAGAGGGATGGAGTGAAACAGATGACGAAGATTCACTAGGTAGGCAACAATTCCACACTTAAGAAGGTGGTGAACGGTCGTCAACGTAGCGAGGAGTTGAGTTGCCATGATACCATAATGAGACATCTTAGAGGAGGTGACTCATAGAATTATTCCCTTAAGTGGCAGAAGAATTACTTTTGATCCATAGTTCATTAAAACTCTTCATGCCAGCCTGAGGCAAGTCACAATTGATCGTTTGAAGGAATTCGGAAGAATGGCATACTTAGTTTGGGAAGGAAACTAGAGTTATAAGACAACTCGGCAAACGGAAGGCACATTCCAATACATACCGAGGGAATAACCCAGTGGCTTTGCGTGCTTTCAAGAACTTGAGTGTCTCCATATTCATCAAGGTTTTACCAACATTTGTGCCAAGATCATGGTGACACCTCGTACTACCATGATGAATAACGATGGAGGATGCAGGTGCAAAGGAAGACTACACTTTCTCAGATTTTACCTTGGCAAGGCCAAGTAAACGAAATCTGGATGATCGACCAAGAGACATTGAGCACTCCTCTTTTAATGTTCTCCTTGATGTACCAGCTTAACTTAATACCATTCGGTATCTGGAACATCAAATAAAGGTCTGACTTCGGGAGCACAAACATCCATAAGGATCAACTTTTAGTGTAGATCATACGAAATCCTCATGGAGAAGATGGTCAAATTGCTCAATCAAGATACTACAATAGTAGTTCTTCCAACTAGGTGTGTCGGCCAGAACATCGACCTTGTCGGAATCTACATCCTAGATCTTGGAAAAGCCCAACCATCATATCTGCCTGAGATTCAGATCTGGTTGGTAACAGGATACTTCAGACTCCTCATGTCTGAAGAAAAATGAAAATTTGCAACACAAACTGACGAGATGATGTTGCGAGATTCTCGGGAAATGAACTACGATAGCAAGCTCCAAAACATGAGCTGGTTCTGCTACATACATGTGAACACGCTGTTCCAGACAAGCATGCCCACATAGTAGTCTTACAACAAAACACTACCGAGTTCTGGTTGGGAACCATCATCGAGGATATCGAAGCCCTTGCATAACTCCGGATCCTAAGAAGGAACTTCTTCTGCTTGAACAAATCAATCAGTGGCTTGGTGTGCTAGGTATACATATAGAATGAAGGTTGCAAGTCTCTAGACCACAGAATACTTCGCACATATGCATGACTGACTTGGGATGATTCAAGAGAAAGCAAAAACGAACTTTCTCGAATTCACGGCGGCAACTTGCTTCAAATGCACATGAACTAGAGGAAGTCACTTCTTTCATCCAACATATTCTTCATGAACGGGGCACGAAGATAATGCTTACAAAAGTTTCCAGCACTGGCTTAATGTTCAACATGAATCATGGAGAAGATAAAATGATGTTGATGAGCTCAACAACGAATCATCAATACTTCCATGAAGATGAAATTCCACAACTATGTGAACAAGGTGATAGTATTGGTCAGACCCAAAAGATATAATGATGTATGCTCGAGGAAACAACCACGAGTAAGACAACATTACGAACATCATTGGTTCTGATTTGATTTGACAATAGCCCACACTCAAATCAAAGGATTGTAAGACAATAGCGCCGACAATTGATCACGTGGATCAATCGATGAAGATATCATCTTTCTTCAAAACACACACACACACACACACACATAAAGATATCCCTTTGGAAATGAACTAAGTTAGACAAGCTTTTATCTTCCAACTCTCCAAGTTGTTGTTTAGCTTGACCAACTAGCTCAGGGGTATTCAACACAGATTCTTGGATAAGGGGTGGTTTACAAGAAACCAACTTGATCATGAACTCAACATAGCGATCAGGGAACAACCTGGTAATACTTCCGACAAGATATACGGAAAATCACAAACCACCGATATGTCACTAAGCTCGAGAACAATCTTGCTTCTCAAGGCAAGACGATATGATTAAATAACCAAGGATTGACACTATCCTAACTCATTGATCGAAAAGTGCACCGGAAATAAGGACTAGGTAGCACGATCAATCTTAGGGTGATGATTCAATAATCAACACGCTAAGGATAAGATTATTGTGCATTAACTACGAAGCAACACAGTTGCTAGGAGTATTGATTTCACACATCACGATTCACTTGTCGGCATTCCGGTTGCGACAACACGGAACCGAGGAATGAATAATGACAGCGAGAAGTATCACTGCATCAAGAATTCATAAGAGGTGGGCAATTCTCATGACAATCCCAATGTAAAGAGGGTAACACTCCAAGGTGGAAGAGAACAAAAGCTGGATTAGCATTTGATCTGCGGAGTACGACTGCTTTGACCCAATCCTAGATATGGATAAGGTACTGGAGTTCGTTTTCCTAGTCATTCCGGAAGGCTTGACAGACCATAGAAATAATAGGCATCGATATCACAAATGCTCAACTACTCATGTCTATCAATTGATAGACAAGGGCCAGAAAATTACTAAAGAGGGACAACCCAAAAGAACATATGATTTTCTGAGTTGTGGATGCATAGATTAGTGTGTCGAGCAAAGCTCAACATTTCTTCCGGATAACCCATGCAGAAAGGTAGAACTGGCAGATTCACAATGTAGAATGGAGAACTCATCAAGAGCACTCTGGTTGTGATCTTTTGGTTCAAAAGAACTTCTGTCATAAGCAGTTCATGGTATTTGGAAGAAGGTAATACCACGGACCTCGAGGACTATTGCAAAGGTTACTAATATCCTAAAGGAACTAGCAAACCCTACCAACAGGAAGTAACTAGAGTGAATCTTGGGTTCAAGAACCACCATAGAATGCCTACTAACTAAATGGCATCACGGGATGCTTTCGAGAATAATGGCCAGAATCATCACACTAGGAATATAAATCATTGCTAGATTACTAGGTGGTTCTCTAGGATGCCTAGGGTCATAACACTAGCTCCAACATATATGTCGAGGCAACAGAGTACCTCAACTCACCGATTAGTGTGGTTAATCTGGCCTAAAGAAACATCGGGAACGAAAAGAAGGGAGTTGCAAATGCATCAGACTATTTTAAAACCTGGGATGACTCAGACAACATAACAGCTGTAAATGCTCAGAAAGATTTTAGACATCCTGAAAAATTGTGGCCTAACCACTCAACATCACAATATCAAGGTTCTGAGGCCAGCTATGAACATAAGGAAGTAGTAGAAACTGAACCGAGACTTGAATCCATCAATCCTATAAGTCTACGGATTAGTAACACGTGATCCTGATAGAAAGATGGGAAGCCTAGTTCTTAAACCCCATAGAAAAGAAGAGGATGACTCAGATCAAAAGGGCACAAGGTAAAGGAGTAAAAAGAGCCTTTCGTGCCTTTCCACAATCAATTCCCTTATATTATTAAAGCATTTCTAGACCCGACTTTGACCAGTTTGGCTTGGTAATCCTACAGGCAGTCAGGCTCTGATACCAAAGCTGTCAGGACCCCGATCCTAAGTCACACCGATCTAGCATGTAACACATCATATCACTTTGCGGCCTCACGCACGGTATTCCCACGGGTGCCACCTTACCTGGCCCGGGACTGTTTGCGTCTTTTTAGCTCACGTATATGATAGTGTCGCTAGCATCCATATGAGAGAGAATCCGGGCCGACATGACTAGCCGTGAATACAAAGTGGCGCTAACTTACAGGGACAAGCATACATGAACCAACATCAAACATGTCGGTCATCAGCGTGTGAACCGGTGTAACGCCCCGAGACCGACGCTCCAGACGGCTTCCATATTTTTCGTCATCATTGTGTGTATTTATTTATTTGTTGCATTCATCATCGCATCATCCGCATTGCGTCCACATGTTTTCTTAAAACTCTTAGTTCGTTCATAGTTGCCGCGTCTCTCCGTTGTTCGTTCCGAGACCAACCTTGTTCTTCGTTTTCCCTCTTGCCTAAACCGGAGTCTCTTTGCACAGCGCATCGACCCCTCGCGCGCGTCCGAAAGTTGTTCCCAACCTGGCCCGCTCTATCGTGACCGATGGGTCCGGATCATCCTCCAACATCTCTAAAACATCTCCATTTTATTATTTGGACTCCTCTAACCTAATTATCTCGACCGTCCGATTTAAATCGAAAGGTCCTAACCTAGTTATGTTTCCTTATATATAGTCCACCCACTTACCAAATCATCCCAACCCTAATCTCTAGGAGGTTTGTCGCCATGGCCGCCGCCGCCCAGTTCGATCCACCTCGGGATCCCCTTCTCCCTGTTTTCCTCCACCCACCAACAGGAGCCCGAGCTCCGTCTCCCCGACCCCGAGCACTCGATCCACCTCGCCGGTGCCTCCTCCTCCAAATCCGATCGGGAGAGGAGCTCCCGATCTGAAGCTTCCTTGCGCCCATGGTCCAACAAGGCCCGTGCCCAAGGCCTCGCCTCTTTCTCCTCTGCCCGACGCCTACCGTCCCCGCCATGGATTTGGAGCTTGCCTCCTCGCGCCCATCCCCGCCTGATTCTGCAGCAACCTCGCCGGAGACCAGCGCCGCTCCACCTCGTCTCCAACTCCGGTCACGGCTCCGCCTGGCCGCTTCTCCTTCCTGCCTCTTCTCCTGCTCCCTCTAGATCCCGCTCACCTGCTCTCTCTTCTCCAGAAACCCGCAGGAGCATCGTCCTCTCGTCGCCGCCGCTTTACATTCCTCGCCACCGCGCCAAGAGCCGCAGCTGCCGTGGTCTTCTGCATCGCTAAGTCCCAGCACCAGCGCGTCCTCACAGCTCACCGTCGTCTTCACTGTGGCGGCCAGCCGGAGTTCCAGTCGCCCGCTTTGCGTCTCTTCGCTTCCTTGTACTCTCCATCTCGTCCCCTTCCCTAACCTCTCTCTCATGCCCCGGTCTCTCTCTCTCGTCAGTGCAGGAGCAGCGGAAGCTCCGCTATGGCTGCCAAGGGCCTTCTCCTGCGACGAGCCATCAAGTCCGCCACCGGGAACGGCCTATACCGCCCGGATGCATGCCTCCCCTGTCGTCGGCCTTCGCGTCTGCTTCCTCTGCATCAGGCCAGCGCCTCCCTCGTCGTCGCGTCGTTCCTCTGCTTCCAGCGTGGACCGCAGCGCCAAGTCCCGCTCGCCCACCTGCGCCCGTTGACCGCGTCGTTCCCTCCAGATCAGGCCCAGCCAGCGCCTCCTCAACCGGCCCCCCTCTGCACCAGCCGGGCCAAGCCCATGGGTGAGCAGCCCCCTCCAGTCCCCCTCCTGTACACTATCGGGCCAGCCAGATTCGGCCCGCGTACGTTTTTTTCCAGATCTGCGATTTTGCTATTTATCCAGGATTTATCAGTTTTGCAGAAAAACCCTCTTTGTTCATGCATTTAATTACTCACAAACTATGCATCTTATGTAAAAACATTATATATGAAAAATGCTTAGATTTATGTCTAGTTTCATAATATGCCACTATCATCCATGTTTAAAATGATGTTTGTTTAAATTTGCATAAATGCCATGTTAAAATGATTTATTTCATAACTAATTAACCGTAACTCGGTTTTTAATAAACTTTATATGTAAATGGGGTGGAAAAATGCATAGATTAACATGGTCCCCTTTGTTTTACTATTTAACAACATTAAAATATGTTTTAGGGAGAACAGTAGCTAATTCGAAAAATGGACATGGGGATTTTTCGAAATTGTGGTTTGTAGTTTCCGGCCTCATTTAACTTTCCTAAATAGTTAGTTTATATATGTTTCACCTCTTGCCATGTTTAATAGTCCCTCCGTTCCCAAATATTTGTCTTTCTAGCCATCTCAAATGGACTACAACATACGGATGTATGTAGACATGTTTTAGAGTGTAGATTCACTCATTTTGCTCCGTATGTAGTCACTTGTTGAAATCTCTAGAAAGATAATTATTTAGGAACGGAGGGAGTAACATTTAATATTATGGGGTACATAAACGAGAGCGAACTAAATGACTTGAATGTGGTGTTTCGTCAATATGCAACTCGTTGCATAGTGAGCTCCACTTAACTTGTAGTATTGCTTGTTGCACTTTGCCATGCCATGCTCATTAAATTGGACATGCATCATACTTGATTGTGCATCATGCCATGGTTATGTGATGGTTGTTTACCATGATGTTTGCTTCTTTCTGGTTGCGCTTCTCCTCGGTAGTTCCGGTTACGTTGCGGTTGTGAGGATTCGTTCGACTACGTCCGTTTGCCTTCTTCATGGACTCGTTCTTCTTCCTTGCGGGATCTCAGGCAAGATGACCATACCCTCGAAATCACTTCTATCTTTGCTTGCTAGTTGCTCGCTCTTTTTCTATGCTGCGATACCTACCGCTTGCTATATCATGCCTCCCATATTGCCATGTCAAGCCTCTAACCATCCTTTCCTAGCAAACCGTTGTTTGGCTATGTTACCGCTTTTGCTCAGCCCCTCTTATAGCGTTGTTAGTTGCAGGTGAAGATGAAGTTGGTTCCATGTTGGAACATGGATATTTTGGGATATCACAATATCTCTTATTTAATTAATTCATCTATATACTTGGTAAAGGGTGGAAGGCTCGGCATTATGCCTGGTGTTTTGTTCCACTCTTGCCGCCCTAGTTTCCATCATACCGGTGTTATGTTCCTGGATTTTGCGTTCCTTACGCGGTTGGGTGATTTATGGGACCCCCTTGACAGTTCGCCTTGAATGAAACTCCTCCAGCAAGGCCCAACCTTGGTTTTACATTGTAAGCCCACTCTCTTTATCCCATTCTTGTTCATTACATGGGATTGTGTGAAGATGACCCTTCTTGCGACAAAACCACCATGCGGTTATGCCTCCAAGTCGTGCCTCGACACGTGGGAGATATAGCCGCATCGTATGCGTTACAAGTTGGTATCGAGCCATCCCCGACTTAGGAGCCCTACGCTTGATCGAATCGTTGGCGTTGTTGAGTCTAGAAAAATATATTTTGAGTCTTAGGATTATATATATCGGAGAGTAGGATCCTTTTTACTCCTCAGTCCCTTCGTCGCTCTAGTGAGGCCCCCTGACGTAGAAGTTTTGACTCTCCTCTCCTCAAATTTCACTAAAACAAATTTTAGGATCACGCGGGTATCCCGGAATCGTTCCGATGGTTTTGTGACGAGAACATTGTTCTTGGTGCCTCCTGACATTTAGGGGTTGTGGCAGTGTCCCGGGGAGTTGAGCTCCGAGGTGTTGTCGTCACAATTTTATCGTTGCAGTTCTGAAATACCTGAGTTTCACCGACATCGAAAATCTCTTTTATGCAGTTGTTGGTGAGATCACCTCGACGCCACCCAGTACTGGGGCGGGAGTTCTGGAGTATTGCAATAACTCGTATAACGGATGCTTTTCGAAGGTTGAGGTAAGCGATTTCCGAATGTTTATTGGTTATGTGTTGAAGGATGGATATAGCTGGATCTAGGTATTGTTAGTTTGGGTGATATATTTTGTGTCCCCTGTATCCCCAACACCTGATTGCATAACCAGAAAGTTTCGGGAGTTTATAAGTGGGAATTCTAGTAGCTTATAGGATATCTTTCCGACAGATGTATGATTTGAGATTGGGGTCCAACGTCTAGTGGTTCGCTTTTCACGGTCGATTTACAGTGGTCGCGAGGCGTCTTAAAGAATCCTTGGCTATGCCGATTCGGGGACGTGTTGTTTGTCATTCGTGACGTCCGCTGTACGTCGTGCCAGTGGGGCCTCATCACGAACACTTTGAGCGAAATCCCTATCATATGTTTGTTTCCGGCTTATTCTGCAAGCTAAATCCTTTGTTTTGTTTTGTTTTGTGGTATTCGAGTTGCTTTAATGCCAAGTGTTGATTACATACCTTCCCTAAACGGTGTTCTCATATTTCTATGTGAATACTAATCCTTCTTGATCATCGAGGTTGCTATGTTAATTCCTTTCCAACCGACGTGCTTCTGTTCAAGTGGATCCGATCATTTCAACATTCGCGAGTTCAATTCTAAGTTTTCTCAACGGTGTTTGTTTCATCCGTCCCAAGTTGTCTTTGTTTTTCCCGCCCTCCCACCCTTTTATTCAAGGACTCATACATCTTAATCAAGCATCTATTGTATTGCTGTGAAGTCTCTTCATTATTTTGCTTCAATGTTCTTATCCGGTGATTCTCATGAAGACGCTAAAGGAAGCTCCAAGTTTATCATTCTTTGTTCTCTTATCTTCCCCGGTGGATTCAATTCAAGCTTCACGATCATATCCTTTCCTCGTTTCAAATGTTTGCTCATGCCGGTGCACCTCTCAACCATCCACCTTTCGCCATCCATTTGTTCTGGAATACCGAAGATATCTCAGGAGATTGGTGTTTTCCTTACTAATCCGTTCAAGCTATCTCGAGGTTGTTATCTCTTTTGAGCCATTTAATTCAACCAGTGCAATCTCTCTTTTAAATCGTTCATCGGTGTTTCCTTTGAGTGGGCCCTAACCCACATGTCTATTTCAGGATCTTACCTGACTCTTCTAATTCTTTCCGGACTTATTCTCAAATTCATTGCAAAGTTTGACGTAAGAATGAATTTTCATCAGTCAGATGTCTTTCTCCAAGATCTTTCAAATTCTTTCATCGTTAATTCAACCTTTCTACTCTTTATTGTTCCGGAGTGCCTCAACAATTCATGGTGGTTTCTCGTCGTCATTCTCGGATTTTGAAGACCGAAGAAGAGTTCCTCTTAAATCCTTGCCCGTTCACTTAAAGATCCATGGTTCTAGCGTTATACCATCCCTCTCATAATTGTTTTCGATTGTGAGAATTCCTTTTCACCCATCCGGAGCAATTCAAGAGTCTTTTCATTTTGATTCTCCGGAGCCAATCATCTCAGTATTATTCATTCTCAACTTTCAGATCTCATTTTACAAATCTTACCGGTGCATCGTTCAAATATCCTCTATTCAGTTCATGATCTTTTTGTTCTCATGTGTCTAAATTCTGTCAAGTATCTTTATTCGTTTTCTAATTCTTCCCGTGAATTGCGCCTTTGCTACTTTCATTTCCAATTCTTACGGTGGTTCGTTCAAGAGTTCTCTTTCTTGGTTATCATATCAATTCATTCGTTCTTTCCAAATCCTACCGGCGGATCGTTGAAGACTTTTCTCAAGTTTACGCTATATCTCTCTTAATCCTTTCTACGAGAATAAGTAGTATGCCAAATCCGTTGCTTGTCATCAATCTAAATTGATGAAGGATACGCATAACATAATTATCGTTCTTGTTTCATCCAAGTGATTAAGTCCTTCCGGAGTTCGTAATGGTATAAATATATCAGTTATATGGGTTCATCTTCTTCCGGAGTTCCAAGTTTTTTTTCCGCATTATCTCGTCGCGAAGCTCCATCTAAATGATCGCAAGGCTTGACCTTGTGTTCTCAACTTCTCTTTCTTTTTATCATCCTTTCATTACCGGAGTTCTTCATGGAGGCTCTACATGGTGGCTCGTCAAGGATTCTTTTCATTCTCCATTTGTTCTTCAAGATTTCCCTCGGTGTTAAGATCCGCCAAGCTATACTCTAAAATAAACATGGTGTTCAACACATGCCTTGTTTTGAGGAGTCCAAGCTTTATTCTTCTTGCATTCCGAAATGCAATTCTTTCTACCTTATCTTTTGAGATGGCGTTATATCATTCTTGACAATTTCCATTCATGTGTCGCGATTCACATGTTGTCAAGAATGAGGTATTTTAAATCCATCAATCTCTTCGTTGGAGTTATCTTGTGTCATATGTCACCTAAAGCTTTCCCTAAGGTTTGTTGCTATTATGGTGCTTATCAATGATCCAAGTTTTCTCCTATCCTCTCGGCAGAAGAAGTTTTTCATCTTCATATCGATTTAAAGCAAGCAATTGTTTCCATTTGTGGCAGGATTTCTCCTCAAGTTTTGAGAAGTTTTTCCATAAGCCCTCAACAAGCTTGATCATTTCGTTTTTGGTTTTCCAACAACTCCGTTCTAACCTTCTTGGAAGGATGCTTCCCAAATTCAATTGTGGTAGAAGTTATCATTTCCTTCTCCGTTCTCTTATTCCGAGGATCTATCTTCTATTCGTTCGTCCCAGAGGCATTGTGATGTTGCTCTCTTTGACCCATCGTCTCGTTTTATCAAGATCATGTTCTTTTACATGCTTATCAATTAAACCGGACTGTTGTGTCTATCATTCCTCTTTTAACCGGAGTCTCACCAAGTGCTTTCATTTTGCCAAGTTCAAATTCTATTCCTTCCATTTCCATCCGGAGTGTTGGATCATCTCTTCAATATCTTTACATCTTATCAAGTTTTCTTCACTTTTCTACCGGAGTGCTGTCCAAATTCTGTTATTCTTGTTCCTTGGCTATCTCATTATACCGGTGGGGTCATATTCTTTTGGTTCTTGAAGCTCTTATTTTATGTCTTTCAACCTAAAAGGTTCTCGAATGTTCCTTGTTCCTCTTTTCTAACGGAGTGTCTTCAACTTTGTTCATCTTTGTTGTATTCTTTCTTTTAATCTGTTCAACCTCTCAAGGTTCATGGTTTCACTCGTTTGTCCAAGAAGCAACTTAGTTTACCTCTTCTCTTCCATTTCTTTCCGGTGCCATTCCTAGATCTCGGGACGAGATCCTCTTGTAGTGGTGGAGTGTTGTAACGCCCCGAGACCGACGCTCCAGACGGCTTCCATATTTTTCGTCATTGTTGTGTGTATTTATTTATTTGTTGCATTCATCATCGCATCATCCGCATTGCGTCCGCATGTTTTCTTAAAACTCTTAGTTCATTCGTAGTTGTCGCGTCTCTCCGTCGTTCGTTCCGAGACCAACCTTGTTCTTCGTTTTCCCTCTTGCCTAAACCGGAGTCTCTTTGCACAACGCATCGACCCCTCGCGCGCGTCCGAAAGTTGTTCCCAACCTGGCCCGCTCTATCGTGACCGATGGGTCCGGATCATCCTCCAACATCTATAAAACATCTCCATTTTGTTATTTGGACTCCTCCAACCTAATTATCTCGACCGTCCGATTTAAATCGAAAGGTCCTAACCTAGTTATGTTTCCCTATATATAGTTCACCCACTTACCAAATCATCCCAAACCTAATTTCTAGGAGGTTTGTCCCCATGGCCGCCGCCGCCCAGTCTCAATCCACCTCGGGATCCCCTTCTCCCTGTTTTCCTCCACCCACCAACAGGAGCCCGAGCTCCGTCTCCCCGACCCCGAGCACTCGATCCACCTCACCGGTGCCTCCTCCTCCAAATCAGATCGGGAGAGGAGCTCTCGATCTGAAGCTTCCTTGCGCCCGCGGTCCAGCGCGCCCGTGCCCAAGGCCTCGCCTCTTCCTCCTCTGCCCGACGGCCACCGTCCCCGCCATGGATTTGGAGCTTGCCTCCTCGCGCCCATCCCCACCTGATTCTGCAGCAACCTCGTCGGAGACCAGCGCCGCTCCACCTCGTCTCCAACTCCGGTCACGGCTCCGCCCCGCTCGCCGCTTCTCCTTCCCGTCTCTTCTCCTGTTCCTTCTAGATCCCGCTCTCACCTGCTCTCTCTTCTCCAGGAAACCCGCAGGAGCATCGTCCTCTTGTCGTCGCCGCCTTCCGATCCTCGCCACCGCGCCAGTAGCCGCAGCTGCCGTGGTCTTCTGCATCGCCAAGTCCCGCACCCGCACGTCCTCTGCCTCACCGTCGTCTTCACCCGTGGCCAGCCGCCGGAGTTCCAGGTCGCCGCTGCTTTGCGTCCCCTGCTTCCTTGTACTCTCCATCTCGTCCCTCTTCCCTAACCTTTCTCTCATGCCCCGGTCTCTCTCTCTCTCGTCAGGTGCAGGAGCTGCGGAAGCTCCGCTATGGCTGCCAAGGGCCTTCTCCTGCGACGAGCCATCAAGTCTGCCACCGGGAACGGCCTCCACCGCCCAGATGCATGCCTCCCCTGCCGTCGGCCTTCGCGTCTGCTTCCTCTGCATCAGGCCAGCGCCGCCCTCGTCATCGCGTTGCTCCTTCCTGCTTCCAGCGTGGACTTGGCGCTAAGTCCCGCTCGCCCCACCTGCGCCCGTTGACCGCGTCGTTCCCTCGAGATCAGGCCCAGTCAGCGCCTCCTCAACCAGCCCCCCCTCTGCACCAGCCGGGCCAAGCCCATGGGTGAGCAGCCCCCTCCAGTCCCCCTCCTGTACACTATCGGGCCAGCCAGATTCGCCCACAGACGCTTTTTTTCCAGATTCATGATTTTGCTATTTATCCAGATTTATCGGTTTTGCGTAAAAACCTCTTTGTTCATGCATTTAATTACTCACACACTATGCATCTTATGTCAAAACATTATATATGAAAAATGCTTAGATTTATGTCTGGTTTCATAATATGCCACTATCATCCATGTTTAAAATGATGTTTGTTTAAATTTGCATAAATGCCATGTTAAAATGATTTATTTCATAACTAATTAACCGTAACTCGGTTTTTAATAAACTTTATATGTAAATGGGGTGGAAAAATGCATAGATTAACATGGTCCCCTTTGTTTTACTATTTAACAACATTAAAATATGTTTTAGGGAGAACAGTAGCTAATTCGAAAAATGGACATGGGGATTTTCCGAAATTGTGATTTGTAGTTTCCGGCCTCATTTAACTTTCCTAAATAGTTAGTTTATATATGTTTCACCTCTTGCCATGTTTAATACTCCCTCCGTTCCCAAATATTTGTCTTTCTAGCCATCTCAAATGGACTACAACATACGGATGTATGTAGACATGTTTTAGAGTGTAGATTCACTCATTTTGCTCCGTATGTAGTCACTTGTTGAAATCTCTAGAAAGACAATTATTTAGGAACGGAGGGAGTAACATTTAATATTATGGGGTACATAAACGAGAGCGAACTAAATGACTTGAATGTGGTGTTTCGTCAATATGCAACTCGTTGCATAGTGAGCTCCACTTAACTTGTAGTATTGCTTGTTGCACTTTGCCATGCCATGCTCATTAAATTGGACATGCATCATACTTGATTGTGCATCATGCCATGGTTATGTGATGGTTGTTTACCATGATGTTTGCTTCTTTCCCGTTGCGCTTCTCCTCGGTAGTTCCGGTTACGTTGCGGTTGTGAGGATTCGTTCGACTACGTCCGTTTGCCTTCTTCATGGACTCGTTCTTCTTCCTTGCGGGATCTCAGGCAAGATGACCATACCCTCGAAATCACTTCTATCTTTGCTTGCTAGTTGCTCGCTCTTTTGCTATGTCATGCGATACCTACCGCTTGCTATATCATGCCTCCCATATTGCCATGTCAAGCCTCTAACCATCCTTTCCTAGCAAACCGTTGTTTGGCTATGTTACCGCTTTTGCTCAGCCCCTCTTATAGCGTTGTTAGTTGTAGGTGAAGATGAAGTTGGTTCCATGTTGGAACATGGATATTTTGGGATATCACAATATCTCTTATTTAATTAATGCATCTATATACTTGGTAAAGGGTGGAAGGCTCGGCATTATGCCTGGTGTTTTGTTCCACTCTTGCCGCCCTAGTTTCCATCATACCGTGTTATGTTCCTGGATTTTATGCTCCTTACGCGGTTGGGTGATTTATGGGACCCCCTTGACAGTTCGCCTTGAATGAAACTCCTCCAGCAAGGCCCAACCTTGGTTTTACATTGTAAGCCCACTCTCTTTATCCCATTCTTGTTCATTACATGGGATTGTGTGAAGATGACCCTTCTTGCGACAAAACCACCATGCCTCCAAGTCTTGCCTCGACACGTGGGAGATATAGCCGCATCGTGGGCGTTACAAGTTGGTATCAGAGCCATCCCCGACTTAGGAGCCCTCTGCTTGATCGAATCGTTGGCGTTGTTGAGTCTAGAAAAAATATATTTTGAGTCTTAGGATTATATATATCGGAGAGTAGGATCCTTTTTACTCCTCAGTCCCTTCGTCGCTCTAGTGAGGCCCCCTGACGTAGAAGTTTTGACTCTCCTCTCCTCAAATTTCACTAAAACAAATTTTAGGATCACGCGGGTATCCCGGAATCGTTCCGATGGTTTTGTGACGAGAACATTGTTCTTGGTGCCTCCTGACATTTAGGGGTTGTGGCAGTGTCCCGGGGAATTGAGCTCCGAGGTGTTGTCGTCACAATTTTATCGTTGCAGTTCTGAAATACCTGAGTTTCACCGACATCGAAAATCTCTTTTATGCAGTTGTTGGTGAGATCACCTCGACGCCACCCAAGATCGGGCGGGAGTTCTGAGTATTGCAATAACTCGTATAACGGATGCTTTTCAAGGTTGAGGTAGCGATTTCCGAATGTTTATTGGTTATGTGTTGACGGATGGATACAACTGGATCTAGGTATTGTTAGTTTGGGTGAGTTATATTGTGTCCCCTGTATCCCCAACACCAGATTGCATAACCAGAAAGTTTCAGGAGTTTATAAGTGGGAATTCTAGTAGCTTATAGGATATCTTTCCGACAGATGTATGATTTGAGATTGGGGTCCAACGTCTAGTGGTTCGCTTTTCACGGTCGATTTACAGTGGTCGCGAGGCGTCTTAAAGAATCCTTGGCTATGCCGATTCGGGGACGTGTTGTTTGTCATTCGTGACGTCCGCTGTACGTCGTGCTGCTGGGGCCTCATCACGAACACTTTGAGCGAAATCCCTATCATATGTTTGTTTCCGGCTTATTCTGCAAGCTAAATCCTTTGTTTTGTTTTGTTTTGTGGTATTCGAGTTGCTTTAATGCCAAGTGTTGATTACATACCTTCCCTAAACGGTGTTCTCATATTTCTATGTGAATACTAATCCTTCTTGATCATCGAGGTTGCTATGTTAATTCCTTTCCAACCGACGTGCTTCTGTTCAAGTGGATCCGATCATTTCAACATTCGCGAGTTCAATTCTAAGTTTTCTCAACGGTGTTTGTTTCATCCGTCCCAAGTTGCCTTTGTTTTTCCCGCCCTCCCACCCTTTTATTCAAGGACTCATACATCTTAATCAAGCATCCATTGTATTGCTGTGAAGTCTCTTCATTATTTTGCTTCAATGTTCTTATCCGGTGATTCTCATGAAGACGCTAAAGGAAGCTCCAAGTTTATCATTCTTTGTTCTCTTATCTTCCCCGGTGGATTCAATTCAAGCTTCGTCGATCATATCCTTTCCTTGTTTCAAATGTTTGCTCATGCCGGTGCACCTCTCAACCATCCACCTTTCGCCATCCATTTGTTCTGGAATACCGAAGATATCTCAGGAGATTGGTGTTTTCCTTACTAATCCGTTCAAGCTATCTCGAGGTTGTTATCTCTTTTGAGCCATTTAATTCAACCAGTGCAATCTCTCTTTAAATCGCTCATCGGTGTTTCCTTTGAGTGGGCCCTAACCCACATGTCTATTTCAGGATCTTACGACTCTTCTAATTCTTTCGGACTTATTCTCAAATTCATTGCAAAGTTTGACGTAAGAATGAATTTTCATCGATCGATGTCTTTCTCCAAGATCTTTCAAATTCTTTCATCGTTAATTCAACCTTTCTACTCTTCATTGTTCGGAGTGCCTCAACAATTCATGGTGGTTTCTCGTCGTCATTCTCGGATTTTGAAGACCGAAGAAGAGTTCCTCTTAAATCCTTGCCCGTTCACTTAAAGATCCATGGTTCTAGCGTTATACCATCCCTCTCATAATTGTTTTCGATTGTGAGAATTCCTTTTCACCCATCCGGAGCAATTCAGGAGTCTTTTCATTTTGATTCTCCGGAGCCCATCATCTCAGTATTATTCATTCTCAACTTTCAGATCTCATTCTACAAATCTTACCGGTGCATCGTTCAAATATCCTCTAATCAGTTCATGATCTTTTCGTTCTCATGTGTCTAAATTCTGTCAAGTATCTTTATTCGTTTCCTAATTCTTCCCGGTGAATTGCGCCTTTGCTACTTTCATTTCCAATTCTTACGGTGGTTCGTTCAAGAGTTCTCTTTCTTGGTTATCATATCAATTCATTCGTTCTTTCCAAATCCTACTGGCGGATCGTTGAAGACTTTTCTCAAGTTTACGCTATATCTCTCTTAATCCTTTCTACGAGAATAAGTAGTATGCCAAATCCGTTGCTTGTCATCAATCTAAATTGATGAAGGATACACATAACATAATTATTGTTCTTGTTTCATCCAAGTGATTAAGTCCTTCCGGAGTTCGTAATGGTATAAATATATCAGTTATATGGGTTCATCTTCTTCCGGAGTTCCAAGTTTTTTTTCCGCATTATCTCGTCGCGAAGCTCCATCTAAATTATCGCAAGGCTTGACCTTGTGTTCTCAACTTCTCTTTATTTTTATCATCCTTTCATTACCGGAGTTCTTCATGGAGGCTCTACATGGTGGCTCGTCAAGGATTCTTTTCATTCTCCATTTGTTCTTCAAGATTTCCCTCGGTGTTAAGATCCGCCAAGCTATACTCTAAAATAAACATGGTGTTCAACACATGCCTTGTTTTGAGGAGTCCAAGCTTTATTCTTCTTGCATTCCGAAATGCAATTCTTTCTACCTTATCTTTTGAGATGGCGTTATATCATTCTTGACAATTTCCATTCATGTGTCGCGATTCACATGTTGTCAAGAATGAGGTATTTTAAATCCATCAATCTCTTCGTTGGAGTTATCTTGTGTCATATGTCACCTAAAGCTTTCCCTAAGGTTTGTTGCTATTATGGTGCTTATCAATGATCCAAGTTTTCTCCTATCCTCTCGGCAGAAGAAGTTTTTCATCTTCATATCGATTTAAAGCAAGCAATTGTTTCCATTTGTGGCAGGATTTCTCCTCAAGTTTTGAGAAGTTTTTCCATAAGCCCTCAACAAGCTTGATCATTTCGTTTTTGGTTTTCCAACAACTCCGTTCTAACCTTCTTGGAAGGATGCTTCCCAAATTCAATTGTAGTAGAAGTTATCATTTCCTTCTCCGTTCTCTTACTCCAACGATCTATCTTCTGTTCGTTCGTCCCGGAGGCATTGTGATGTTGCTCTCTTTGACCCATCGTCTCGTTTTATCAAGATCATGTTCTTTTACATGCTTATCCATTTAGCCGGACTGTTGTGTCTATCATTCCTCTTTAACCGGAGTCTCACCAAGTGCTTTCATTTTGCCAAGTTCAAATTCTATTCCTTCCATTTCCATCCGGAGTGTTGGATCATCTCTTCAATATCTTTACATCTTATCAAGTTTTCTTCACTTTTCTACCGGAGTGTTGTCCAAATTCTGTTATTCTTGTTCCTTGGCTATCTCATTATACCGGTGGGGTCATATTCTTTTGGTTCTTGAAGCTCTTATTTTATGTCTTTCAACCTAAAAGGTTCTCGAATGTTCCTTGTTCCTCTTTTCTAACGGAGTGTCTTCAACTTTGTTCATCTTTGTTGTATTCTTTCTTTTAATCTGTTCAACCTCTCAAGGTTCATGGTTTCACTTTCGTTTGTCCAAGAAGCAACTTAGTTTACCTCTTCTCTTCCATTTCTTTCCGGTGCCATTCCTAGATCTCGGGACGAGATCCTCTTGTAGTGGTGGAGTGTTGTAACGCCCCGAGACCGACGCTCCAGACGGCTTCCATATTTTTCGTCATTGTTGTGTGTATTTATTTATTTGTTGCATTCATCATCGCATCATCCGCATTGCGTCCGCATGTTTTCTTAAAACTCTTAGTTCATTCGTAGTTGTCGCGTCTCTCCGTCGTTCGTTCCGAGACCAACCTTGTTCTTCGTTTTCCCTCTTGCCTAAACCGGAGTCTCTTTGCACAACGCATCGACCCCTCGCGCGCGTCCGAAAGTTGTTCCCAACCTGGCCCGATCTATCGTGACCGATGGGTCCGGATCATCCTCCAACATCTATAAAACATCTCCATTTTGTTATTTGGACTCCTCCAACCTAATTATCTCGACCGTCCGATTTAAATCGAAAGGTCCTAACCTAGTTATGTTTCCCTATATAGTTCACCCACTTACCAAATCATCCCAAACCTAATTTCTAGGAGGTTTGTCCCCATGGCCGCCACGCCGGTCTCAATCCACCTCGGGATCCCCTTCTCCCTGTTTTCCTCCACCCACCAACAGGAGCCCGAGCTCCGTCTCCCCGACCCCGAGCACTCGATCCACCTCACCGGTCCCTCCTCCTCCAAATCCGATCGGGAGAGGAGCTCTTGATCTGAAGCTTCCTTGCGCCCGCGGTCCAGCGCGCCCGTGCCCAAGGCCTCGCCTCTTCCTCCTCTGCCCGACGCCTACTGTCCCCGCCATGGATTTGGAGCTTGCCTCCTCGCGCCCATCCCCACCTGATTCTGCAGCAACCTCGTCGGAGACCAGCGCCGCTCCACCTCGTCTCCAACTCCGGTCACGGCTCCGCCCCGCTCGCCGCTTCTCCTTCCCGTCTCTTCTCCTGTTCCCTCTAGATCCCGCTCTCACCTGCTCTCTCTTCTCCAGGAAACCCGCAGGAGCATCGTCCTCTTGTCGCCGCCGCCTTCCGATCCTCGCCACCGCGCCAGTAGCCGCAGCTGCCGTGGTCTTCTGCATCGCCAAGTCCCGCACCCGCACGTCTTCTGCCTCACCGTCGTCTTCACCGTGGCGGCCGCCGGAGTTCTGTGTCGCCCGCTTATGCCCCCGCTTCCTTGTACTCTCCATCTCGTCCCTCTTGCCTAACCTTTCTCTCATGCCCGGTCTCTCTCTCTCTCGTCAGTGCGGGGAGCTGCGGAAGCTCCGCTATGGCTGCCAAGGGCCTTCTCTGCGACGAGCCATCAAGTCTGCCACCGGGAACGGCCTCCACCGCCCAGATGCATGCCTCCCCTGCCGTCGGCCTTCGCGTCTGCTTCCTCTGCATCAGGCCAGCGCCGCCCTCGTCATCGCGTCGTTCCTCTGCTTCCAGCGTGGACCGCAGCGCTAAGTCCCGCTCGCCCCACCTGCGCCCGTTGACCGCGTCGTTCCCTCGAGATCAGGCCCAGTCAGCGCCTCCTCAACCAGCCCCCCCTCTACACCAGCCGGGCCAAGCCCATGGGTGAGCAGCCCCTCCATCCCCTCTCAGACACTATCGGGCCAGCCAGATTCGGCCCACAGACGTTTTCCAGATCTGCGATTTTGCTATTTATCCAGGATTTATCAGTTTTGCAGAAAAACCCTCTTTGTTCATGCATTTAATTACTCACAAACTATGCATCTTATGTAAAAGCATTATATATGAAAAATGCTTAGATTTATGTCTAGTTTCATAATATGCCACTATAATCCATGTTTAAAATGTTTAAAATGATGTTTGTTTAAATTTGCATAAATGCCATGTTAAAATGATTTATTTCATAACTAATTAATTGTAACTCGGTTTTTAATAAACTTTATATGTAAATGGGGTGGAAAATGCATAGATTAACATGGTCCCCTTTGTTTTACTATTTAACAACATTAAAATATGTTTTAGGGCAGAATAGTAGCTAATTCGAAAAATGGACATGGGGATTTTCCGAAATTGTTGTTTGTAGTTTCCGTCCTCATTTAACTTGCCTAAATAGTTAGTTTATATATGTTTCACCTCTTGCCATGTTTAATAACATTTAATATTGTGGGGTACATAAACGAGAGCGAACTAAATGACTTGAATGTGGTGTTTCGTCAATATGCAACTCATTGCATAGTGAGCTCCACTTAACTTGTATTATTGTTTGTTGCACTTTGCCATGCCAAGCTCATTAAATTGGACATGCATCATACTTGATTGTGCATCATGCCATGGTTATGTGATGGTTGTTTACCATGATGTTTGCTTCTTTCCGGTTGCGCTTCTCCTCGGTAGTTCCGGTTACGTTGCAGTTGTGTGTATTTGTTCGACTATGACCGTTTGTCTTCTTCATGGACTCGTTCTTCTTCCTTGCGGGATCTCAGGCAAGATGACCATATCACTTCTATCTTTGCTTGCTAGTTGCTCGCTCTTTTGCTATGCTGCGATACCTACCACTTGCTATATCATGCCTCCCATATTGCCATGTCAAGCCTCTAACCATCCTTTCCTAGCAAACCGTTGTTTGGCTATTGTCGGTGTCAAAACCGGCGGATCTCGGGTAGGGGGTCACGAACTGTGCGTCTAAGGCGGATGGTAACAGGAGACAGGGGACACGATGTTTACCCAGGTTCGGGCCCTCTCTATGGAGGTAATACCCTACTTCCTGCTTGATTGATATTGATGATATGGGTAGTACAAGAGTGGATCTACCACGAGATCAAAGAGGCTAAACCCTAGAAGCTAGCCTGTGGTATGATTGTTGTATGTATCTATCGACTAGCCTGGCCTCGGTTTATATAATGCACCAGAGGCCTAGGATAACAAGAGTCCTAATACGCCGGTGGGGGAGGAGTCCTTGTCTTGATCGCCAAGTCTTGTGGAATCTTCCTTGTATGCGGCAACTGTCCGGACTGGCCCATGAGTATACGGCCATGGGGATCCTCGGCCCAATCCAACTGATCGGGAGACGACGTGGTGAGTACCCCCTAGTCCAGACACCGTCGATAGCCCCTCGAACCGGTCTTCAAGTTGGGGGACGCTCCTCGATTCTTCCGAATTGTTCTTCATCTTCGGTCGCCGGTCTTGAAAACTGGTTCAACAAATCTTCTCATCTTCGATCTTGAGGATCGCCAAATGCATTCGACGAGTTTACACGCTGCATCCGAGGTGCCCCTTTAAGTTTCCGGCCTTTATCAATGCCTTGTTATTTTTATGCCACACCTCGGGTTTGAAGTTGTTCCCGGGCGGCAGCATCCTCTTGCGTCCGAGCTCCAACACCGGACTGCATTCGAGGTATCTTTTGCAGCCGAGCACCAACGCCGGACTGCATCCCAGCTCTATCGCCGGACTATGTATCCGAGCTCCAACGCCGGACGATATCCGAGCTCCAACGCCGGACTGTATCCGAGGTGTCGTAAATCACCTTGGTTCAAAGAAGTTTGAAGGAGTTTAGCCGAGCTTAATGCCGGAAATGCCCTCTATGGAGCCAGCCACTAGCGTCCGAGCTTTATGCCGGACTGCTTCCGAGGTGGTTTACCACCCCGAATGTGGGCCGATTTTTGTCGATATTTTTGATTGGTGCAATTTATTCTCTGCCGAGATACATAGCCAGTAGCCCACAAGGTGTGTATTGGTCTAAAACCCGAGATGCACCTGAAGGATGACGTAAGACCGCTGATCCCAAAGAGTCAGCCGAGACTCGGGTTGATTTGCAAAATCGGCCCGAGGATCACGCCCCTAGCTCGGAAGAATACTTCGGGACACAAAAAGCGGCGTGCTCGATCCTCGAGACTCGGGTTGGGTGCGGCCGACCAACCCGAGGATCAAAATCTCCTCGGAAAGCAGATTGCACTTCAAATTTTCTCGATAGAATGTGCAATGCAAGAGCCCCGAGACACCGGTCGGGTGGCAACACCGGATCGAGGATTGATGTGCCCCTTTAATATTTGTAAATAATAAGCCCGAAGCCCAAGAGCCCCGAGCCTTAATGCGGGCACGGGTGGCCGAATTAAGGATCGATATCCATAGTAGAATCACAAATTATGTGTAATGACTCAATGTATCTAAGTACTTTATGTCATTAATGCTCGGATCCGCATTGTACAAAACTTTGTTGACCGATCATCGGCTTCAACCTCCTCGGCCAGTAGCCGAGGAGTGTTTGTCCTACTTTATAAAGCCTTTATGAGGGCAAAGATTTACGACAAACAAGGCAATCTGGCCATACGGTTTTATAAACAAAGGTACGCAGAGAGATATGTTATATTACTGTTTAACAGAAGAATGTCTTCCAAAGAAAATAGTCCCGCTATCAATTCCTTTCTTTGGGTTGTCATGCTAAGCATGATCATGAAACCTCAGCTCCAATGTAAGAGCAAAATATTGAGGATTTAGTTTCGAGGCCGCCATTAGCCCCGGTAGTGTTCGACGACAATCGAGGTCAAGCCGTAAACACTTCGCAAATTTTATGAATGGCCGTCATTTAATATAGTCATCGGATCGCTGACCAGTTGACACCTATTGTGACATTCAGGTTTCGGCTTTCTCCACTGAGGTGCTTGACCATGCGAGCTGGAAGCACAATCGCAGTGGTTCTCCCTTTGCACACCTAGCCGAACAAAGCGGAACGTAGGAGGCAAGCGCGGGAGCCGGGCAACCCAACTATTGACCGAAGACACAATTCGAAACTGATGCATATATAGCAATATCCGAGAATGTTTTTGCCGAAACTTTAAAGGTGTCCGGCGTTGCACTGCGAGACTTGTGCTGAAAACACACAAATAGTTTAAAAGTGCCAAAAGCTTGGAAAACCAAAAAAGTTGGTAAAAACATGACGTCCGAACAAGATCAAGTGTTCGGTGCCAATCCGAAAATTGGACTTTAGAAAAAAAAAGTGCTTCTGCCGTGCTTTAACATGACACATCCTATCTCAAGACTTCAAGCGGGTCAGCCTACGGCATTAGGCCAGTTTAGAAAACTAAACTCTAGCAGTTTTGAGAGAGAAATTAGGCTCCCCGGCTAGTGACCGCACACTCGTGTCGAGAAAAGGAGTGATAAATAATAATAAAAACTCTGCAACGACTAAGAAGAAAAACACTTATTATAAAACGGCTCAAATAAACATAAGAGCCCCCAAGTGACTTGGGTAAAAGGATGATTCTATGTACCGAAGTACTTATATCATATCTATGTTCAACCGAACTTTAAACGCGTCTTAACCGACCGTCGGCTTCTCCCTCTTCGGTCAAGGACCGAAATGTGTTATGTACTCCATCTGTCGAGAATATCGACGGTGTTTCCAATAACCAGGCAATCAGGTCATAAGGCTGTAATGCATAAAGCGCCAGTGGAACTTATGCTATATTATCGATAAAGTGTAAGAAGCATCTTCAAGAAAATAGTACCCCCACCGATACCTTTCTTCGGTGCTCATTGTTAATATGAGACTTGTGCAATAGATTTTTTGTACTCATGAGTTCCGTTGTGTGCCGACCATTATTGAAAATAGTAAGAGCGCTAGCTTTCGGCTTCACCCAATCTGAGGTCCGGCTCGGGTGACCCGATCGTGACAATCGCAGAGGTGTTCCCTTTACTCCCTAGCCAAACAATCGGGAACGTAGGGGTAACCACAGGAGCCAGGCAACCCAGCTTGCAAATCGCTTAAGTCAATATGGTGCATATTGTGGCATAATACACGAACAAGGAACGAAGCCGTACAAGTATAATCATATGCAAGAGGAAAAGCTTCATGAAGGAAGCCCCCAAGTAAACGGGGTATTTGAATTTGCGCGCCACAAATAAAGTTTGGACAAGGAAAATTTTGACAAGCAAATTTTCCCAAAAAAGTATAACGCTTGGTCGAGCCGAACACAAGTTAAAAATTTAAAACTTTGAGCATGAAGGCAACTTAGCTGGTCAAAGTGTTCGGTATTGATGACGCGGTCCGAGCTTGATGCAGGACAAGGTTCCATCCCCCAAGCCGGTCCGAGGTGGCGGAGCGAAGAGCTCGGCACTCCGAAGTGGTGACATAGCACGGTCAATGCAGGGAGGCAGGGTGATGCCGAAGTCCCCTGCATGGGGTAATGAAGTGTTGACGAAGCCCCCCGTCCAGCCGAGATGACGCCAAAGGATATAGTCTGGCCGGATCATTTTCTTGTGCACAAAAAATAGTGCAGACCAGGGATAATAGTAATAATAAGAATTAAAAAAATGTTGCATAATAAATAATTTATGCAAAGTGAGTAATAAAACAAATATGGCCTGGCGCCGAAGTCAATGTCGATGCAGGTCGTCGGCATAATGCAATAAAGGCGTGGCAAAGCCTGGATTCACAGGTCGGTCCGCGTTAGGATGCGGGCGTCACGGACTATGTACTGAAACCGACCGAACCATCATGCGATCGTCGATAATGCGGCCACCATTTGATAGACCTGTGTACATATGATGGACAAACCAGAGTAATAATTCCTTGGGAAAAATTAACCCAAACAAGCAAAAAGAAATACTAGGATTAATAGCACCTGGTTTATTTGTGTACCAATCCGAAGGAAGGTGATTCCCAAAATTGGGACTCGATCCGCGCAACCATTGCCTGGTCGGCTAGTGACGCCGAAGTGTCCGGAGTAGGTTGATGAAGAGATGGCGAAGCCCCCGGTCCAGCCGAGATGTCGAAGTAGGTCAGCGTGATGGACACTAGCTTGAAGAAGCAATAGTGCGGCCCTGCCGATGCGTGTCGTGGACGTGGTCGATGCCGGCTTAATGAAGCGACCGTGCGGCGATGCCGGTATGCCCGCTCCGTGTAATCCGTGGGGCGGCGATGTTGGTGATGATTTATCCTTCGCGATGCCAGACTCTTGTTCAGCTTGCCGAGATGATGATCCGAAGAAGTTGAGCTCGGCTCAACAGAGTGACGACGTGTCTAGTGCAGGTCGGCAGCCGTGGAGCGATATTGCCGGACTGGTTTGACACCAGCATGATGTTGAAGATCACGTTCAAAAGATCATAAAGTTAGTGGGATGTGTTCAGGAACAAAACACAATACCACATACAAAACTTCCTTCAAAAAGGATGTCCGAAATCCCGTTCATAAAAAAAGACGAACTCGGGTCGGATTCGTTTTCGCGCATAAAACAGATCCGAAAAGTGATGCACTAATCGGAAGGTTCCCGGAGTTTGGACGGTCGGATCGAGCTGAAATTTTGAGGGGTGGTAGATATAGGAATTCCGCAGCCGTTCAACGGTTGGATCTTCCAAAGGAAGTACGAGCTAGACGCTGGACACCACGCCCTAAACTCATCCGGATTCTCGTCCAGATTCAATGTGGCTCCGGTATATCTGAGATTGCCAGAGATTCCTCCATTGGAACTCGACGAAATTTTCCAGGGTTGTTGTAGACTCAATTCCGCACAATTCCACCGAAGCAATCGTTAAAACGACGCTTGAGGAGGCGGTGGCGGCGGACACAAGTCCGCTGTCCGTAAAAATAAAGACGGTCGCCTCGAGGGCAATGTTGACGTTGAGCCCCGGCTCCTGGATGATTCCTCCATGATCTTGATAGAGATCGGAGTTGATGTTGAGGAAGGCCCTCATCCGATCATGACGATCGGAGGTAGGGCTCAGTCCTTGGTCGAACCAAGGTGACCAGTCGAGCTGGTGATGAAGATGCCGAAGTCGCAGTTGATCTGTAGGCGAGCCATCGACCTTTTGCCGAACACACAGCGGAACTCTCAATGAAAGCACCAATGTCGGTGTCAAAACTGGCGGATCTCGGGTAGGGGGTCACGAACTGTGCGTCTAAGGCGGATGGTAACAGGAGACAGGGGACACGATGTTTACCCAGGTTCGGGCCCTCTCTATGGAGGTAATACCCTACTTCCTGCTTGATTGATATTGATGATATGGGTAGTACAAGAGTGGATCTACCACGTGATCAAAGAGGCTAAACCCTAGAAGCTAGCCTATGGTATGATTATTGTATGTATCTATCAACTAGCCTGGCCTCGGTTTATATAATGCACCAGAGGCCTAGGATAACAAGAGTCCTACCCGAATACGCCGGTGGGGGAGGAGTCCTTGTCTTGATCGCCAAGTCTTGTGGAATCTTCCTTGTATGCGGCAACTGTCTGGACTGGCCCATGAGTATACGGCCATGGGGATCCTCGGCCCAATCCAACTGATCGGGAGACGACGTGGTGAGTACCCCCTAGTCCAGGACACCGTCAGCTATGTTATCGCTTTTGCTCAGCCCCTCTTATAGTGTTGTTAGTTGCAGGTGAAGATGAAGTTGTTTCCATGTTGGAACATGGATATTTTGGGATATCACAATATCTCTTATTTAATTTATGCATCTATATACTTGGTAAAGGGTGGAAGGCTCGGCCTTATGCCCGGTGTTTTGTTCCACTCTTGCCGCCCTAGTTTCCGTCATACGGGTGTTATGTTCCTTGATTTTGCGTTCCTTATGCGGTTGGGTGATTTATGGGACCCCCTTGACAGTTCGCCTTGAATAAAACTCCTCCAAGAAGGCCCAACCTTGGTTTTACATTTGCCTACCTAAGCCTTTTTCCCTTGGGTTTTCGCGAGCCCGAGGGTCATCTTTATTTTAACCCCCGGGCCGGTGCTCCTCTGAGTGCTGGTCCAAACTAGAGCACCATGCGAGACCGTGCCTTGGCAACTTGGGTTACGTTGGTACCTGTACGCTTAGCTTATCCGGTGTGCCCTGAGAACGAGATATGTGTAGCTCCTATCGGGATTCGGCTTCAAGACAATGGGTGGTCTTGCTGGTCTTGTTTTACCATTGTCGAAATGTCTTGTAACCGGGATTCCGAGACTGATCGGGTCTTCCCGGGAGAAGGAATATCCTTCGTTGACCGTGAGAGCTTATGATGGGCTAAGTTGGGACACCCCTGCAGGGTATTATCTTTCGAAAGCCGTGCCTGCGGTTATGAGGCAGATGGGAATTTGTTAATGTCCGGTTGTAGAGAACTTGACACTTGACTTAATTAAAATACATCAACCCCGTGGGTAGCCATGATGGTCTCTTTTCGGCAGAGTCCGGGAAGGGAACACGGTTTGAGTTATGCGTGGACGTAAGTCATTTCAGGATCACTTCTTGATCACTTCTAGCTTCACGACCGTGCTTTGCCTCTCTTCTCACTCTCATTTGCGTATGTTAGCCACCATATATGCTTAGTGCTTGCTGCAGCTCCACCTCATTATCCCATCCTTCCTATAAGCTTAAATAGTCTTGATCTCGCGGTTGTGAGATTGCTGAGTCCTCGTGACTCACAGATTCTACCAAAACAGTTGCAGGTGCCGACGATACCAATGCGGGTGACGCAACCGAGCTCAAGTGGGAGTTCGACGAGGAACTTGGTCGTTAGTAGGTTTCGTTTCCTGTTGATCAGTAGTGGAGCCCAGTTGGGACGATCGGGGATTTAGCATTTGGGGTTATCTTCTTTTCATTTGGATTTGACCGTAGTCGGTCTATGTGTGTATCTCTGAATGATGTATGAATTTATTTATGTATTGTGTGAAGTGGCGATTGTAAGCCAACTCTCTTTATCCCATTCTTGTTCATTACATGGGATTGTGTGAAGATGACCCTTCTTGCGACAAAACCACCATGCGGTTATGCCTCCAAGTCATGCCTTGACACGTGGGAGATATAGCCGCATCGTGGGCGTTACATCCGGGCTGTAGCAGGCTAGCAGGACTCTGGAAGTCACCGCGTGACATTTCCCCAAAGGGACAGACACATGAACGAAGGGATCACATGCCGGCCAGTCTAAGTGTTCCGGAGCAAGAGTAATCAAGCTAGCGTGGACTCCGTAAACTGGCTATAGAACACTATCATGGCTCAGTCGAAGCACTAGACTACATTTCCCCATAAGATAGGCTAACAAGGATAAACAACTAGGTTGTCGGATCCCACACATACCAAGCATTTCAATCATACACACAATATGCCCGTTATGTGTAAATAAAACATGGCATCACAACAAAACTCTACAACTCAAAGTATTTATTCATTAGGCTCCGAAGAGCCAGATATTACAAACATGGGTCTCATGACCCAACATTCAAGTCATACAAGCAATAGCACATGCGGAAGCTTATCTTGTCTGAGTACAAACAACTACAAAAGAAAAAGGCTGAGAAGACCCTGACGAGGACACAAGATCATAGCTGAGGTAACAAGCTAAACATCGAAGTTCATGCAGAACTACTAGCGAGACTGAAGTCTCTCTGCAAAAATATAAATTAAGAAAACGTTAGTACAAATATACCCAGCAAGACTTACATCAGAACTAGCTACATATGCATCGGTATCAACAAAGGGGTGGTGGAGTTTGACTGCAGCAAGCCAACTTTGACACAGTGGCTATCCTGAACTACGACTGCAAGTAACTCTTTTGAGGTGGCGCACACAAGTCCACATATTCACCATATCAATACACCACTATGGATCCGCTCCCGTCTCCCTATGAGAACGCCATCCATAGCACTCACGCTTATCTTGCGCATTTTAGAGTATCCACTTTCACTTGTCTATGAACTGTATAGGCAACCCAGAGGTCCTTTACCGCGGATGCGGCTATTCGAATAGATCATTTATAACCCTGCAGGGGTGTACTTCTTCACACATGTTTCCACCACTTAGCGTCTGCACACGACATGTGCTCGGCAGACTTCAAGCAAAAGCCTACGTGGGTGTAGACCACGTCCTGACTAACCACACAAGTCCCTAGTCCAAGTTTATCGCATATTCAGGTTCCATTCACAGGGAGTCCGGCCGAGGTTTCCACATACGACCCTGAACGATGTGTGCAGGGTTCCCGAGTCACCAAATGGGCGCCTGTACATCAGGTTATGTGCCTACCGCATCACAGCCCACCCTCGGGTCAACACAAGACGGCTTCCAAAGATACTACAAACACTGTAAACTACTTGCAACTCCTGGACAGAGGACAAGGGGGGTTAATAAGTCGAGCGGGGTCATATTTCAGGGCCCAACGTGTGGTAGTAGCTGTTCATGGATCACAAACACAGAACTCAGTTCTTGAGGACAGCTTCAATGAGACAACCCACCATGTACTCCTACATGGCCTCTCACCGCTACCTTTACCAAATCGTGTTCACACACTTAGCTCTCAACAGTAGGACATGTTCAACACATTCCGATTCATCCTCGATGAATCAGACCCGAGTCAACTCTAAGCAGTAGCAGGCATGACAACAAGCATGAATGAGTAGGCACATCAGGGCTCAAACAACTCCTACTTAGGCTAGTGGGTTTCATCTATTTACTGTGGTAGTGACAGGTCATGTAGAGGAAAAGGGGTTCAACTACTGCAGCATGTATTGGAATGAACAAGGGGATTTTGCTTGCCTGTCACTTCTGAAGATAGTAAAGCTCTTCATCGGTGTCATCGAACTCATCATCGGAACAACGTCTACTGAGAGGGGACAAATACCAGCAAACAAGGAAGAACATGATTAATGCAATGCAACAATATGATGCATGATCATGACATGGTAATATGACTGTGTTGGGCTAATGCAACTACAACCAGATGGGTTTGAGCTATTTTGAACCAAAGGTTCAACCCCAAACTCATTTTATGAATTTAAATAGTGCTTTATCATGTTTTGATATAAACATCAGGGTTAAGTTGCTTTAACATGCATCAAACCAGTACAGATGGATAGATTGGATTTTTCTGATCATTTTTCATATATAAATCTTTGCATTTGGAATTACAGATTAATTTCTATGATTTTTAGAACTTAGCACTATTTTCTGGAATTTTCTAAATAAGAATAAACCAAAAAAGGCATTACTATGTCAGCATGACGTCACTGTGATGTCAACGGTCAACTGGGTCAGCCAGGTCAAAACCTGACTTGTGGGACCCGATGGTCAGTGGCCTAGGCTGGTGAGTGTCGCTGACATGTGGGGCCGATCAACGCGGATTAGGCCAAGTCAAAGCTGACACGTGGGCTCCGTGGGATTAGCACTAATCTAAACAGAAAATTAGACTAACCTAAACAGGCACAGGGAGCCACTTGGCAGTGGCTCTTGGGGGAGATTAGCAAGGTGTTTAGGCCCTAATGATGGTGCCACATCAGCGGCCGCGGGGTTAGTCGTCGGCGACCAAATAGAGCGGCGGAGGCGCTCGGAACGGCGCCACTGGTGTTGGCTGGGCGCGTGGCTTGGTTCTACGGCCAGTTAGAAGATTGTCGTGTCCAATGGTGCAGGTGGTTTAGCGTGCGGTGGCCGGGAACGATGCCGGCGAGCGTTTGGGCGGTGGCCGGAGCTCGGGTGATGACGGATTTGTCGCTACGGTGTGCAAAACGAGCGGTTCTCTACACCCACGATACTTACGCATGCCCACATGCCCTTTGGACACACTGGCACGACCAAATGATCGCCGGAGCAACGCCGGTGACGGGCCCGAGCGGCGGCTGGATTTGGCCACGGTAGAAATCGCAGCTAGAGAGCGAGAGGAGCAGCGGGGTTAGGGGGAAAGGTCCGGCAGCTCACATCGCATTGTATGGAGGGCTCAGTGGCTAGGGGGAGGCTTTGTAGTCCGCAGGGCGGTGATCGCGATCTCCGGCGTCCGAGCTTGAAGACGACGGTGTAGTCGACGCTGTGGAGCGTCCGGGCTTGCACGAGCCGATGGAGAGGTTGAAGGAAAGATGAAGAAGCTCGGGGGCATGTCCACGTGGCAGTGGGAGAGCGGTGGGCACGGTGGTTCTTGCCGGCGCTCTCCGACGCGAGCGAGGAGAGCGGGGGGAGGGGGGAGACAGGGGAGAGGTGAGGATGAGGGAGAGGTCGAGGGGGTCGAGGCCTCGAGGGGGAGTGCGTGGCGTTCACAGCCGTGTCGGGGAAGCGGCAGGAAGCAGGAGGTGGCGCGGCGCGTGGTCGCGCGCATCGGGTACGCGCCTCCCATCCTTCTGGCGAGAGGGGGGAGATGACTCGGACATGCCAGATGGGCCGGCTGCTACATAAGCAGGCCAGGTAGGTGGCCAGGTAAGCTTTCTCTCTCTCTCTCTCTCTCTCCCTCTTTTAGTTCTATTTTTCTATTTTCTGTAATTGTTTTGGCTTCAATAAAAATGCCAGAGCATTTTCAAAAATCCTGAAAATATTTGTGTGCTCTGTTTGGATTATTTCCAACAGCCCTCATTTACTTTCAAGATCATTTGGACATTTAAAATTATTTATAGCATTTAAATGTCCAAGAACAAATAATGTATGATTTAATTCAGTAACCCAGATTGTCCTAGAAAAGTGTGCACCATTTTTGGCAGAGGTTCTGGACCAAAACAAAAATGATGAATATTTATGAGGGGCATTTTGGGTTCATTGAAAAGATTTAACTTTGACCCTAGTTGAATTTCATTTGCTGCTAGGGTTTATCAGTCCCCATTTCAAGGTTCCATAAAACTTAAACATGATGCAGGGAAGCTTAAGCAGTGATAGGCAAGGCCTAAGCTAGGGTTGTGACACACTGGGCCTTTCTTCATGGGTAGAACTTCTGGAGGTGCTGGATGTTCCAGGCGTTCTGGATGGGGGTCCCGTCCTGCGTCTCCAGGTGTGGTGTGCTAGGCCTGGAGACGTGGGTGACCCGAAACGGGCCCTCCCACATGGATGAGAGCTTGTGCAGCCCTTCCTTGGAAAGCACCCGCCTCAGGATGAGGTCACCCACCTCGAGCGTACTGGAGCGGACGCAGTGGTAGTGGTACCGCCGCAGCGCCTGCTGGTATCTTGCGGTTCGGAGCAAGGTGCATCCCCCGCATGGCGTCCTGCTGCATTTCATCAAATGCCAGGACACGCGCGGGGCGATGCCGGACCTCGTGTGGGAGAACCGCTTCAGCTCCTTAGACGAGGAAGAACGGGGTCTCGCCAGTCGGCTTGGTGGCGGTGGTGCGGATGGACCACTTCACGGACTGGAGTTCGTCGTGCCAGCCCCTGCCGCAGACCTAGAGCTTCTTCTTGAAGGTCCTGGTCTTGAGGCCCCTCAGGACCTCCGCGTTGGCTGCTCGCTTGGCCATCGCTGCTCACGGTGTGCCATGTGCGTAGCAGGTCTGCGCTCCAAGGTTGGCACAATACATTTTGAAGAGATTGCTAGTGAACATTGAGCCATTGTCGGTGATGATGCGGTTAGGTACCCCAATGCGGCTTACGAGGCCCTTGATGAACTTAACTGCTGACCCGGCTGGGATGGTGCGGACGACTTCCACCTCCGCCCATTTGGTGAATTTGTCGATGGCGACGTAGAGGTAGCGGTAGCCCCCTGGCGCTTGAGGGAACGGGCCTAAGATATCAAGCCCCCGGACTACAAATGGCCACGAAAGCGGTATGGTCTGGAGGTCCCGAGTTGGCTGGTGGATCTGCTTGGCGTGGAATTGGTAGGCCTCGTAGGATTTCACCAGCTCGGCCACGTTGTTAAGTGTCGTGGGCCAGTAGAACCCGCTGCGGAAAGCCTTGCCGACTAGGGTGCGCGACGACGAGTGGTGCCGCAGTCTCCGCCATGTATGTCGGCCAGCAACTCATCCATCTGTTCCCTGGAGATGCATCTTAGAGAAACATCATTTGGCCGCTTCCTGTATAGCTCACCATCCCGAACGCAGTACGTCGTATCCTACCGGGCCACACGCTCCGCGTCCTCTTCCTTCAACGGCAACGTGCCTTGCGTCAGGTATGCCTTGAACTCCTCGGTCCAGCACCCCTCCTAAGGCTCGAGTGCCAGGAGCCGATGCGCTCTCGAGGTCGGGCCGCAGGCGGGGGCTTCCGAAGTTGGTGGCGTGGGGAGCTCCTCCCGAGGTGGTGCAGGCTTAGCGGTTGGTGGGGTTGCTGAGGGCTTGAAGAGACGCTCCTTGAAGACCCCTGGTTCCTGGGGCTGACGCTTTGACGCCCTCTTGGCGATTTCATCAGCTTCCTTGTTCGTTTTGCGGGGCACATGCTGCAGCTCCAGACCCAGGAACTACTTCTCCATCTTGCGTACCTCCATGAGGTACGCCTCCATGTGCTCGTCCCTTGGCTCGTACACCTTGTTGGAGAAGTTGACGAGGAGTTGAGGGTCACCCTTGATGGTGAGGCGCCTCACCCCCAAGGCCACCTCTGCCTTGATGCCGGCAATCAACCCCTCGTACTCAACAATGTTGTTGGAGACCTTCTCGCCTTGCTGGAAGCAGAGCTGCATGGCGTAGTAGAGCTTGTCCTGGCTGGGCGAGATAAGCACTGCTCCAGCCCCTGCACCCTGGCGCGCGAATGCACCATCGAAGTACGTGACCCAGCCGTCCGGCGTTTCACTCCCTGGCGAGAGGGATTGGTTCTCACCTACTTCGAGTTCCGGGGTGTCGGTCCATTCTGCCACAAAGTCAGCGAGCGCAGCCCCCTTGATGACCCTGGTTGTGTTGAACTCCAAGTCAAACGCTTGCAGCTCGATGTTCCATTCGGCAACTCTTCCCGCAGCGTTGGGGCTCCTGAGCACTCTCTCTAGCGGGTAAGCCGAGACGACCTTGTTGGGGTGACCCTGGAAGTAGTGACGCAGCTTATGCGAGGCCACTAGGAGCGCGAGCAAGAGCTTCTGAGGCATGGGGTATCGTGCTCTCGCATCTCGTAGCACCGTGTTGACGAAGTACACCGGGTTCTCAACGAGGGCGGGAGAGCTGACGGGAGTCCTCGGCTCCCGGGGGCTGAGGTGTCTCTTGTGTGTCTTCGGCTTCAGGGGCTTGGCGGCTTGCTGGGGCAGCCGCTGGTTCAGGAGCATCGCCTTGGCGCTGCGCTGCCTCGTCCGGCTTGGTGGTTCCACTTGGCAGGCCCTTGACCTGGCGCTCTCTCTGAGGGCCACCAGCGCTGCGCTGGCAGAGTGGGGTGTGGCAGATAGGTAGAGCACCAACGGCTCGAGAGGACGAGGTGCCACCATCACCGGCGGGCTGGTCAAGTATATCTTGAGGTCTTGAAATGCCAGGTCGGCCTCGGGGGTCCACTCGAATGGACCCTTCTTTTTCATCGGCTTGAAGAACGGCAAGGCGCACTCCCCCAGCTTGGAGATGAAGCGCCCCAACAAAGTCACGCAGCCGGCAAGCTTCTGCATCTCCTTGAGGGTTTGCGGTGGGCTCATGTCTTCGATTGCCTTGACCTTCTTCGGGTTGGCCTCGACCCCCCTGTGGGACACTAGGAAACCCAGCAGCTTGCCGGAAGGGACAGCAAACACGCACTTCTCCGGGTTGAGCCGCAAGTCCACCTGGCGCAGGCTCGCGAAGGTCTCCTCCAGGTCCTGAATTAAAGTTCTCGCCTCACGAGACTTTACCACAATGTCGTCGACGTAGGCCTCAGTATTTCTTCCGAGCTGCCATCCCAAGACGATGTGCATCAGCCGTCTTCTCCACGTCTTCCACCGCCATCTTGATCTGGTGGTATCCTGAGAACGCATCCAGGAAACATAGCAGGTCGCACTCGGCGGTGGAGTCGATGGTCTGGTCGATGCGCGGTAGTGGGAATGGGTCTTGAGGGCAGGCCTGGTTGAGGTCGGTGAAGTCGATACACATGCGCTCCTTCCCTCCTTTCTTTGGCATGACGACAGGGTTCGCCAGCCACTCTGGGTACCGGACCTCGCGAATGACACCTGCCGCCTCCAGCTTGCGGGCTTCCTGTAAGATGAAAGACTGCTTCTCCGCGGCTGTCGCCGCGCCCTCTGCTTCACAGGGCGCATGTTGGGGCATAACTTTAGATGATGCTCAATCACTCCTCTCGGAACCCCAACTAGCTGCTTGGGCTCCCAGGGGAACACTTCCTTGTTTGCCCTCAGGAAGTCCACCAACTCCCTTTCTTGATCTAGGGCGAGGTCGGCGCCTATAGTAAAGGTGGCGCCTGAGGCCCCGTCCTCGTTGATGGGTATTTGCTTCGTCTTGGCTTGGCCTTGAGTGAATAGCTACTTCTTCTTGGTTGGTGCAGCTCCCTTGACCCTGGGTTCGGCCTTGCCGGCCGGACAAGCTGACGCCGCGGCTTTGAAATCGAGTTTAAGGGCCGCCAAGGCTTCCTTGGTGTCTCCGTCCATGGCGAGGACGCCCTTGCTCCCTGGCATCTTCATGAGGTTGTAGGCAGGATGAGTAGCTGCCATGAATCGGGCCAGCGTCGGGTACCCAAGGATGGTGTTGTATGGTAGGTCGATGCGGGCGATGTCGAAGTCGATTTGCTCGGTGCGGTAGTTGTCGCGTGTGCCAAAGGTCACGGGGAGACGGATCTGCCCCAGGGGGTTGGAGGAGCCGCCGCCGACCCCGGAGAAGGGCTTGCTGGGGCAGAGCCGCTCAAGCAGTACGTGGAGGAGTCTAAAAGCCTCCACAGAGAGCACGTTGAGGCCGGCGCCACTGTTGATGAGGGTCTTGGTGACGGCTACGCTGCAGATGGTGGGCATGCAAAGCATTGGGAGAGCGCGTGAGCCCATGGTGATCGCTGGATGATCCTCCATGTTGACGGTGAGGTCGGCCTTGGGTGCCGCCCATCCTGGAGGGGCTCCCGGCTGCGCACGGGAGACGCCCACTTGGCGGAAGAATTGCTTGACGTGGAGATCCGAAGGCGGCCCCTAGGAGCCGCCGAGGAGGGCCGCGACGGCAGGGGGTGCCCGTCCCCCGAAGCACGTGGTGAAGAGGTCGCGCAGCTCCTCCCAGGAGGCCACAGAAGATCCCAGCAGGTGGAGAAGCCAAGCGCGCGGTACGCCAGCGAGGGCCATGGGGAACCAGTTCGCCATGACCTTGTCGTCGCCCCCGGCTTGCAGAACAGCCTCCTCGTACGCTGACAGGAAGGCCGCCGGATCTGCCGTGCCGTCGTAGCGGGGCGGCATCTCCGGCTTGAACTTGCGCGGCCACCACACCTGCCGCAAGGCGGGGGAGAGGGCCCGGAACCCCATGGTGCCGCCGCGTGCGCCCGCCGATCCAGTCGGAGAAGCGGCACCGTCCATGAGAGCTAGTCGGAGATGCGAAGCCGTCGGGGGAGCGAAGCTTTGGCGCCCCCCTACCTGGTGCGCCAAATGTCGGATCACGGGTTCCGGCAAAACCTCAAGGTTCGAACACTGGGGTGTGCATGAAGATCTCTCCTCCCCTAAGCTCACACGCTCCACGATCCCATGGCCTAGCTCGATGAACCCAAAGAACAAAGGGACAAGAGGTTTATACTGGTTCGGGCCACCGATGTGGTGTAATACCCTACTCCAGTGTGGTGTGGTGGATTGCCTCTTGGGCTGAGGAGGAACAGTTACAAGGGAAGAACAGCCTCCTGAGGAGAGGTGTTCTTGTGCTTGGTGAGCTGGTGGGTCTGAGGATGGAATGGATCTGATCCAAGATGGGTTGCCTCCTACGGTTGTGGCTAGTCCTACTTATAGAAGCCTTGGTCCTCTTCCCAAATATTGAGCGGAAAGGGATCCCACAACGGCCAAGTTTGAAGGGGGGCAACTAGTACAAGCTATCCTGACAAAAGTAGTCTTCGCCTACCAAAGGCTCTGGTGGTGACGCCGTCTTGGGCTCCATGGTGACCTCCGTCCTGTCGCCCTGCTGGTCTTGGTCCTGTTGCACCGATATGGAAACCTTTGCATGATGCCTCGGGACTCCTCGCCTGCGCTTGCCCCTTTAGCACCAGAGGAAACGAGGACACTACGCGCGCTGGCGCCCGCCTGGCCATGGTCGTCATGGCTTGCGTCACAGGAACCTCGCGAGGTGCCCCTTGCCTTGACCTCTCTGCTCCTCGCGAGCCAGCCTGGTGAGGCCGCCCCCGAGGAGGTCTTGTGTCGTCCGCCTCGCGAGGCTTAGCCCCTCACGAGGGTCTTGAGCATTTGCTGGTGAAGATGGGCCATACGGGGCCACTGGTGGAGCCACGCCGTGGGCCGCAGGCTGGCAAGTCTGGGGACCCCCGTTCCCAGAATGCCGACAGGGATAGCTTGTTGTAGTACTATAAGCAAAAGCATGTCCTCGTCTGCGAGCCACCGTGCGCATGGGCGAGGGAGAAGGCGTGTAGTAGTAAAATCAGCTTCTCCTCGTTGTACGAGTTGACGCGACACATCATAGCACTGGCCCCACATGGTTGCCTCTAAACTTGGCTGAAAGACCCGCAGTGTACAATAATCCATTTGCTGCAACCTCTAACATTTACCCCACCACAAATTAAAATATATATTCCTGTCTTGACCAGATGAGCGTGCAAACTAGAATCACCAGGATGAGAGGTAGGGCCAAAAGATTATTTTAATCAAAAAAAGCATGGAGGCGACCCCAATGATTTTAAGCTTACAGGAACGGTACACGCTATCCTAGACTACTCTACACATGAAACTCCCACACGAGCGTCCGGGCTGCACTTGGCTCTTCGCCTCTTCGGGAAGTCGAACAATGATGGAGTACTACTACAGTGTAGGAGTACTACAGTATGCTTCTGGCCATCTGACACTGATTGAACTGCTGCATGTCCACCGCGTGCGGGAGGGAGAGCGTGTAACGAGCAAAAGCTTCTCCGAGTCCTGCCGGCCACCACGCTCATGGGTGAGGGAGGGACGCAGCTTCATTGACTTACTTCTCCTGCCTTTGCTTCTATGACTGGTGGCCAACAGGTGGGTGGCCCACCTGTCATGCAGCCAAAGGCAGGTGCGGTTAAGGCGAGAGGGCGTTGTAGTAATCAAACATCTCGGTCTTGTACGATTTTACGCGACACATCAAAGCACTGCACTCGATATATTTCAATAATTTGCATTTACTGATGCACTAATTACAACGCATGCATGCATGTCGTGGCTCTCCTTTTGATACTTGCATGTGTTGATTTAATGCACCTTGAAGTAGTATGAATATGTGACGGTAAAGCATTGTAATGCCCCGACCCTAATAAAGCGAGAGATGGTTGTGCACGAGGAGGGCGAGATCATGCAGACGGAACAAGACCCGACGATGGAGCTCTCTATGGTCTCGATGGACCTCACCTTGCTCCACTGCCCCTTGTGCCTCCGCCCCTTGAAGCCTCCAGTGTATGAGGTTTGAATACACCTCCTCCGGTCGGCTGATCGAGCAAGGTGCAAGTTTCTTGATTGATGTGATGTTCGATTGATTTGTGTAGTGCAAGGGAGGGCACATGGCCTGCGCGGACTGCCGCGTCGAGCGCCCTGGGAACCAGCGACAGTGCCAAAAGTGCAAGCACGGCGGTGGCTTTGACGTGTGGAAGACGGAGGTGGACACCGTCCTATCCTCGATGAGGGTGGAGTGCCCGCATGAAGGATGTGGGCTCTACGCCACTTACCACACGCTCGCCGATCACCAGAGCGTGTGTCCGCTCGCGCCTTGCAAATGCCCCGTGCCCATCTGCGGCTATCAAGGCCCGCCGCCGGCGCTCTCCCACCACATTAGCACCGTGCATCCCATGCCCGTGCACAGGATCCAGTACGGCAAGGTACTCCAGCTTCAAGTGCCACTGTCGGAACCACGGCTCTTGCTGTTCGCCGAGGAGGACGGCGGCTGTCGGTGTACTAGAGTAGGGGTACCCTAGTATCCCGAACTTGTGCACGGGCAGTTGCAGCCCTCCGCGGCAGGGCTTACCGGGTGACCGCCAAGGTCCTCCGTGGTTCCTTTGGAGCCATTCAAGAACAAAGTATTCAAGCCAAGGAGACAAGGCCCCGCGAGAGGAGCTTGCCGAAGGCCACCCGAGGCACCTAGGAGACAAGGCCCCGCAAGAGGAGCTTGCCGAAGGCCCGTGAGCGACAAGCTTCCGGACGCCGACAAGACAACAACCGCGGCAAGGCGCTTGCCGCGCATCACCACTGCAGACCAAGGCTCAAAGACATCCACTAACGTGTCGCCTCGACCTTTCCAGCGCCACAGGCAAGAGGTCAGGCGGCTAGTGGAGCGCGTGGCAAGCGGCGCCGACAAGATTGCCATCGTGGCAAGTGGTGGCGCCTGACGGTCCCTTTCTGCACCGTTAGGGCGACGAGACGGGCATTTAATGCCTTTGTCCTCGCCGCCGTGGTTAGGTATGATATACTGTACAAGTAGCTGTACCAACCACTCCTTTTCCATTTTTACCCTTGTCTACGTTGCCACCTGTCGGAGACCCCTTTAGCATATAAAAGGAGGCCCATGTGCAACGTAGAGAGGGGGACGAGGGGGGTTCGACAGAGGTTCGAAGCCAGAGAACACTCACGCTCGGTCTCGTTAGCAGCTTGTGTGTATCAGAGCACTCAGCCGGGCCCCGAGCAAGAACTCAATACACCTGGACATGCAGCAGTAGAGGAGTGTTATCTCCCGGAGAGCTCCAAAGCTGGGTAAACCGCTCGTGCTTCGCCTCGATCTGCTCTTCGTCGATTCTCCGCCCGCCGAACCGAAAGGGGCTCGGTCCGCCGTCCCATAGGTGTTCGTGGGGCCGATCAGCCTCCCGACATCTTTGGCGCGCTGTAGGGGGCGCCGAGATTGTGTGAACCTGATCCGGCGCCCACACGAAGCTAGATCTTCATCATCTTCATCGACATGCCACCAAGAAGAAGGCTTCGGCGGAAGATGTTCCGTCTGCTGTCGAACCGACTCACCACCGGAGCAAAATGGTGGTGGGGTAGACGCCGCGGAAGAATGGACGCCGACGGGGAGCCCACGGTGCTGCCAAGTCCAAGGACAAGGCTGCGCAGACCTCGGCGTCCGTGACATGCACCGCGCCTGCCTCGTGAATCGCGGACCGACAGCGTCATGGTATTCACAACGCCATACGCCGTTGGACCAAGATCGAGCTGGTGGATCTCGGGATGCTCAAGACCAGCATGCACGCCAACATGTCAAGCGCGAAGCGAGGCACGGTCGCCGGACGGGATATCGCCTTCTAACATAGTTAGAAGTCCGAGCATATCCCGCCTCGCGCCGCTCGCCATCGCCACTCCACCACTCCAGCAGGCTTTGGCGAGAGCTCAATCGCTCTCGATTACCTCCAACAGCCGACAAGGTCGATGAATGGAGGGCCACCATTCGTAGTCTCATCGGCTTTGCCAACGGCGACGCTCCACGGCAGCCGAGTGCATCGCTGCCGCGGCAGGACTGCCAAACACGAGCCGGTGGCGACGAAACCAGTGGGGGTGCAACCACCATGCACTCTCCGCCCTGAAGGCCAAGATCGCCGACTCGCCGGATCCACCTCGACAGCGACTCCACCGCATCATCAGATCCACGAGCTCGTCGCGATCAGCGCCAAGTTCTTCACGAACGACAACAAGAAGACGCTCGAACTCGCATCGAGCGCCGAAGAGAAGCGCGGCATAAATCGGACCAGCGCGCTGGGCCCTCTATCGACATGCATGCGCCAGGGGAACCAGCGACTTGCCGTCACGCGGTAGGTTGCCCTGCGTTCACTGCGTGAGCTGCGGCAAGTCCAAAGGGCCCAAGAAGAAGAATTTCAAGCCGACGTACCAGAGAAGTACGACGGCAAGACGCATCCGTCGGAGTTCCTCAAAGATCTACACCATCGCGGTGCAAGCTGCCGGGGCGAGACGACAAGATCCTCGCCAACTACTTCACCGGTGCTCAAGCCCAATGTCGATCCTGGCTCATGCACTTGCTCGGACAACTCCATATCCTCTTGGCAGATCTATGCCATCAGTTTGTCGGCGCTTTACAAAGCGGCCACAAGCCCCATGGCTAAGAAAGTGACCTTCATCTCGCCGCCCAAGGAAGGAGAGCCCTGCACAATTACATTCAAAGATTCAGCCACAGACAAAGACAACATCCCAGATGTCCACCCCGCCATGTAATCAGCTGCTCCATCGTATCGCGTAAACCGCAGGATGCGGAGGAGATGGCGGTGTGCAAGATCGTAGACGCCGGTGAGCTATATGCCCCGGGCCGACAAGTGTGCACGTACGAGGAAGGGAGGAGACTCCGGAGAGAATACCTGGGCAAAGCGAAGAAGAAGACCAAGTCCGCAAGAGCTCGATGCCCACTCCGGCAAGCGCACCTCTTCGGAGTGCTGCGCTACCGCCGAGGACGCACCATCGAGCTCCACCGGCAAGTGCCGAGGAGCAGTCTGCTCCGCAAGCCCCTAGGGTTTGTTCCGCTGAAGCACGCCCCGCCCGCCAAGAGCTCGATGCCCACTCCGGCAAGCGCACCTCTTCGAGTGCTGCGCTACCGCCGAGGACGCACCATCGGAGCTCCACCGGCAAGTGCCGAGGAGCAGTCTGCCCGCAAGCCCTAGGGTTTGTTCCGCTGAAGCGACGCTCCCGTCCGCAAGAGCTCGATGCCCACTCCGGCAAGCGCACCTCTTCGGAGTGATGCGCTACCGTCGAGGACGCACCATCGAGCTCCACCGACAAGTGCTGAGAAGCAGTCTGCTCCGGCAAGCCCTAGGGTTTGTTCCGTTGAAGCAGACGCTCCCGTCCGGCAAGAGCTCTGATGCCCGCTCCGGCAAGCGCACCTCTTCGGAGTGTTGCGCTACCGTCGAGGACGCACCATCGAGCTCCACCGGCAAGTGCTGAGGAGCAGTCTGCTCCGGCAAGCCCTAGGGTTTGTTCCACTGAAGCAGACGCTCCAGACAAGTTTTGCTCCGCCAAGAGCTCTGATGCCCACTCCGGCAAGCGCACCACTTCGGAGTGCTGCGCTACCGTCGAGGACGCACCATCGAGCTCCATCGGCAAGTGCTGAGGACCAGTCTGCTCCGGCAAGCCCTAGGATTTGTTCCGTTGAAGCAGACGCTCCCGACAAGTTTTGCTCCGCAAACTTGCCGGAACGCCAAGCTCCGGCTGAGCCGCAGGTTCTCGCCGTGGAAGCGTATGTTCCCGCAGCAGCAGATGTGCCGGTGGTTCTTTGGTCGATCAGACGACGCCAAATCGAGCCATCGCCGCACACCTTTCGCTCTAGTCTATGGAGCAGAGGCAGTTCTCCCCACGGAACTCGTGATACGGATCACCTCGAAGTGCTCGCTATGATGAGCTTGAGCAAGAGCAAATAAAAGATGACGCGCTGCTCCTTGAGGAGGATCGCCTTCAAAGCCGTCAGACGAGCTGCTCGATACCAGCAAGCTTTGCGCCGCTACCATAGCCGCAGTTAATGCCGAAGTCTCGAGGAAGGCGACCTTGTTCTTCGCTGCTCAGTCCGCCAAGAATTCCAACAAGTTGACGCCGAAGTGGGAAGGCCCTTACCGGGTGAAATGAGTCACTAGGCCTGGCGCTGTCCGCTTTGAGATCAAGATGGCGTTCCGTGAGCAACTCCCCGAACATTGAGCATCTTCGTAAGTTTTACCCGTAAGGCGCGGTTGCCGGAACCTGTTCCGGCAATCACCTTTTGTACAAGTCTTGCCGATGTTGCATGTAATCCTTTGTACAAAGCCGGGCGCAGACCCCGTGCATATGTGCTTCGCACATCTTTTCAATTTCATGCTTTCTACTTCTATTTTGCATGCGTTATCTGACACTTTGTGCAGCACTCTACCCCGGTAGCAATAACGAGCCATAAGGCTCCATATCTTTATTTTCTCTTCTTTCTCTTTCTCAAAGAAAGGAAGGTTCCCTCGCCCACAAGTTTGCCGGGGAAAGGAGAAGATAACGGTGTGGACCAAGCGTCAGCTCAAGGAAGTCTAGCCTCACTGGAAGCAAACGATGTAAAAGCTAAGTTGCTAAAGTTTGAGCAATCAGTTTTAAAAATTTTAAGTTATCTTCCTCGAACGACCGTACTTTGTATGGAAAACCTGTGCGGAGGAACCAACTCGTAGCTAGTTGCGCCTTACTTTGTTTCGAGTCCGCTCAACAACTTAAGTGAGCTGCGACTAGTAGCTAGTTGCGCCTTACTTTGTTTCGAGTCCGCTCAACAACTTAAGTGAGCTGCGACTAGTAGCTAGTTGCGCCTCTTACTTTGTTTCGAGTCCCTCAACAACTTAAGTGAGCTGCGACTAGTTATGCATAAGGTTTCTTGTCGGTAGCAGCACCGCCAAAGAAGGTTGCCGACGTCTTCAAGACTCAGCCATATGCCTGTGTGCTCATACGACAAGTTCCCTAAAAGCGTAGGGCAAAAACATACAAAGGAAGGAATCAACTAAAGGAAATAACATAGCAATTGCTACCCGAAATAGAGTTATATTACAAGATAGCTTGTTGCAGCTCTAATAGATTGTTCTCATAACATGACCAGCAGCGGCAAGAAGAAGAGAAAGCGGGCCTCGACCGGCGCCCTGGAGCTCGACGACCATGGGAGCTTGATGAAGACGCCATCGCCGGCCTACAATTAGGCGCCGGGCTGGGGCTCTTCGAGTCTGACACGCTGCAGCGGGCGGAGGGATCGGCGGTCGGCGAAGCGCTGGCGCCTCGGCCTCGTGGCCGTCGGTCGATCGCTGACCCCTCGCCACTTCAAGCGGCAGCTTTGGCGGCCTCTTCGCCACTGGCTCCTCGGCCAGCCTCTTCTCCGATGGCAGCGGCGTTGCCAAGATGTGCAGCTGGCCCTCCTCGTCGTGGCCTCGGTCTCCATTGGCTCTGTGGCGGATGGTTCTGTCGACCGGGAAATGAAGAAAAGTCAAGAAAATATTCAAAATGAAAATCAGAAGAAGAAGAACACAAGGAAAGTTTTCAAGCAAGAGGATTATCTGTGCTAGGGTCTGCAGTCATGGTCTCCGCCACCTGGGATCGCCGGTGCTGTCCCTTGCCAGAGAGCTGTCCTTGCCGGAGAACCGCCTCTTGCCGGAGAAGTCTCCCTTGCCGGAGAACGCCTCCTTGCCGGGAATCCTCCCTTGGCGTGTAGTCGGCAGAAGGCATGTCGAGCGGCTTCTGTGGCACTCTGGTAAGGCTGCTCTGCTCCTACACATCGCCAGCCGATATCAAGAACAAAGGGCACCCATGCACGCCTAATGCCAGGAAGTAAACCATATACTTACGCTGGGCTGCGCGTGTTGCGCCCTGCTTTTGGGCCTGGCCCATCGGCCAAAGACTGCAGGTGGCCCAGCCCGGGGCTCCTGTCGGTGTACTAGAGTAGGGGTAACCTAGTATCCCGAACTTGTGCACGGGCAGTTGCAGCCCTCCGGCAGGCTTACCGGTGACCGCTAAGGTCCTCCGTGGTTCCTTTGGAGCCATTCAAGAACAAAGTATTCAAGCCAAGGAGACAAGGCCCGGCGAGAGGAGCTTGCCGGAAGGCCACCCGAGGCACCTAGGAGACAAGGCCCCGGCAAGAGGAGCTTGCCGGAAGGCCCGGTGAGCGACAAGCTTCCTGGACGCCGACAAGACAACAACCGCGGCAAGGCGCTTGTCATGCGCAGCATCACCACTCAGACTGCGCCCAAAGACATCCACTAACGTGTCGCCTCGACCTTTCCAGCGCCAAGGTGGCAAGAGGCCGTCAGGCGGCCAGCGGAGCGCCGGTGGCAAGCGGCGCCGACAAGATTGCCATCGTGGCAAGCGGTGGCGCTTCGACGGTCCCTTTCAGACCGTTAGGGCGACGAGACGGGCATTTAATGCCTTTGTCCCCTGCCGCCGTGGTTAGGTATGATACACTATACAAGTAGCTGTACCAACCACTCCTTTTCCATTTTTACCCTTGTCTACGTTGCCACCTGTCGGAGACCCCTTTAGCATATAAAAGGAGGCCCATGCGCAACGTAGAGAGGGGGACGAGGGGGGTTCGATAGAGGTTCGAAGCCAGAGAACACTCACGCTCGGTCTCGTTAGCAGCTTGTGTGTACTGTAGCACTCAGCGCTCCTGAGCAAGAACTCAATACACTCACACATGCAGCAGTAGGAGTGTTATCTCTCGGAGAGCTCCGGCCGGGTAAACCACTCTGTGTGCTTCGCCCGATCTGCTCTTCAGGCGACCTCCGCCTCACGAACCGAAAGGGGCTCGGTCCGCCGGTCCCATAGGTGTTCGTGGGCCAGATCAGCCTCCCCGACAGCGGCGCATTTTTCTTGGTCGGCAGCATGCTCGACATCGGCCCGCCTATCGCCGTGTCAGTCGTCTGCATCAGAGCGGGGTCGTTCCCACTGCCGCACTATGTGGCCAAGTTGTGGGCGAACGGCCCACCGGGGGAGCCCAAAGGCAGGACCGACGCTGTCAAGGTGGAAATGGAGGTGACAAGCAGCAAGGATCCCGGCAATGTCGCCGTGCACGAGCTGACCTTCTTCACAGTTCCGCCCAATCTGCTGGTCGGGGCTAGGCTGGTGTCCCTCCACATTCAGATTGACAAGCTCACGTCCTAAATGATTATACAGTGCCTTCTGTTTATCTTAGTAATATGCTAATATAGGGGTTAGCTCGGTCTACTTTAGCTTAAGAGATGGTGGGCTTTTGTGGCGATGCAACAATTACTTCGACATAGATCAGCAGTTAAAGTAATTTCCAACAGTCGAACGGATATTTTGTGTCTGTTGGATAGTATGAAGATCCTTTGGGTAAGAAGTATAACGGCTTATAAGAAGTAAGTATAATAGCTTATATGCTTGTTTGTTCAGGAAGTGTTGCATACTTGTGCGAGTTGACGCGACACATCAAAGTAGTACTCCCTCCGATCCTAATTTCTTTGTGCATAAGGCTGGTCATAGTGGGAGTAACATAGGTAGTAACATAGATGCCACATAAGCAAAAATGATGAGGTGGCAAGTAATTAATGAGGAGAGAGGCAAATAGAGTAACATAATATGTTACCATCACATAGCGCTTTCCAATGCAAAATGAGTCTACAAAGTAATAAATGAAGACATCTAGTACTATCTCAAGGCCAAGGAGGAACGTGAAAACTATGATAGAGCCAATCGGATGCTTGAGAACACTACAATTCGTAGCTACAGATGCGTGTGTGAGAGAGGATGAGTGCGTGCGTGCACCTCTTCTCTTCCTGTGTAACGTACTAAACTCAGAGTACAAGTGTATGTGGGTTTTGACCTAGGGAGCTATAGATGGTGCGTGCGAGAAGTCCCGAGAGATAGGTGTAATGCGTTTGAAAAAAAGACTAGTCTATAGCTCGCCACGAGGCTATTCCTGTCGAACGCCCCAATAAGCGTAAGATATGTATCCGACGGTGCCAGTTATTGCACGTACACATCAGTAGAAAAAGATAAATTTTGAGCATGTCTCGTCACATTCCAAATTACTACTACTACCGCGCTATATTTAATTGCAAACCTGTTCACACCGATCACAACCTACTCCCTCCGTCATCACCGTGACCAAGGAGGAGGGGAAAACAAGAGAACTTAATGTTTATTTGCTAATTAATAGCATTGCATGCAATGAACTAACCAATGCATGTCGTGTTTGGTAGTCTCAAGTCATTAAAAGCATGCACACCCACATCTCTTATTGGTTGATATCTCAAGAAACAAGAAACGATGTAGAAGTTAATGCACCGTGCCTAAGTGTTTTGGGATTATTTGGTTTCCCACTTAGGAGCATATTAGTACTCGGTTGTAAACACTACTATGCCAAGATGACTGCACATTCCTCCTCAACTCCTCATCCACAAAAACAAACAAGTCATTCAGCATCCTTCCCTTGCGTCTGCCATGGCCAGCATGAGTTCTGGGTCGAGAGATTACCACCAGGGAGAGGCGAGCATGGAAGCGGAAGCATGAGAGATGTCCTGCCTCGCCTCGAAAGCAGCCGACATTACCCGCCGCACGGAAGTAGCAACACAGAGGTCCTACCACGCCGCCGAAGCAGCACGGAGGTCCCGCCGCACCGTCGATGCAGCAGACTGTTCCGGCCACGCCGCAGAAGTAGTAGAGATGTCCCGTCGCGCCGCGGCGGCCTGGGAAAATGTGTCGCGGACAGGCGAAGACTCTTACAGGCGCATGCATGCGATCGTCCATAGCCAGATGGATCCGATCTCTGGCTGGGCGAGGTTGTAGGACGACATGAGAGCCTCGTTTGAACAGGCTACTGGCGTCATCCGACAACTAAGGGAGGGCAATGAGAGGCTCCGGGCCAAGCGCGACCTGCTGAGGGTGAAGATCGTCCAAAGTGCAGAGCAACAGGAGGAGACCAGTGCATTGTTGAAGAGGACTCGCGTCATCGTCAAGAAACTTATGGACGAGAATGACATGCTCCGCATCGAGCGCCAAAGGCTGGTGGAGGAATCCGTGGATGCTCTCAAGCAACGTCTTGAGGACATGACAGAGCTCATCGCCGCTCACCGCGGAGACTAGTTCCCACGGCCTGCAGCAACACATCAAGAAAGTAGAGATCAGCGAGCCAGATCGTTGTCTTCCTTCTTCTTTTGCCCTTCGGGCGAAGCCGCATGTGGCTTTTTTAATTATCTTCCTAATTATGTAAGACAGTTATTATCCACTGTCGTCGTCCTTATATATTCATTAGTCTTGCTATAAGTCGCAGTAGATGCTATATAGGTCTGTTGGATCTTACATCAAGATCCGTGCAAAAATTTCCTTTCAGATTTTCTTTTTTCTCTTTTAAATCTCAGTCGAGGGAGACATAGCCACACCATTAAACAGAGGCTCGGGCGACATTAATGGAGACCTTGGGAGAGAGGTGGACGGCAGATGGAGGTCAAAGGGCTCTCCTCCCGATAAGCATGCGCAGGGTCTGATCGCACGCCTCCCATACTCAAATAGCTACCTTGCATGGCGCCTCCTAGCTAATAAAAAAAGGGGACGCGGGTCTGCACGTAAATGGTAAATAGAACGCCCACGGTTTCAATAATACTTGTGTTTCTGATTTTAACGTGACAACACTTGTTCCAAAATGACTTTGTTGATTGTTAATGTGTGTGCCTTCGCAAATCGGACAGCAAAATTACCACAGCATGTTGGTGCCATGTCATGACACCAAGCCAAGTTTCATGATTTTCATGCGTGTTTTGGATTTACAGGAATTAAAAAACCAAGTTTCTCAATGTTTCCAGCCGAGCCATGACGCCCAGATGTTTGAATTTCATTCCCATTTCTTGCATGCATGGGACCTAGAAATTTACCCGAGGACACACATGTGATATTCAACCAACTTTGGTGCACTTGAGCATGTGCTTGTATTTGAAATTTGAATTATGCACACAAAAGGTGACACATTCCCTCTCAGAACCACGAGCCTTCTTGAGAGAAGCTTCGGTTTGCAAGACGCTTATACCAAAACTTGTTTCTATTCGGCCAATTTTTTTACCACAACATGGTAGTACCATGACATGACACCATGCCGAGTTTCATGATTTTCAGGCGTGTTTTGTATTTACAAGAATTTAGAAACCAAGTTTCTCAATGTTCTCGGCCGAGCCATGATGCCAAGATGTTTGAATTTCATTCCCATTTCTTGCATGGGACCTAGAAATTCACCCGAGGACACACATGCGATTTTTCAACCAACTTTGGTGCTCGGGAGTATGTGCTTGTAGTTCAAATTTGAATTATGCACATTAAAATGACCAGAAACTCAATTAATGTATAAAAAAGGCCAAACGAACCCGGAATAATTCCAAAATTTAACAGGGACTCATGTAGTTCTATGTTGCCTCTGTAAAGAAACTCAAGGGGGCAGCGTATATCGTTTCGCACTCAAAGGTGACACGTTCCCTCTCAGAACCACGAGCCTTCTTGAGAGAAGCTCCGGTTTGCAAGAGTCTTATACCAAAACTTGTTCCTGTTCGGCTAGTTTTTAACCACAGCATGGTAGTACCATGACATGACACCATGCCAAGTTTCATGATTTTCAAGCGTGTTTTGGATTTACAAGAATTTTAAAACCATGTTTCTCAATGTTCTCGGCCGAGCCACGATGCCCAGATGTTTGAATTTCATTCCCATTTCTTGCATGGGACCTAGAAATTCACCCGAGGACACACATGTGATTTTTCAACCAACTTTGGTGCACGGGAGCATGTTCTTGTAGTTCAAATGTGAATTATGCACATTAAATGACCAGAAACTCGAATAATGTATAAAAAGGCCAAAAGAACCCGGAATAAAATTTAACAGGGCACTCATGTAGTTCTATGTTGCCTCTGTAAAGAAAGTCAAGGGGGGGAGCGTATATCGTTTCACAATCAAAGGTGACACGTTCCCTCTCAGAACCACGAGCCTTCTTGAGAGAAGCTCCGGTTTGCAAGAAGCTTATACCAACACTTGTTCCAAATCGTACAATTTTTTACCACAACATGTTAGTGCCATGACATGAAACCATGCCAAGTTTCATGATTTCCAGGCGTGTTTTGGATTTACATGAATTTTAAAACCAAGTTTCTCGATGTTCTCGGCCGAGTCACGGCACCAAGATGTTTGAATTTGATTCCCATTTCTTGCATGGGACCTAGAAATTCACCCAAGGACACACATGTTATTTTTCAACCAACTTTGATGCACCGGAGCATGTGCTTGCAGTTAAAATTTGGATTATGCACATTAAATGTCCAAAAACTCAATTAATGTATAAAAAGGCCAAACGAACCCGGAATAATTCCAAAATTTAACAGGGCACTCATATAGTTCTATGTTGCCTCTGTCAAGAAAATCACGGGGGAGGCAGCGTATATCGTTTCGCACACAAAGGTGACACGTTCCCTCTCGGAACCACGAGGCTTGTTAAGAGAATCTCCGGTTTTGCAACAAGCTTATACCAAAACTTGTTCCAATTCAGCCAAAAAATATACATATGAAAACAGGGTTTAGATTATCCCGAACATCTCGCTACCTAGACCAATGTACTCTTATTTGAATTCAATATAAAATGGATACAAATATTTGAATTGGAGAACGTATGGTACATGTAGTTCATAGTGAAATATGATTACTCCTATTTGCATGTTTTTTTTATCAAGATACTATTTAAATGATTGTATAACTTGACAACGATCGTATTCAAATAAGGAAATTTGATTCAAATTTAGTCCATATGGTAGACGACAATATATATGTTCATAGGGTGGAGTAAAATGTTCATATATGTTGGAAGATCAAAATGTAGGACTACATCCGTTATAAATCGCAAGGTCACCTAACGATATATTCGAAGTCAACATAACATGGATTCAAAAATTGAAATTCGAGATCCTGGCATTTGTAATCATATAAAATGGGACACGACTCTTTCTTTTGGTGGGAATTGATTTGTTTTTTGTTGTTGTTGAGGGAAGTGCGAATCGATTTGGTACTGTACAGGGTAATCTTGTTCTCCCGATTTTTTTACATTTTTCTTGTAGTTTTTTCAATGACATCTATAGCAATATAGTAAAAGGGGACATGACTCTCTATTGTCTTGTATGAATTGTTTTTTGTACACGTTAAGTTTGTTCTGCTGAACAAGGAATCCGCGCCTTGTTATCCCGAAATTTTGAAGCTCGAGTATCTTTTGTCTCATCTGCTTTGAAACTCCCTCCTCTTCAACCCCCTCCGCGCCTTGTTATCCAAAAAATTCAACGCGCGCGAAAACTCCCTCCTCATCCGAAATCGGTCCCACAGCCCAGACACGCGAAATCCCCCTTCTACCCCTCAGCCGGAAATGCCGACTCGACGTCGTGGTGTCAAAACCGGTGGGGGTATGCTGGTAACTAACCTACATTTTGGACAAGCGCGTCCCTAAGCCATGGCTCCCCCTACCTTCCCCTTCGTCCCCCCATTCGTACATCGACGCCGCCAAAACCCACGAAACCCCACGCTCCTCCGTCGGCCTCCCGACCGCCGCCCAGCCAGAGACTCTTCCCCGACGACGTCGTCCACCGCAACAGCTGGCCGTCCCTCATCCACCGCACCGGATGAAGATCCGTCGTCGATCTCGTCGTCCCGCCAGATCAGCCGCCCCGTCCTCCACCTCCAAGGAGTTGTCCCGACATTCGCCTCGTCTATTGCGCCACCTCCATCCCCACACCGCCATCTTGACCTGCCCCACTAGAACCGCAACACCCTCAACGATTCCTCCAATGAAGCCGAGGCCCACTCGGTGCCACCAAGGAGGTTCTGCACCCACCGCTGCATTTTATCTTTTATTCGATCTCACGGGGCTGCCGGTGCTTGATACCAAGCAACCATGGCGGGTCTCCGTCGACGGTGCCTTCGCCGGCAACTTCATCCACGGGGTCTCAACCCCATGTCGTTGCTTCCTCGGCGGCGACTTCCACACCGGCACTAGCTGCAGCTGCTCCGGCTCTCGCTCGCGCTGCGGCTCTTTTGTTGCTGTCGGTCGCGCTGCTGCACTGCTCTTGCTTTCGTTCGTGCTGCTGCTCTTCTCTGCTATTGCTGTCGGTCGCGCTGCTGCTCCGCTCTTGCTCTCGTTCGTGCTGCTGCTCTGCTCTTGCTCTCGCTCGCGCTGCTGCTGCTGCACGACCTCCGGCAGCTACAGGAGTTGGGTGGGCAACAAAGAGTAGATGATCCATTCTCTATCTTTTTAAAACTGAAGCTATAATCTACCTGCTATCATTACTTTTGGATCTATCCACTCGTTTGCTACCATCAGTCTTGATTTCTGCATGCACCCCTTAGGCCTTACAAAATCTAACTATTTCTTTATTATGCATGTCAGTTATTGTACACAATCGTACTGAACATGTAGAGAAAAAGAGAAGACCGTTGTGTGGGAATATAATGTCATGCAGACGCTGCTCCATGCACTACTGGAATCTGGCACTTTGCCATCTGCCATGGCAGATGGCAAAGGCATGTTCGACGGATGGCAAAGGCTTTGCCATCAGCCAGCAGATGGCAAACAGTCGTCCAAACCTCGCCAGAAGGCTTCTTTGCCATCCGGCCGTCGATGGCAAGAGCTCAGGGCTTTGCCATCTCACGCGTATGGCAAAGCCTCTTAATCGGGTTAGCTCCGTTAGAAGGCTAACGGCATACTTTGTCATCCGCCAAATAGATGGCAAAGGTTTAGTTTTTGCCATCTCGCCACAGATGGCAAAGAGTCGCAGTTTTTGCCATCCGCCAAACAGATGGCAAAGAGCCCAAATAGGCCAGCCCAAATGTTACATGTAGATGACACGTGGCCTCTTTGCCATCCGCCACCGATGGCAAAGCTCTTTGCCATCCGCCACCGATGGCAAGCTCTTTGCCATCTGCCAAATAGATGGCAAAGTGCCTATATTGCCCCATTTAATTTTGTTTTTTCTTATATCAATTTATTTTCACGTAAATCAAACACAAATATATTTATATGACCAATATAGCATATTCAACACATATTACCAATAGTCATGAACACATATATATCGAACACATATCCAACACATGTTACCAATAGTAGCAAGTTTCATCCATACATATACATAGTTTCATCAATATTACACAATTTCATCATAGGCAAAGAAGTTTCACAAAGTCAAAACAAAAACTAAAGACAAACACTCCATCAACCCAAGCTTCCATGATCTCAAGCAAATCTACAAAATGGGAAAGAAGAAAGTTAGAAGAAGAAGACTAGAAGAAGAAGATTATTATGATGCAACTTATATCTGTAAAATAGGTCTTTGGGTATCGGAAAACCATGACAGCTAAGTGAAAATGCAGTATGTCAAGATCAAGCAAAATGATAAGTAAATGCCAAAAATAAGTCTTTGGGTATCGGAAAACCATGACAGCTTCACTAATTTGTCTAGTCCACTAATTTGTGTTGAGGAAGCAAGAGCACACCAGATAAATGCATTATTGTTACATGTATTTTACCAAGACCGGAAAAATCTAAACTATGTACGACTACTCACTTTAAAAGAACTCATATTAATCCTGGTCTTGGCCATTTGTGGGAACACGATTTAGGATATTTCATATCCTATAAGTTTACAACAAATGAATCTCATATTTTGTTTTTTTAATAGAAAACAAAGATTACACTTATATCTGATCATGCATTAGGCTCATAATTTGATTTCTTACCTCGTAAGTTACCCCTAGATAGGAAAAAAGGTCACTGCTCATCATTCCAAATCTGTCATACAAAAATTTAATGAATTGACTACAAAATTGTTTTTCATGATTTTTCCGGATTATAAGAAAACAAAATTGGAAGAGAAACTTCAGGAAAGAGAAGTTTTCTTAAAACTGCTGCATATAGTACTCTTATTTGGCGTGAAAGGTACTCCAAGTGTAGTACGTATTAGTTAAATGAGTAACCCTTAGCTGAAAATGTAGTCAGATTATATATAACTACATTTGTGTATCCTTAAAATACCTAGGAGAAACAAAATTTGGAGATCATATACAACTACATATTTGTTTTCACCCTTGATGCCATAATCCACGTATTGTTTCAAATACATTACACATTGGTAAAGCTCCATGTATTATAAATATACGATATGCAAAGAACAGTAAGGAGCATGTGCAGAGATATCTAAGAATCTAAAATGAGTAACGCATCACATGGAAGCTACCACATGCTTATATTGAAAATAATTTGAAATTTACAAGGCAAAGGAGCCAGTTCATATTTTGTGAGCAACCAAAGTGCAAGCAGCCTAAATTAGTAATCTTCGGATAAACTGGCTTATGAAATTTTGATGGTTTTGTCAATAGTACAGCACTAATCGATATTCTGCTGTTTCTTATATTTAGAATTTGCCTCGACCTGATTTTACTACTGTGGCATGCGTAAACCTTGATGCAAAAGGAAGCTCCATGAAGAAGAGATTGAAAATCCAACATCACAACATATATAAGTTTTCTTATTTTCATGATTAGCAAAGTTATTGCAGCATCGCTTGTTTGTTGTCCGATAAAACACATCTCTGAAAATTCGATAGACCCTTTGATCGAGTTTACATCTCATTATAGTGTCTGTTCCAAATTTGATTTAGGTCTATAGGCAAGGGCTAAACTGAATCATGCTACTCACAAGGGCTAAACTAAACCACACTACTACTTCCTACATGCCCAATCACTGATGATAGGAACTAACAATTGGGCTGGGCGATGTTCCCATGCATGGTCGCGCTATGTTAATTAGTGTGTGCTGACCGTAACATGTTACTATTATTTTTCCGCAGAGGAGCAAGGGCCTGCGAAGCACGTGGACCGCTTATCGTTACGGTGGATTTTGCACGACGCCAGGCGCTTCGGTTCAATTAGCGCGACACGCTTAAGAAATAAAGTGCGCAGACTTAATTTAGCATGTCTAAACACTTTCTTTGATCGCTGAATTTAGAACTGCTGCTTGGTATGCACTATTAATTTTCATATCGATAGGCTTAACCAAATGTTGTATCAATTGGTTAAAGTACTCCATTGCACTTCCATACAAACTTCAGCAATTAGTCGTAATCCAATGTCACCCATGATAGGTATTATGGGTATCCATTAGTACTACCAACGTCATCGTAGCTGTGCACAATCTGCATTTTACATGCACTAATTAGCATCACCTCTGCATCCTAATTATGTAGTGAACTTGCCGCTGATCAATTACAGTTTTGAAACAATGTCAAACTCTCACACTTTTTCTTGGCGGAAAACAGCTTACGTAACATAGCCAATCAATTTTTTGTATGAACTGAAGCTTACTAATTTATTCATCCGAGATAAATTGATTGTAGTTTGACACTTGGTTGTTGCTTCCTTATTTTTCAAATGTACCCCTTTCAAGCACACACTAGGTTGATTCAGATATTGTAGAACTCTATATTGTATTATATATATTATTTTTGTTGTTTTTCAAATTTTAGCGAAAATTTTCATTCAAGATTTGACTAGCATCCAACTGCAGGAATAACCCGAAAGGTTAGCAATCTTACAAGTTTGAAATGTGTGACAACGGTAGGGATTTTGTTTTTCCGTAACACAAGATTTGGTCAGTTTTACAAAGTGTGGTCCTGTGTCTCATAGGTGTGAAAGCTTTGCTATATGTATGCTGTTGGAGAAATTATATAGCTGTTGTGGTGAAAATTCCTATTTATGGTTAAATAAATCATGTTGTTTCTGCTTTGTTAATAACCATGCCTACTATGATCCTGCGCTTCTTACTCTTTGTGTAGGCTTGCTGTCAAGCTTAACATGTACTTGATTAACATGTGCTTGATTAACTCAGTCAAGCTATTGTTGTAGTTGTCTGATGTATGAAAGTGTAATGTTCTCCTCATGTCTATTCTGATGTTTCAACTATACTACTTCTCTTGAGAAGTTTTCATGGTCCCACCCAGATTATACGCCATATTAGATCATCAGATTACCTACTAATCGACCTGCCAATGACTACAACGCTTGGTTGATTGCTTGTGGATGATTCTCGCAATGTAGTGAAAGAATTTCAAGAATTAAATCTGCACGCTGTTCTTCAAAGAATGGACAATTTCTGAAACTTTTCTGGATTGTGACCGATATGATTCTGTGTAAAATAAACGATATGATTCAAGTGGGAGACTCAAGATTGGGTCTCATCTAAATGTTCTGTTTTTTCACATGCGCACTAATCGAAAGATAGTCCTGTTGTACTCTAGATGCTAGAGGTGTCCAGAAATTTTTTCTGTAGTCCAAGAAAGCATTGATGTCAATGCCCAAGGACACATTCATATGTTTTCCCTTCGATCTCAAGAGTGGAAAATGGAGGTGGAGATAAATCGACTCTAGCTCTATAGTTCTTTAATCACCGATTGGAGCATCTGCTGATTAGATCTAATTAACGTTTTTTTTCTGCACGGATCTACAGGAATAAAGAGAGGGATTCAAAATGTAGGAACTGCAAAGGAGAAGAGAGAGGGGAATTACCTTCAGTAGGGGCGCCGTTAGGGTTCCGTCAGGCGATTCACCGCAGGAGAATCAAAACAAGGTCGACTAACACCACATGTGACAGATCACAAATCGAACGGGAGGCCCTTGGCGCGGTGAGGTTCATGGGGATGCCGCAGCCCTTGCCAAGTCGTCAGCAGAGGCAGCGACGCCGGCCGGGCTGGCGAAGCGGGTCTTGACGCCGGCAAGCACTCCTTGGGCGGCGCCTGCGTGGACCCCCATGAGATGTAGGGGAGGCAGCCGGTGAGGCTGGCCAACATGAGCCACAGTCCCCGCCGCCCTGGCCACGACGCCAACGCCACGGACGCCAGGACGACGGCTAGGAGAGCTGCGACGGCGTGGGTGGGCGGGAGCGACGGGCTGTGATGGTGGCGGGGAGGGCAGGCGACGGGCGGGAGGGCCATGAGAAGGGGCGCGCCGTGCTGGCTCGGTGGAGGGGCGGGCTGCGGGCACGCCATGTGGCCGGGAGGGGCGGGAGGGGCGGAAGGGGCGGGAGGGGCCGGGAGGGGCCGGGAGGGGCCGGGAGGGGCGGGAGGGGCCGGGAGCGCTGGTGGCTGGAGGGGCGGGCTGGGCACGCCATGGTGGCCGGGAGGGGCGGGAGGGGCGGGAGGGGCCGGGAGGCGGGAGGGGCGGGAGGGGCAGGAGGGGCGAGGAGGCCGGGAGGCGGTGTGGCGGGGAAGGGGCGGGCCGGGCGCGGTCTTTGTGGTCGTCCATTTGGGCGCAAGGTGGAGTCGGTGGGAGGGTGAGGTGGAGATAGAGATAGGGGAGGGGCCGGGCTGGAAGCGAGAGAGAGAGAGGAGGGGGCCGGGCTGGGAGAGAGGGGAGGGGAATTTTTTAGAAAAGAAGGGGGATATAGTTCGACCTCTTGTTATCCGCCACTGGCCGATGGCAAAGATATAGCCTTTGCCATCCGCCGGGCAGATGGCAAAGAGGTGGGGCTATCGCCGTTATAACGCCGTTACCCATTGGGCTCCACCCACTTCTTTGCCATCCGCCAACAGATGGAAAGATTCTTTGCCATCTCGGGCAGATGGCAAAGAGGTGGGTTGACAGCCGCTGCAAAGATCGACCCTACCACCTCTTTGCCATCTCACGGGCAGATGGCAAAGATTATTTTCCATCCACTAGCGTATGGCAAAGAATTGGCTGATGGCAACCATGTTCTTTGCCATCTGTCAGTTCTTTGCCATCTGCTTATAAAAAACAGATGGCAAAGAGGTTCTTTGCCATCAGCTGGCAGATGGCAAAGAGCTGGCTGATGGCAAATTCCCAGTTTCCAGTAGTGATGGTGGGTGAAGTGCCCCCCCTCCCGCCATTCCAGATTGTATTCCAGAGGAAGATAATTGTTCAGATGGGGATCCAGAGGGAGCCGACCGCTCCTATTTACCACCTGAGGTGTTTGCTCTAACCTGGCATGCTGATGTTGGTCATATCATGCATATGGCGCCTCACATTGCTTACATTATACATCTTATATGTCATCAGCTTAGTTTAGATTTGCTTTGTGTGAATGCCACCTGTTTTGTTTCTATATCATACCCCCACTGTTTCTAAATATTTATCTTTTTAGAGATTTCAACAAGTGACTACATACAAAGCAAAATGAGTGAATCTACACTCTAAAATATGTCTATATACATCCATATGCGGTAGTCCATTTGAAATCTCTAAACATACAAATATTTAGGAATGGAGGGAGTATATGGGAATTATGTGATACGTCTCCAACGTATCTATAATTTTTGATTGCTCCATGCTACTTTATCTATTGTTTTGGACTATAATGGGCTTTATTTTCCACTTTTATATTACTTTTGGGACTAACCTATTAACCGGAGGCCCAGCCCAGAATTGTTGTTTTTTGCCTATTTCGGTATTTCGAAGAAACAGAATATCAAACGGACTCCAAACGGAATGAAACCTTCGGAAACGTGATTTTCTCACCGAACGTGATCCAAGAGACTTGGACCCTACACCAAGGCACAAGAGAGGCGGTCACGAGGGTGGGGGCGCCCCCCCTAAGGCGCGCCCCCTGCCTCGTGGGCCCCCTGTTGCTCCACCGACGTACTCCTTCCTCCTATATATACCTACGTACCCCAAACGAACAGATAAGGAGCCAAAAACCTAATTCCACCGCCACAACTTCCTGTATCCACGAGATCCCATCTTGGGGCCTGTTCCGGAGCTCCACCGGAGGGGGCATCCACCATGGAGGGCTTCTACATCAACACCATAGCCTCTCCGATGAAGTGTGAGTAGTTTAATTCAGACCTTCAGGTCCATAGCTAGTAGCTAGATTGCTTCTTCTCTCTTTTTGGATCTCAATACAATGTTCTCCCTCTCTCGTGGAGATCTATTCGATGTAATCTTGTTTTTATGCGGTGTGTTTGTTGAGACCGATGAATTGTGGGTTTATGATCCATCTTATCTATGAATAATATTTGAATCTTCTCTGAATTCTTTTATGTATGATTGAGTTATCTCTGCAAGTCTCTTCGACTTATCCATTTGGTTTGGCCAACTAGATTGGTAGTTCTTGCAATGGGAGGAGTGCATGGCTTTGGGTTCAATCTTGCGGTGTCCTTACCCAAAGGATGTAAAGGGTTGCAAGGCACGTATTTTATTGTTGCCATCGAGGATAACAAGATGGGGTATTTATCATATTGCATGAATTTATTCCTCTACATCATGTCATCTTGAATAAGGCGTTACTGCTTTTAACTTAATACTCTAGATGCATGCTGGATAGTGGTCGATGAGTGGAGTAATAGTAGTAGATGCAGAATCGTTTCGATCTACTTGTCACGGACGTGATGCCTATATACATGATCATACCCAGATATACTCATAACTATGCTCAATTCTGTCAATTGCTCAACAGTAATTTGTTCACCCACCGTAGAATACTTATGCTCTTGAGAGAAGCCACTAGTGAAACCTATGGCCCCCGGGTCTATTTTCATCATATCAATCTCCATCACTTTTATACTTGCTTTGTTTTTACTTTGCTTTTTACTTTTCACTTTGCATCTCTATACCAAAAATACCAAAAATATTATCTCTATCAGATCTCACTCTAAATAAGTGACCGTGAAGGGATTGACAACCCCTTATCGCGTTGGTTGCGAGTAGCTATCGTTTTGTGCAGGTACGAGGGACTTGTGCGTGGCCTCCTACTGGATTGATACCTTGGTTCTCAAAAACTGAGGGAAATATTTACGCTACTTTGCTGCATCATCCTCTCCTCTTCGGGGAAAACCAACGCAAGCTCAATACGTAGCAAGAAGGATTTCGGGCGCCGTTGCCGGGGAATCTACGCAAAAGTCAACATACCAAGTACCCATCACAATCCCTATCTCTCGCATTACATTATTTGCTATTTGCCTCTCGTTTTCCTCTCCTCCTCTTCACCCTTGCCGTTTTATTCGCCCTCTCTTTCCCAATCACCTCCTCTTTTTCTCGTTGCCTTTTCCTCGTCCGTTTGTTTGCTCGTGTGTTGGATTGCTTGTTTGTCGCGATGGCTCAAGATGCTACCAAATTGTGTGACTTCACCAATACCAATAATAATAATTTCCTTTGCACTCCGATTGCTCCTCTTGCCAATACTGAATCTTGTGAAATCAATACTGCTTTGTTGAATCTTGTTATGAAAGATCAATTCGCCGACCTTCCTAGTGAAGATGCCGCTACTCATCTGAATAGCTTCATTGATTTATGTGATATGCAAAAGAAAAAAGATGTCAATAATGATGTCGTTAAGTTGAAGCAATTTCCTTTTTCGCTTAGAGATTGTGCTAAAGCGTGGTTTTCATCTTTGCCTAAAAATAGTATTGATTCTTGGAACAAGTGCAAAGATGCTTTTATCTCTAAGTATTTTCCTCCCGCTAAGATTATCTCTCTTAGGAACGATATTATGAATTTTAAGAAACTTGATCATGTACATGTTGCACAAGCTTGGGAGAGAATGAAATTAATGATACATAATTGTCCTACTCATGGTTTGAATTTGTGGATGATTATACAAAAAAATTATGCCGGATTGAATTTTGCTTCTAGAAATCTTTTAGATTCGGCCGCGGGAGGCACTTTTATGGAAATCGCTCTAGGAGATGCTACTAAACTCCTAGATAATATTATGGTTAATTATTCTCAATGGCATACTGAAAGATCTACTAATAAAAAAAGTGCATGCGATAGAAGAAATCAATGTTTTGAGTGGAAAGATGGATGAACTTATGAAATTATTTGCTACTAAGAGTGTTTCTTATGATCCTAATGATATGCCTTTGTCTACTTTGATTGAGAATAATAATGAATCTATGGATGTGAATTTTGTTGGTAGGAATAATTTTGGTAACAACGCGTATAGAGGGAATTTTGATCCTAGGCCTTATCCTAGTAATCCTTCTAATAATTATGGAAATTCCTACAACAACTCTTATGGAAATTTATGCCCTCTGAATTTGAGAATAGTGTTAAAGAGTTTATGAATTCACAAAAGAATTTTAATGCTTTGCTTGAAGAGAAATTGCTTAAAGTTGATGATTTGGCTAGGAACGTTGATAGAATTTCTCTTGAGGTTGATTCTTTAAAGCTTAGATCTATTCCTCCTAAGCACGATATCAATGAGTCTCTCAAAGCTATGATAATTTCCATTGATGAGTGCAAAGAAAGAACCACTAGGATGCGTGCTTCCAAAGATGCCTTTATTAAAGCGTGTTCTTCTAATTCCTATGAAAATAAAGATGAAGATCTAAAAGTTATTGATGTGTCCCCTATTAAATCTTTGTTTTGCAATATGAATCTTTATGAAACTGAATATGATCTTCCTTTACCTAGAAGGCGTTCTAAGAATTGGAGTTTTAGATCTTGATGATGAAATTGATAAAAGTGGGATTGAAAGAAATAAAAATCTAGATGTTGATAAACCCACTATATTGGATATCAAGGAATTTAATTATGAAAATTGCTCTTTAATTGATTGTATTTCCTTGTTGCAATCCGTGCTAAATTCTCCTCATACTTATAGCCAAAATAAGGCCTTTACCGAACACATTGTTGATGCCTTGATGCAATCTTATGAAGAAAAACTTGAGTTGAAAGTTTCTATCCCTCGAAAACTCTATGATGAGTGGGAACCTACTATCAAAATTAAAATTAAAGATCATGAGTTTAATGCTTTGTGTGATTTGGGTGCTAGTGTCTCTACTATTCCCAAAACTTTGTGTGATTTGCTAGATTTCCGTGACTTTGATAATTGCTCTCTAAACTTGCATCTTGCGGATTCCACTATTAAAAAGCCTATGGGAAGAATTAATGATGTTCTTATTGTTGTAAATAAGAATTATGTGCCCGTAGATTTTATCGTTCTTGATATAGGTTGCAATCCTTCATGTCCTATTATTCTTGGTAGACCTTTCCTTAGAACGATTGGTGCAATTATTGGTATGAAGGAACGGAATATTAAATTCCAATTTCCATTAAAGAAAGGTGCCGGTGTGAAAACCGGCGGATCTCGGGTAGGGGGTCCCGAACTGTGCGTCTAGGCGGATGGTAACAGGAGACAAGGGACACGATGTTTTTACCCAGGTTCGGGCCCTCTCGATGGAGGTAAAACCCTACTCCTGCTTGATTAATATTGATGATATGGGTAGTACAAGAGTAGATCTACCACGAGATCAGAGAAGATAAACCCTAGAAGCTAGCCTATGGTATGATTGTTGTTCGTCCTACGGACTAAAATCCTCCGGTTTATATAGGCACCGAAGAGGGTTAGGGTTACAGAGAGTCGGTTACAATGGTAGGAGATCTACATATCCGTATCACCAAGCTTGCCTTACACACCAAGGAAAGTCCCATCCGGACACGGGACGAAGTCTTCAATCTTGTATCTTCATAGTCCAGGAGTCCGGCCAAAGGTCATAGTCCGGCTATCCGGACACCCCTTAATCCGGGACTCCCTCAGTAGCCCCCGAACCAGGCTTCAATGACGACGAGTCCGACGCATAGATTGTCTTCGGCATTGCAAGGCGGGTTCTTTTCCAAAACCTGTGTACCTGTTGAATAGTGTCCGGCGGGTATGCCTTGTCCCTTATTTGATAAGAGGGCTCGGATTTCCAAATCATCCATTTCTCCGGGGGCTCCTGGAATTCTATGGCCTCCAGTTGCACAACCTTAAGCCTGTCTCCATTCTACATATTGCGGGCTTCGTGGCCCTTTGCGAGCAGTTTTTGGGCATCGAAGCTCATTTCGCGCTGTGGAAGAGGTTGTTCTGCCTCGTACCCCGTTCTCAGGAGGGGTCGACATATCAAGTGGGCGGAGCCGAACTATGGCGCGTCGCCGGGACCGGATATCTATCCAGAACCCCGAAGAAGGCGTCCTAAGACTGGCCTTCAGAATGGTTTTATATAGAAGATGTCCCCGCCGGACCTCGCTCGGATCGGCCTCCGGAGTTCCGTAATGCTCCTTTGAAGAAAGCGCCTTAAGTCAAGGCGTCCACGGAGCCCTCAGAGGGAAAATGACAGGGATGTCCTTTACCTGATGAGCCAAATAAGGTTGTTGGCTCATTCCGGACTGACCATATCGGGGTCATGGCCACATGCCTTATGCGGGGGGTGCAGCCGCTCCAGTATAGAGGCCACCCCATGTGGGATTTCAACGGGGAGGATGGTGCCACCTGCCATGGCCGTAAGGGGCCGGGATCGGTCGCCGATCTGATGAAGACCTTGTCCGCATTGCATAAGGGAGAAGCGGAGGAATTTCTTCGCGTCAGTCCACAGGATGGATTTTCTATGAACAATCCTCCAAGCTGGGTAAGCGGACATTTCTTTTTGCCCATCCGATCCATATTCCCATAGTCAAGTATCTCATTTTGTGATTTCGACGCAGGAACTGCGCCAGGCCATAAAGGATATAAACAGCCTGCCTCCACAACCCGAAGATCCAGAACGGTTCTCGATCCGCCTCCCAAGAGGATCCGGACATATCGGTGGAGCTGATCGATGGGGTATTTCACCAACTGAGAATTGATAATGCCCTGGTTGCCATTACGGCCGATTACCCCGGAATACTTCCAGCCTCACAGGTAACTGAGACCGAAGCCCCAATACTTTGAGAATGATTCCATCCGTGCTTATTTTTATCACCATACCAACCGTGTTTTGCAGGGGGAGCCCTTGAGGCGGAAGGCCGAGCCTGCGGCGGCTAGCCAACAAGGGGCAGCACGACCCAACAGGCTAAAAAGAAGTGCGGTCCAGATTGAAACGTCGGCGCAACGGTATGGTGTGTCACCTTATTCCTAGGTTTTATTCTGGAAGGCATACTAACGCTCGTGCTCTCTTCAGGAAAAAGAGCGCTCGCCGGACTATATCCGGAGAGGTTGCCAATCGAGCCTCCGCCAGCCAGGCTCCAAAGCCAGGCCCAGAAGCAGAGGCGAACACGAGGCGTGCGTCGGATGCTCCTCCGACAGAGGATGCCGACAGATTGTCCGCCACCAACTCCGAGGTGGAGAGTGCCATGAATCACAGGCGCCGCCGGACAATTCTTCGTGACACATGTTTCTCCCAAGAGGCATTGAACGCCTTCAATTGGGAGATGCGCCTCCGTGCCGCTCAAGATGGTCTAGCCAGAGCCACGGAGCAGTATGTAAAAGACATGCGAGTGAGGAAATTTAACAGTTATATATGGCAGTAGCCCCCGAGACATGAAATAGTTAGAATAACTGATTTAAGGATCATTTATTGTGCAGGATCTTACAGAAAAGAATACCCAACTGTCCCAGGAGCTTGAAGAGTGCAAAGCCCAACTTGAGGTCGCACAAGCCGCGACAGGAAGCCATAGAGACCCACTCTGGTAATATACGCTTTTAAAAGATAAGTATGTTGTGAAGTGCGGCGTGTGTATGAATCTGACAATAACATTGCAGATGGCGCCGGGGTAGATCCGGACAAGCAACAGCTCTTGTGCCGGTTAAAGGCCGGCGAGAACGTTCTTAGGAGGGTGAGGCAGGAGAAAAATAATCTCCAAGATGCCAACACCCAGCTGGGTGAGGAACTAAAAGATCTTCGTGCCTAGCTGTCTGACTCCGTTAAGGAGAATCGGCGGCTTCGACGCGGCATTTTTAGTAAGTGCTTAAACGAACTTTGAAAAAAGAGATCAGCAAGGAAGTCGACTAACAGAGTTATGTCTCAGAGGTATGCTCACAGCCGCCCCGCAGAGGAAATGCCCGGTTCTATGGGTGACCTTCTTCCCGAAGCTCTTACAACTGCATGAACGAAGTTCGGCAGGTGATGGAAGGCGCCGCCTGTGCCTTGTGGCATCTGTCTCCCTGCCCGAAGGCCTTGGGGAGCTTGCAGAGAGGCTCCAGGGAGCGCGGCGGCACTTCCGATTATGGAAGATATCTGCCTGCCGTCAAGGCGCCAGGGAGGCCTGGGCCATGGTGAAGACGCGGTACACGAAGGCTGACCCAAACCACATGGCTGAGGTCGGACCTGTGGGGCTGACGGACGACGGAGATCCCCTGTGAGCTTAGTGTACGGCCAGTAGAATTGGCCGCAAAGTATTCCCAGCAGGATCAGTAAACTAGACAGCCTATTAGATGGCATTGAAGACGAATACAATCACCAAATTGACTATGTAATTTAAGGTGACATGTAAAATGCCTTCTAGCCGGATTGTAGATCGCTTGTCATAGCGGACCTTTTCGCTTCATCCTCGGGACCCAAGAGTCCGGAGTGTGTCCGAATACCGTCAGCGGTTATATAAAAACCGGGCATGCGTGGAGACCAGGCGTAGGGGTCATTAGTGCTTTATCGCACAAGTGCCCAACTAGTTATGTTATATTACATGGTTAGTAAGAAACATCTTCCGTGGAGAATAGTTCCATTAGGGGTTCCTTTCCTGGTAGGCATGCCCTAAAGTGCATGTCCCGGACCGCGAAAAAGCGTAAAAACATCCGGGGCAGATAAATGAATAGGTAAGAAATCTTCTTTTAGTTCACCGAATCAATATTCTCTTAAGAACGCTTAGCTTTCGGCTTCACCCAGTCGACGCGTACACATCCGGCTGACCCGGCAAGAATAATCGCAGAGGTGCTCCTTTACCACCTAGCCGAACAATCGGGAACGTATGGGTAAGCACAGAGCCGTGCAACCCAGCTTGGCCAAAACTTAAGTCATATCGATGCATATAATGGTGAATAAAAGGTACATGCGGAAGTGTGACACATGTATTGGGCATGAAGCCCTTATAAATAAGCTTCTGTGAAAGAAGCCCCTAGGTACAATGAGAACGGATAGCGCGTCAAGTGTGTGCGAACAATGCGCTAACGAGCCTTCAAAGGCTGAAAAAAAAGGAGGGAGAATGTGACGCCCCCGATTCAATCATACACTAATCATGCACGCAAATGTGTACGATCAAGATCAGGGACTCACGGGAAGATATCACAACACAACTCTAAAACATAAATAAGTCATACAAGCATCATAATACAAGCCAGGGCCTCGAGGGCTCGAATACAAGTGCTCGATCATAGACGAAGTCAGTGGAAGCAACAATATCTGAGTACGGACATAAGTTAAACAAGTTGCCATAAGATGGCTAGCACAAACCGGGATACAGATCGAAGAGGCGCATGCCTCCCGCTGGGATCCTCCTAACTACTCATGGTCGCTGCCGCCTCGCACGCAGTAGTAGGCACCTCCAAAGGTAGTAGGAGTCGCCATTGAAGGTGGCGTCTGCTCCTGCTCCACTGCCCGGTCAGAAAGTAATCGGGTAAAGAAAGGGGGAAAACGGGGACAAGGCAACCATGAGTACTCATCCAAAGTACTCGCAAGCAAGGAGCTACACTACATATGCATGGGTATATGTGTAAAGGGCCATATCGGTGGATCGAATCGCGAATGCCGTAATAAGACGGGATAGCTAATCCTATCAAAGACAACGCTTCGCAACCTCCGCCTTTGCAGCATGTAGAAGAGAGTAGATCAAGTCCTCCAAGTAGCATCGCATAGCATAATCCTACCCGGCGATCCTCCTCGTCAGCCTCTATTAGAGAGCGATCACCGGGTTGTATCCGCACTTGGAAGGGTGTGTTTTATTAAGTATCCGGTTCTAGTTGTCATAAGGTCAAGGTACAACTCAAGTCGCCCTGTTACCGAAGATCACGGCTATTCAATAGATTAACTTCCCTGCAGGGTGCACCACATTACCCGACACGCCGATCCCATTTGGCTGGACACACTTTTCGGGTCATGCCCGACCGCTGAAGATCAACACGCCGCAGCCCCACCTTGGCATAACAGAGGTCAAGACGCCGGTCTAAACCTATGCGCGACAGTGCAGGCCCATCGCCTTAGCACACCTGCATGTTGCGAGGGTGGCCGAAGCACGCTCTAGCCTAGCGTGCTCCAAATCCAATCCACAGCGCCGCTCGTCAGCCGACGTCACGAAATGCTTCGGCTGATACCACGACACTGGTTGCCCATATCTTGTCCCACGAGGCGGTTAGTGCGTATAAGGTCAACGACCCAACTCAGATCAAATACCAAGATCTCGTTAAGCGTGTTAAGTATCCGCGAACGCCGAACAGGGCTAGGCCCACCTCTCACCCAGGTAGTCTCAACCTGCCCTGCCACTCCGCCATAAAGATCCACACAGAGAGTCGTTGGGACAGAGGTCCTTTCAGCCCCCAATCGGTGAATCACTCGCGGGTGCTCCACAAGCCGACCCGACTTTAGTCACCACATGTATCATGTATAAAGTATATAAGATATACCCGTGATCACCTCCCGAGTGATCACGGCCCGATAGTATAGCATGGCAGACGGACAAGAGGGTAGGGCCACAGATGGAATACTAGCATCCTATACTAAGCGAGAGGATAGCGGTAAGGGTAACAAATCAGTAGCAACAATGACAAAGGCTATGCAATGTAATAGGATGAATGTAAAGCAAGAACATGCTACACTACTCTAATGCAAGCAAGATAGAGAAGAATAGGCGATATCCGGTGATCAAAGGGGGCTTGCTTGGTTGCTCTGGCAAGAGAGAGGGGTCTCAACTCCGTAGTCGTATTGGGTAGCAAGGCGTCGGTCTCAAAGGTTCAGCGGAAGAAGAGGGGTAAGAAACAATGAATACAATGCAAACATATGCATGACGGTGCATGATAAAGCAAAGCGTGATGCTAGGCGTGCCCTAACGCGGTATGAGGTGATGCTGGTGAAGGGGGGAAACATCCGGGAAAGTATCCCCGGTGTTTCGTGTTTTCGGGCAAAGGAGCCGAAGGTGAAATGTTGCAGGTTCTCTATTCTAGGGATGTGTAGCGGACGAACGGTTTGCGTATCCGGATTCGTCTCGTCGTTCTGAGCAACTTTCATGTACAAAGTTTTTATATCTGAGCTACGGTTTATTTTATATTAATTTTAAAACATTGAAATCATTTTTAGGATTTATTTAATTAATTTAATCAACATTATCCAGAACAGTGCACGCTGACGTCAGCATGACGTCAGCAGTCAACAGAGGAGTTGGCTGGTCAACTGACGTGTGGGTCCCGTTCGTCATTGACTGTTTATCTAATTAGGGTTAATGAAACTAACTAGTTAATTACATTAATTAAACAGGATTAATTAATGTAATTATTATTTATTTATGTATTTCTTTCGTTTTTTTTGTTCGCAGGTGGGCCCCCTCTGTCATTGGCCTAGGGGCATAGCGGGCTTAAGGGTGTCAGCACCAGCCCGAAGCGGTTCGGGCAGCGGCTTAACCCGACGACGGGCGCCTGGTGTGGCTGGAAGCTCGAAGCGGGCGACAGCGCTGCTGGTGCGGCACGGCGAGGCCGCCGCAAGCGGCGACGAGGCCGAGGGCGGTGCGCGAGCCGCGCGGGCGGAGGCAGGGATTGTGGGCGAGCAGAGCCCGGGCGCACGCATTGCCGGGCGACGAGGCGAGCAGGGCGTGGCTGCGCGTAGTTCTCGGGCGAGGCGGGCGGTGCGTGGTCATGACCAACAGGCGCGACCACGGGGCGCAAGACGGGAAGGAGGCCGCGGCGTGCGCAGCGAGGCGCAGGGGCGCTAGCACCGGGCGCGGACACGGCGAACAGGGACAGGCCCGTGGCGCGAGGCTTCACGACGAGCAGGGGGAAGGGGTGGTGACCAGCGGGCGGGGGACGACGGGCACGGCCGGTCGGTGTAGCGTGGCAGGCGTGGCCGGCCAGTGAGCACGGGCGCCGGAGCGCGCGAGGCACGGCAACGGTCGCGGAGGGGTAGGTAGTGCGAGGAGAGGGGGCGGGAGCCCGAAGCCTCACCGCGGGTCCGTAGGGTCAAAGGCAGCGGGCTCGACAGAGGTCGAGGCGGCGTTGGCGATGGGGTCGGGGTGGTCCGGCGAGCCGGCGGTGAAGCTCGGGGCAGCGTGGTCGAGGCGAAGGACGAAGATGGGCGGTGAGGTGGTGCAGAGCACGACCAAGAGAAGTCTTGGACGGATCGATCCGACGGGGAGGCGGTCCGGCGAGGGCGGATTTGAGCGGCGCCGCGGGGTCGGGGGCGCGGTTGCCCCTGATCCAGATCCACTCGGAGGTGGGGAGGGGGAGTGGCGACATGAGGGGAGGGGAGTGGGAGCGAGTGGGCTAGGGTTCGGGTGTACGAGGGATAAGGGAGTGGGAGGAGTGGCCGGCTGGGCCTGATGGGTTGGCCCAGTGGGGTTGTGGCCTGCTGGTCCGGAGCCCAGTGGGGGGATTGCTTTCTCTTTTTTTTTAGCTTTGTTTCCTGTTTTCTTTTCTTTATCTATTTTCTTTTCTATTTTATTCTTTTAATTTCCGTTTTATAAAATATAAATACAACTCCTAAATTAATGTTATAATTTATTCTACTGCCCCAAAAGTTTGACACCTAATTAAAATTGTTTGCAATATTATTATTTTTAAAAGGCCTTTAATTAATTGTCATAGCTGCTGTTTTAATTACTTTAGAGCCTTTTAACATTTTATAAAAGTGTGGTTTCTCCACTAGTATTATCCATGATTTATTTGACACATTTTGGACATTTTAGTTTTAATGTTTGAAAACTTTTGTGTTTTGCCTAAATCCAAATTTGATTTTGAAACATTTTGATCTAACATGTGTTTAGCAATAGTGACAAGGGTGACATGGCGTCATTAGCAGGGTTCTACTGTAGCCTAACTATCCGGGTGTCACAATTTTCCTCCACTACAAGAAATCTCATCCCGAGATTTAGGAGTAGGAGTAAGGGGGAAGGGATCTGGTTACGAAATTCTAACAGATCTTCTCGGCCTTGGTTGCTCTTCTCGAAGAGGTCGATCCCTTACATTGACGTATTCATTACTCTGCTTCAGGTCATCATGGTGAATTCGTCCTTTTCTTCGGGAACTCCAACGTACTTACGAATAGGTAAGGGGCAGCTCGGCTATGACATAATGCTTATGAGGGAAACAATCTGGGGTTAACCCATGAATGAGCATAAGATTATCTCTCGAGATGAACATATAAAATACATCGAGAGTAAGGTACGAAGGTACAATAAGAGGTTCCAAGCGGATAGATAGTTGCTTGAAGTCTGAACCAGAGTGAGAAAGGGGTTTAGAGTAGCGAGAGTAAGTATTGCGTCTGATACCATAATAGAGCACTAGGAAGGCGGTCCATGAATTAAATACGAAGCCAAGCGTGGGGAATAACCATTAGAAATAGGGTTGTATAGGAGAGTCAGGTTTCGATCCTGTGACCTGTGGGTTATGGGCCCACCATGTGGGTTAAAGTAGGAAGGGCGGAGACGTCTTGCGTGATCATGCAAGCAAGGCATGTCAGGGGGTAGCTCGTCGATTATGTCGGCAACAACGTCGATACCAAGGGCGAGGGACGAAGAGAACTATTTTCCTGCTCGTTGAACGAGGCGGACCATTAGGCAAAGTTCCCGTCCATCGGTGGCTACCGAAATGTCATCAACAGTAGAAACAGGGTCTTACCGACAGAGTTGTACACCGAGGTGTTTACATAAGCAGGAGAATAATACTGCTTAGATTATATAGACCTCAAGAAAGGTTAAACCAACAAATGGAAAGGAAAATAAGATTATCAGATTAAACAGAACAATGGAAAGGAAAATGTGTTTACACACATATATCAGGGGTATATCCTTTCCAAAGTCAAGCAGAGGATGATATGCAAGACAGGATATAAAGTAGAAAACCCTTTAGATAAGAGGAGAGAAATTTCATGACATTACCTTACCGGGTCATATAAAGACCAGTGTTATAACTCTTGGAAACATGTCCCAACCATCATATCTGACCGAGATTCAGATCTGATCGGTGTCAGGATACCTCAGACTCAGGATGCCTAAGAAGGAAAGGTGTAACGCAGATTGACAAGATGACAATGTAAGATCCTCGGGAAATGAACTATGGAAGCGAGTTTCGAAACAAGATTTCATCATTAAACCAAGGAGAGGATGAGGAGGTGGCTGATGGACTCAGCGACAATCCATCGAAATTTCCAAAAAGATGATTTTCCGCAGTTATGTGAACAAGAAGATGACACTTGTCAATTCAAATGATATAATGGTGTATGCTCGAGGAAACATACACCATCAATCACTAGTTCAAAGGTGTGCCCGAAATATGACCTTAGGCAGCAAGATCAATGTTAGAGTGATGATTCAATAACCAACAGTCTAAGAACGGACTGTCGATCATTAACTTCAAAGCAATAGGGTTGCTAGAAGTACAGAACTCAAGAAATATCGTTAGCATATTGGTATCCCGGTTAAAAAAACAACACGAGGACCAAGGAAGAATGGTGATGGTGAGAAGTATCATCATACCGAGAATTTCTAAGAGGTTGAGCAATCCCCATAACATTCCCGACATAAAAGACAGTAATACTTCAAGGCAGAACACAACACTAGCTGGAGAGCAAGTTGTATTCCTAATGTGGACAAGTTCGCGATGAAAGGAAGTCAAGGGTGTTTCCGATGATAATAAAAATCATCGAGGGCAAGGAGGGTATTTCTCATCATGAGCACAGTTGACATCTCGGAAGAAGTAAAAGTGTTGAAGGTGATCCGACACATTGGTCAGGAGGTTTCAAGAGTATGCAATCAAAGAACAACGGCAACGAGCAAGGAAATGATGAAGTGGCAAGTTATAGGATCAATATATAAGATGCAAGCTCGGAACCAAAGTTGTCTTTCAAGACAAGCAACATGATGTTGAAAACTCGACGTAAGTCGTGCTCACACACTGAAGGATTCGTGCACCAGAGAAGGACGAGGTAGCACGGTTAAAGATAGCAAGACCAGGATGCAACCGATAGTCTAGGAATGACCAAATTGGGTTCAGAATTTCCCAGTAAAAATACTAGGGGTATTTGATTTGTAGTGCGGAACAATTTCACTTGTCGGTGTCCTCGGTTGACAACAACCCAGAACCCGTAGAGTGATTACGAAGGAAAGACATTACTTCAACAAAGTTAGTAAGATGTGGTGCAATGGCAAGACATCTTCGAGATACCAGGGGGTAATACTCGAAGGTAGAACATGATAGAAGTAGAACCGGGTCATTGACTTGTGACAATATATACTTCAACCTTGCCAAAAGTAGACGAGGCACTGGACTGAATTACCATCAGTTATAGCATATCAGGACAGCATGGTCGGAACCATAACTGTAAGGAATCATTCAAGAATACCGAAAGAATCATACAGCTGGATAATAATTTTGCAAGAAGCTTCTGAGGCGGTCTACATCATTTTCATGGGCATGAACTCAAAGTTCAAGGTTGACTCCCACTTCTTTAATGCATATCATTCATTCACCTCTTGCTTCGATATAACTGTAGTGTTGGAATTTTATTTGGTAGAACACCGGAAGAGTATGACTTGTGAAAACTTTCGGGTTCTCACGGATTAGGGGAAGGCATAGGTTCAACCCATCGGGCATCTTAGTAACATATACCACAAGTTTCAAATATAAATATACAAGCGCGAAAGTAGAGCATGGTTGGCCAAGCAGAGGATACAATTTACCAAAGGCACTATGTATCAGGGGAAGAACTCACAAGGTGACTGAATATGAAGGACACTGTCGGATAACAATCCAACAATGGATCGGGTGATCCACAATGGAGCTGATGTGAGTATCGGTACTCACTCAGAGGAAGAAAGAATGCAGAGGCATCAGATTCAAGAATCACCTGATTAGTCTGACGCTTAAATAGAAAGAAATTATGGTTTCCAAAATGAAGCAGAAGCATACGCTCTGATCAAGGATGGATAAGTTGAAAACACTTAGTTGGACAATCAATAAAGGTTTGAATTGTCGAGAACCAACTCATGTCCGAAATGACGTCTAAGTCGGGAAGATAATTCATAAGGATCAATTGATGATTGCGGGCATTCGCAACATTTCGAATCAACGGACCCAAAATGATAATGACAAAGGATGCCAACGAAGATTACTAGATATATGGAATTAACCATAAAGCAAGCAAGTAAGAATTTCAGAAGCAATAGGCTGCTTAGGATTTTTGGAAGATCGAATGGTATTTCGAAGACTTTTGTGAAACACATGAACAACTGGGAATTGAGCGGATACTCGATAAGTGTGAGGAATTATCCGTAGGGGGTATTCATGTGGCAAAGAACAACAAGGCAATAAGCTCAAAGGATTATCGAAACAACGACGAGTATTTCGGGGTATCTTGTAATAATAAGACCAACTGGGGAATGATAATATGAATGGCAAGTGTATGCAGTTTTCATAGGGGTTGACGGTGGAAGGAAATCGCAGATGCGATGCCACAAAGATTTGAGAGAACATTGTAGAGTAACTTCGAAATCTTCTAGTGCAGCAGGCGATCTGAATTGAAGGGCTCTCCGGGAGAAAGTATTTTCGAGAACCTAAAGTTAGTTTTGTTTTTGGCAAAATCATTTAACCCGAATAGAAGAGAGATCAGAATCCCAGAGTATAGGTCGAGGAATAAAAGATCCTAATACCACCCAATGGCGACGTGGGCCCATGGGCCGCACAGCCATGTTAGTAAAAAAATTTCATCGACTAGACTCAACTTCGGCCAAGGAGTGTGGAAAGGGGAGTCCTACAAGCAGTCGACTCTGATACCAACTTATGACGCCCCCGATTCAATCGTACACTAATCATGCATGCAAATGTGTACGATCAAGATCAGGGACTCACGGGAAGATATCACAACACAACTCTAAAACATAAATAAGTCATACAAGCATCATAATACAAGCCAGGGGCCTCGAGGGCTCGAATACAAGTGCTCGATCATAGACGAAGTCAGAAGCAACAATATCCGAGTACGTACATAAGTTAAACAAGTTGCCATAAGATGGCTAGCACAAACCGATACAGATCGAAGAGGCGCATGCCTCCTGCTCGGGATCCTCCTAACTACTCATGGTCGCCGCCGCCGCCTGCACGTAGTAGTAGGCACCTCCAGTAGTAGGAGTCGTTGTCAAGGTGGCGTCGGCTCCCGGGCTCCATCGTCAGTCGCAGCAATCGGGTAAAGAAAGGGGAAAAAGGGGAACAAGGCAACCGTGAGTACTCATCCAAAGTACTGCAAGCAAGGAGCTACACTACATATGCATTGGTATATGTGTAAAGGGCCATATCGGTGGACCGAATCGCAGAATGCCGTAATAAGAGGGGATAGCTAATCCGTCAAGACTACGCTCGCAACCTCCGTCTTGCAGCATGTAGAAGAGAGTAGACTGAAGTCCTCCAAGTAGCATCGCAGAGCATAATCCTACCCGGCGATCCCCTCCTCGTTTCCCTGTTAGAGAGCGATCATCGGGTTGTATCTGGCACTTGGAAGGGTGTGTTTTATTAAGTATCCGGTTCTAGTTGTCATAAGGCCAAGGTACAACTCCAAGTCGTCCTGCTACCGAAGATCACAACTATTCGAATAGATTAACTTCCCTGCAGGGGTGCACCACATTACCCGACACGCTCGATCCCATTTGGCCGGACACGCTTTTCTGGGTCATGCCCAGCCGTGGAAGATCAACACGTTGCAGCCCCACCTAGGCATAACAGAGAGGTCAGCACGCCGGTCTAAACCTATGCGCACAGGGGTCTGGGCCCATCGCCCTTAGCACACCTGCACGCTAAAGGGCGGCCGAAGCAGACTCTAGCCTAGCACGCCGCTTTCAATCCAATCCGCACGCGCCGCTTCGATCAGCCGACGTCACGAAATGCTTCGGCTGATACCACGACATCGGTTGCCCATATCTTGTCCCACGTGGCGGTTAGTGCGTATAAGGTCTACGACCCAACTCAGATCAAATACCAAGATCTCGTTAAGCGTGTTAAGTATCCGCGAACGCCGAACATGGCCAGGCCCACCTCTCATCCAGGTAGTCTCAACCTGCCCTGCCGCTCCGCCACAAAGATCCACACAGAGAGCCGTTGGGACAAAGGTCCTTTCAGCCCCCAATTCGTGAATCACTCGCGGGTGCTCCACAAGCCGACCCGACTTTAGTCACCACACGTATCATGTATAAAGTATATAGTATATACCCGTGATCACCTCCCGAGTGATCATGGCCGGATAGTATAGCATGGCAGACGGACAAGAGGGTAGGGCCACAGATGGAATACTATCATCCTATACTAAGAAGTAGGATAGCAGGTAAGGGTAACAACTGTAGCAACAATGACAGGCTATGCAGCAGAATAGGATTAACGAAAAGCAGTAACATGCTACACTACTCTAATGCAAGCAGTATAGAGAAGAATAGGCGATATCTGGTGATCAAAGGGGGGGCTTGCCTGGTTGCTCTGGCAAGAGAGAGGGGTCGTCAACTCCGTAGTCGTCTTTGGGTAGCAAGCGGCCGGTCTCGGTGTCTAGCTGAAGAAGAGGGGGAAGAAACAATGAATACAATGCAAACATATGCATGACGATGCATGATAAAGCAAAGTGTGATGTTAGGCGTGCCCTAACGCAGTATGAGGTGATGCCGGTGAAGGGGGGAAACATCCGGGAAAGTATCCCTGGTGTTTCGTGTTTTCGGGCAGAGGAGCCGGAGGTGAAATGTTGAAGGTTCGCTATGCTAGGGATGCGCAGCGGACAAACGGTTTGCGTATCCGGATTCGTCTCGTCGTTCTGAGCAACTTTCATGTACAAAGTTTTCCATCTGAGCTATGGTTTATTTTATATTAATTTCAAAACATTTAAATCATTTTTAGGATTTATTTAATTAATTTAATCAACATTATCCAGAACAGTGCATGCTGACGTCAGCATGACGTCAGCATGACGTCAGCAGTCAACAGAGGAGTTGGCTGGTCAACTGACGTGTGGGTCCCATTCGTCATTGACGGTTTATCTAATTAGGGTTAATTAAACTAACTAGTTAATTACATTAATTAAACAGGATTAATTAACTTAATTAATTAATTAATGTAATTATTATTTATTCATTTATTTATTTCTTTTTTTTGTTCGCAGGTGGGCCTCCTCATCTATCGCCTAGGGGCATAGCGCGGGCGTTAAAGGTGTCGGGCACCGAAGCGTTGGGCGTCTTGGCGAACCCGACGACGGGCGCCGCTGGCGTGGCTCAAGCAGAGCGACCAGCGCTGGTGCGGTGACGGCGAGGCCCCGCAGCCTGCAACGAGGCCGAGGGCGGTGTGCGAGTGGCGCGGCGAGGCAGGATTGTGGGCGGAGCAGAGCTCGGGCGCACGGCCTTCGCGACGAGGCGGCAGGGCGTGGCGCGTAGCCCTGGCGAGGCGAGGCGGTGCGGGTCGGCGGTGACTAACAGGGCGCGACCACGGTGGGCGACACGGGAATGAGGTCATGCGGCGCGTGCCAGGCGAAAGCGCAGGGCGCTGCCACGCACCGAGCGCGACACGGCGACAGAGCAGGCCCGTGGCGCGAGGCTTCCCGACGAGCAGGGGGAAGGGGTGGTGACCAGCGGGCGGGGGACGACGGGCACGGACGGTCGGTGTAGCGCGTGGCCAGGGCGTGGCCGGCCGCGGTGAGCGCGGGGCCGGAGCGTGCGAGGCGCGGCAACGGTCGCGCGGGGGGGGGGGGGGGGTAGGTAGTGCGAGGAGAGGGGGCGGGAGCCCGAAGCCTCACCGCGGGTCCGTAGGGTCAAGGGCAGCGGGCTCGATGGAGGTCGAGGCGGCGTTGGCGACGACGGTGATGGGGTCGGGGTGGTCCGGCGAGCCGGCGATGAAGCTCAGGGCAGCGTGGTCGAGGCGAAGGACGAAGATGGGCGGTGAGGTGGTGCAGAGCACGACCAGGAGCAGTCTTGGACGGATCGATCCGACGGGGAGGCGGTCCGGCGAGGGCGGATTTGAGCGGCGCCGCGGGGTCGGGGGCGCGGTTGCCCCCGATCCAGATCCACTCGGAGGTGGGGAGGGGGAGTGGCGACGTGAGGGGAGGGGAGTGGGAGCGAGTGGGCTAGGGTTCGGGTGTACGAGGGATAAGGGAGTGGGAGGAGTGGCCGGCTGGGCCTGATGGGTTGGCCCAGTGGGGCTGTGGCCTGCTGGGCCGGAGCCCAGTGGGGGGGGTGTTTGCTTTCTCTTTTTTTAGCTTTGTTTTCTGTTTTCTTTTCTTTATCTATTTTCTTTTCTATTTTATTCTTTTAATTTCTGTTTTATAAAATATAAATACAACTCCTAAATTAATGTTATAATTTATTCTACTGCCCCAAAAGTTTGGCACCTAATTAAAATAGTTTGCATTATTATTATTTTTAAAAGGCCTTTAATTAATTGTCATAGCTGCTGTTTTAATTACTTTAGAGCCTTTAAACATTTTATAAAAGTGTGGTTTCTCCACTAGTATTATCCATGATTTATTTGACACATTTTGGACATTTTAGTTTTAATGTTTGAAAACTTTTGTGTTTTGCCTAAATCCAAATTTGATTTTGAAACATTTTGATCTAACGTGTGTTTAGCAATAGTGACAAGGGTGACATTGCGTCATTAGCAGGGTTCTACTGTAGCCTAACTATCCGGGCGTCACAGAGAAGGAGAAAAATAGAAGATAGCTAAAGTGTAAAATATGGACAGAGGAAGGAGACGAACTCAGAATCCGGCGCTAGGTGTAGAATCTTCGGAGACGGGCTGCGTTCCATGGGTTCGGCTCGAGTCGGTTATCTGACGCATCTCGGCAGACGCAGACGCTCCACCGGTCAGGACTTGGTCGATGATAAAGGGACCTTCCCATTTGGGCTTGAGTTTGTCCTTTTTCTTGTCCGGCAGGCGTAGAACTAGCTCGCCAACATTGTAAGTTTTGGCATGTACTTCTCTGTTTGATATCTTCGAGCCTGCTGTTGATAGAATGTGGAACGGGCTTTTGCTACGTAACGCTCCTCCTCCAAGGCATCCAAACTCTCCTGCCGATCGAGCTCGGCTTCTCTTTCTTCGTACATGTGCACGCGAGGTGAGTCATGAATTATGTCGCAGGGCAGAACTGCCTCTGCATCGTATACCATAAAGAATGGTGTGAATCCGGTTGTGTGATTCGGAGTGGTCCGCAGCCCCAAAAGTACGGAGTCGAGCTCCTCTACCCAGTGCGTGTTAGATTCCTTGAGGGACCGCACTAATCTGGGTTTGATGCCGCTCATAATCAGACCATTTGCTCGCTCGACTTGACCGTTAGTTTGAGGGTGATAGACTGAAGCGTAGTCGAGCTTGATGCCCATGTTTTGCACCAGAGTTTGACCTCGTCGGCCGTAAAGTTCATGCCGTTATCAGTGATGATGCTGTGGGGGACACCGTAATGGTGTACGACCCCTGATATGAAGTCTATCACCGGTCCGGATTCGGCCGTCTTAATGTGCTTGGCCTCTATCCATTTGGTGAATTTATCCACCATGACCAGTAGGTATATTTGCTTGTGGGTTCCCCCTTTAAGGGGTCCAACCATGTCAAGCCCCCAGACCACGAAGGGCCAGGTGATGGGTATAGTTTTGAGGGCGGTGGCTGGCATGTGGCTTTGATTAGCAAAGAGCTGGCATCCGACGCATCGTTGGACTAAGTCCTGAGCATCTGCCCGGGCCGTCGGCCAATAAAATCTTGTACGGAAGGCCTTGCCTACAAGGGCCCGGGCTGCGGCGTGGTGCCCGCCGAGTCCGGCATGAATTTCAGCCAGAAGATTCCGCCCTTCCTCTTCGGAGATACACCTTTGAAGGACTCCGGTTGTGCTTTTCTTATAAAGCTCTCCCTCATGGACCTTATAGGCTTTAGATCGCCGCACTATGCAAATGGGCCTCGTTTTGGTCCTCGGGAAGTTCCTGCCTGGTTAGGTAGGCTAGGAGTGGTTCTGTCCACGGGGCAATGACTGCCATTATTACGTGGGCTAAGGGTGTTATTTCGTTGGCAGAACCACCAACTGTGTCAGAATGTTCGGTGTGGGGCAGTGTGGTTGGGTCCGGGTTGTTATTTCCGGACTCTCCCTCCCATAATACGGATGGCTTGAACAGCCTCTCTAGGAAGATGTTGGGGGGGACGGCATCACGCTTTGCGCTGATGTGTGGCAACACGTCTGCTGCCTGGTTGTTATCCCGGGCTATATGGTGAAATTCGAGCCCCTCAAACCGAGCTGACATTTTTAGGATGACATTGCGATAAGCTGCCATTTTCGGATCCTTGGCATCAAAGTCTCCATTTATTTGGGATATCACGAGGTTCGAATCCTCGCACCTCTAGGCGTTGAATGCCCATGGAGACTGCCATCCGGAGACCATGTAGAAGGGCCTCGTATTCGGCTGCGTTGTTGGAGTCCGTATACATTATCTGGAGTACATATTGAACTGTATCTCCGGTTAGGGACGTCAGAACGACGCCAGCTCCCAGGATAGCCAACATTTTGGAGCCGTCGAAGTGCATTATCCAGTTGGAATATGCGCCGTACTCTTTAGGGAGTTCGGCTTCGGTCCATTCGGCGACGAAGTCGGCCAAAACTTACGACTTAATAGCTCGTCGTGGCTTATAGGTTATGTCGAACGGGAGGAGCTCAATGGCCCATTTGGCAATCCGGCCCGTCGCTCCGCGGTTGTTTATAATGTCGTTAAGAGGTACTTCGGAGGCTACTGTTATCAAACACTCTTGAAAGTAGTGTCGCAGCTTCCGGGATGCCATAAACACCGCGTACGCTATCTTTTGATAATGCGGGTACCGTGACTTGCATGGAGTTAGGACAGTGGACACATAGTAAACTGGTTTTTGAAGGGGGGACTTGTGTCCGTACGTTTTTCGTTCGACAACGAGCACCGCGGTTACAACTTGATGAGTTGCCGCGATATATAATAGCATTGGTTCTCCCAGGTTGGGCGCGGCCAGGACCGGGTGTGTGGCTAATATGGCTTTTATTTCTTCGAGTCCGGCCGTGGCGGCATCCGTCCACTCGAAGTGTTCGATGCGTCGGAGGAGGCGATAAAGGGTAATGCCTTTTCTCCCAAGCGGGAGATAAAAGCGGCTTAGAGCCGCCACACATCCAGTCAATTTTTGTATTTGTTTGAGGTCTTTTGGGATATCCAATTGTGACAGAGCTCGGATCTTGGCTGGGTTTGCTTCAATTCCTCTACCGAATACAATGAAGCCAAAGAGCTTTTCGGCTGGTACGCCGAAAACGCATTTTTCCGGGTTGAGCTTGATGTCATATGTTCGGAGATTATCGAATGTGAGCCTCAAGTCGTCTACTAGAGTTTTGACATGCTTGCTTTTGACGACCACATCGTCTACGTATGCCTCCACTGTTTTGCCGATCTGGTTTGCCAGACATGACCGTCCATAGATCTGGTTTGCCGCTCAATATTTGCCGTGGGGTCGTCTATCTGACCGGGCCTCCTTGTTCTTTAATTGCAGGGGCTCTACAGCCTCCTCATCAAATTCGGGCAGTAGTTTTCGCTTTGGGTAGCTCTTTGTTCGCGATCGTCAGCCAGATTTGTCTGGGTGTTGAGTACTTTGCTCCATCTGATTCTAAGTGCATCTTCTGCTGTTTTGAGCTTCCGCTTCTACTTTTTCAGGCTACGTGCAGTGGCGACGAGCCTTTTGTGGAGGTTCTTCTGCTCCATCAACTTGTCCGGCGTGAGATCATCCGGACTATTATCTTCGCCGGGGACGGGTTGTTTATCCAGGTTGTCCTGTTAAATGCAGTTGCTCGATAGCATGTTCGTCGTCCCCCGGTTCGCCCTGCTCTATGGTTGGGTCTGGATGGCTGTTGTCTTTGTCGAGGCGGGACTTTGAGCGGCGCTTACGTCGCCGTTTGGACTGCTTTTCGAGGGAATGATCCTTCGTAGCGTCCCGTTGTTCCTCGTCGTCGCTTCCTTTAGGTGTGTCACCATGTATACATCGTGAGATGAGGTGGTTCTCCAGTGCCCTATAGGTGCTGGTTCATGTTCCTCCCCTATATCGTCATCCATACCGTCGATGTCTTCGGAGTCGAAGTCGAGCATGTCGGTTAAATCATCGACAGTGGCTACGAAGTGGGTGGTGGGTGGGCATTGAATTTCTTCGTCGTCCGCGTCCCAACCTTGCTGACCGTAGTCTGGCCAGGGCTCTCCTGATAAAGAGAGAGACTTTAGTGAATTCAGGATGTCGCCAAAGGGCGAGTGCTGAAAGATGTCCGCGGCGGTGAACTCCATGATCAGCGCCCAATCGGTTTCGATTGGCGGGGGCGCGGAAGGTTCGGAGTCTGGAGAGGAGTCCGGCACCTTGGAGTCACAAGCTTCGCAAAGGACCGGGTAGGTGTACGGCTCAACTGTCGTAGAGATTGCAGCCCCCGAGGCGGTGTCCAGCCACCCGTCCTCGATCGGCGTAGTCGGCTCCGAGCTAAGGGTCGGAGCGGACACTGGTGCGGCCTCTAGGACACCGTTCGGCGGCAGAGCTAGATCATGCCCCTCGTGACAGTGCGGCGCGCTTGGCTGTGGCTCGAACCCGTCGAAGATCAAGTCTCCGCGGATGTCAGCCGTGTAGTTTAAACTTCCAAAGCTGACCTGATGGCCAGGGGCGTAGCTTTCAATCTGCTCCAGATGGCCAAGCGAATTGGCCCGCAGTGCAAAGCTGCCGAATACGAAGATCTGTCCGGGGAGAAAATTCTCACCCTGGACCGCATCATGGTTGACGATCGGAGGAGCCATCGACTGTATGATGATGGCGACAGAGGAACTCTCAATGAAAGCACCAATGTCGGTGTCAAAACCGGCGGATCTCGGTAGGGGGTCCCGAATCGTGCGTCTAGGCGGATGGTAACAGGAGACAAGGGACACGATGTTTTTACCCAGGTTCGGGCCCTCTCGATGGAGGTAAAACCCTACTCTGCTTGATTAATATTGATGATATGGGTAGTACAAGAGTAGATCTACCACGAGATCAGAAAGGCTAAACCCTAGAAGCTAGCCTATGGTATGATTGTTGTTCGTCCTACGGACTAAAACCCTCCGGTTTATATAGGCAGCGAAGAGGGTTAGGGTTACACAGAGTCGGTTACAATGGTAGGAGATCTACATATCCGTATCGCCAAGCTTGCCTTCCACGCCAAGGGAAGTCCCATCCGGACACGGGACGAAGTCTTCAATCTTGTATCTTCATAGTCCAGGAGTCCGGCCAAAGGCTATAGTCCGGCCATCCGGACACCCCCTAATCCGGGACTCCCTCAAAAGGCATGGAACACTTTCCCAGGAAGAAAATAAAATTACCATATGAATCTATTATGAGAGTCACTTATGGATTTCCTACCAAAGATGGCAATACCTAGATCTATCCTTGCTTTTATGCCTAGCTAGGGGCGTTAAACGATAGCGCTTGTTGGGAGGCAACCCAATTTTATTTTGTGTTTTTATTGTTTTTGCTTCTGTTTAGGAATAAATAATCCATCTAGCCTCTGTTTAGATGTGGTTTTATCTTTTAATTATTGTTTGTGCCAAGTTAAACCTATTGGATCTTCTTGGATGATAGTTATTTGATCTTGCTGTAATTTCCAGAAACTTTGCGCTTAGTGCCCGAATTGTTAAAAATCACCAGAACGTGATAAAATACTGATTCAAATTGCTTCTGATCAATAAACAAATTTTCCAGGTCGTCTAATTTTGGTATAACTTTTTGACTTCCAGAAGTTTGTGTTAGTTACAGATTACTACAGACTGTTCTGTTTTTGACAGATTCTGTTTTGCGTGTGTTGTTTGCTTATTTTGATGAATCTATGGCTAGTAAAATAGTTTATGATCCATAGAGAAGTTGGAATACAGTATGTTTAACGCCAATATAAATAAAGAATGAGTTCATTACAGTACCTTAAAGTAGTCTTTTGCTTTCTTTCTCTAACGGAGCTCACGAGATTTCTATTGAGTTTTGTGTTGTGAAGTTTTCAAGTTTTGGGTGAATTCTTTTGATGGATTATGGAACAAGGAGTGGCAAGAGCCTAAGATTGGGGATGCCCATGGCACCCCCAAGATAATACAAGGACACCGAAAAGTCAAAGCTTGGGGATGCCCCGGAAGTTATCCCCTCTTTCGTCTACTTCCATCGGTAATTTACTTGGAGCTATATTTTTATTCACCACATGATATGTGTTTTACTTGGAGCGTCTTGTATTATTTGCGTCTTTGCTTGTTAGTTTACCACAATCATCCTTGATGTACACACCTTTTGAGAGAGCCATACATGAATTGGAATTTGATAGAATACTCTATGTGCTTCACTTATATCTTTTGAGCTTGATAGTTTTGCTCATAGTGCTTCACTTATATCTTTTGAGCGACTTAATTTTTGCTCTAGTGCTTCACTTAGATCTTTTAGAGCACGGTGGTGGATTTTTTTTAAACAAACTTGATCTATCATGCTTCACTTAGATTATTTTGAGAGTCGTTAATAGCATGGTAATTTGCTTAATGTTAATATACTTGGTATTCAAGATATGTGAAACTTCCTTTTGAGTGCGTTGAATACTAAGATAAGTTTGATGCTTGATAATTGTTTTGAGATATGAAGATGGTGATATTAGAGTCATGCTAGTTGAGTAGTTGTGAATTTAAAGAATACTTGTGTTGAAGTTTGTGATTCCCGTAGCATGCACGTATGGTGAACCGTTATGTGTTGAACTCGGAGCATGATTTATTTATTGATTGTATTCCTTATGAGTGGAGGTCGGGGACGAGCGATGGTATTTTCCTACCAATCTATCCCCCTAGGAGCATGCGCGTAATACTTTGCTTTGATAACTTCTAGATTTTTGCAATAAGTATATGCGTTCTTTATGACTAATGTTGAGTCCATGGATTATACACACTTTTCCCATCCTTCCACCGTTGCTAGCCTCTCTAATACCGCGCACCTTTCGCCGGTATCATACACCCACCATATATCTTCCTCAAAACAGCCACCATACCTACCTATCATGGCATTTCCATAGCCATTCCGAGATATATTGCCATGCAACTTTCCACCGTTCTGTTTATTATGACACGCTCCATCATTGTCATATTGCTAGCATGATCATGTAGTTGACATCGTATTTGTGGCAAAGCCACCGTTCATAATTCTTTCATACATGTCACTCATGTTTCATTGCATATCTCGGTACACACGGAGGCATTCATATAGAGTCATATTTTGTTCTAAGTATCGAGTTGTAATTGTTGAGTTGTAAGAAAAATAAAAGTGTGATGATCATCATTATTAGAGCATTGTCCCAAGTGAGGAAAGGATGATGGAGACTATGATTCCCCCACAAGTCGGGATGAGACTCCAGACGAAAAATAAAAAAATATAATAAAAAAAGAGGCCATAAAAAAGAGAGAAAAGGCCCAAATAAAAAAATAAAAAATGGGAGAAAAAGAGAGAAGGGACAATGTTACTATCCTTTTACCACACTTGTGCTTCAAAGTAGCCCCAAGATCTTCATGATAGAGAGTCTCTCATTTTGTCACTTTCATATACTAGTGGGAATTTTTCATTATAGAACTTGGCTTGTATATTCCAATGATGGGCTTCCTCAAATGCCCTAGGTCTTCGTGAGCAAGTGAGTTGGATGCACACCCACTTAGTTTCTTTTGTTGAGCTTTCATATACTTATATCTCTAGTGCATCCGTTGCATGGCAATCCCTACTCACTCACATTGATATCTATTGATGGGCATCTCCATAGCCCGTTGATACGCCTAGTTGATGTGAGACTATCTTCTCCCTTTTTGTCTGCTCCACAACCACCATTCTATTCCACCTATAGTGCTATATCCATGGCTCACGCTCATGTATTGCGTGAAGATTGAAAAAGTTTTGAAAATGTTAAGGTATGAAACAATTGCTTGGCTTTTCATCGGGGTTGTGCATGATTTAAATATTTTGTGTGGGGAAGATGGAGCATAGCCAGACTATATGATTTTGTAGGGATAACTTTCTTTGGCCATGTTATTTTGAGAAGACATAATTGCTTAGTTAGTATGCTTGAAGTATTATTATTTTTATGTCAATATGAACTTTTTTCGTGAATCTTTCAGATCTGAATATTCATACCATGATTAAGAAGATTTACATTGAAATTATGCCAAAGTATCTCTCTGCATCAAAAATTCTCTTTTTATCATTTACCTACTCGAGGACGAGCAGGAATTAAGCTTGGGGATGCCCTCGATACGTCTCCAACGTATCTATAATTTTGATTGCTCCATGCTACTTTATCTACTGTTTTGGACTATAATGGGCTTTATTTTCCACTTTTATATTACTTTTGGGACTAACCTATTAACCGGAGGCCCAGCCTGTAATTGCTGTTTTTTTGCCTATTTCAGTATTTCGAAGAAACATAATATCAAACGGAGTCCAAACGGAATGAAACTTTCCGAAACGTGATTTTCTCACCGAACGTGATCCAGGAGACTTGGACCCTACGCCAAGGCACAAGAGAGGCGGTCACGAGGGTGGGGGCGCCCCCCCTAGGGCGCGCCCCCTGCCTCGTGGGCCCCCTGTTGCTCCACCGACGTACTCCTTCCTCCTATATATACCTACGTACCCCCAAACGATCACATAAGGAGCCAAAAACCTAATTCCACCGCTGCAACTTCCTGTATCCACGAGATCCCATCTTGGGGCCTGTTTTGGAGCTCCGCCAGAGGGTCCATCCACCATGGAGGGCTTCTACATCACCATAGCCCCTCCGATGAAGTGTGAGTAGTTTACTTCAGACCTTCGGGTCCATAGCTAGTAGCTAGATGGCTTCTTCTCTCTTTTTGGATCTCAATACAATGTTCTCCCCTCTCTCGTGGAGATCTATTTAATGTAATCTTGTTTTTGCGCTGTGTTTGTTGGAGACCGATGAATTGTGGGTTTATGATCCAGCTTATCTATGAATAATATTTGAATCTTCTGAATTCTTTTATGTATGATTGACTTATCTTTGCAAGTCTCTTCGAATTATCCGTTTGGTTTGGCCAACTAGATTGGTAGTTCTTGCAACAGGAGAAGTGCATGGCTTTGGGTTCAATCTTGCGGTGTCCTTACCCAGTGACAAAAAGGGTTGCAAGGCACGTATTGTATTTGTTGCCATCGAGGATAACAAGATGGGGTATTTATCATATTGCATGAATTTATTCCTCTACATCATGTCATCTTGCTTAAGGCGTTACTCCGTTTTTAACTTAATACTTTAGATGCATGCTGGATAGCGGTCGATGAGTGGAGTAATAGTAGTAGATGCAGAATTGTTTCGATCTACTTGTCACGGACGTGATGCCTATATACATGATCATACCCAGATATACTCATAACTATGCTCAATTCTGTCAATTGCTCAACAGTAATTTGTTCACCCACCGTAGAATACTTATGCTCTTGAGAGAAGCCACTAGTGAAACCTATGGCCCCCGGGTCTATTCTCATCATATCAATCTCCATCACTTTTATACTTGCTTTGTTTTTACTTTGCTTTTTTACTTTTCACTTTGCATCTCTATACCAAAAGTACCAAAAATATTATCTCTATCAGATCTAACTCTCGTAAGTGACCGTGAAGGGATTGACAACCCCTTATCGCGTTTGTTGCGAGTAGCTATCATTTTGTGCAGGTACGAGGGACTTATGCGTGGCCTCCTACTGGATTGATACCTTGGTTCTCAAAAACTGAGGGAAATACTTACGCTACTTTGCTGCATCATCCTCTCCTCTTCGGGGAAAACCAATGCAAGCTCAAGACGTAGCATTATGCAATGCCATTTTCTTTAGCCAGGCATCATATACGTGAATCATGCAATGCCATCATGTTTAGCCAGTCATTGTATATGTGAATTGTATCGTGCCATATTTTTTACATAATGTATTCCATTCGTCAACAATGTTTATACATTCATATACTCTTCCTGTGCAGAAGCCATTTGAGTCAGTCATGGGAAAATCTGGAGTGAAAACAAGGTCTTCTGAGTAGTCAGTGCTACCTGTCGATGCAGATTTCTTGCTGGTTACAAATAGCTCCTCAGAGGAGGATTCAGATACAGATGACTATTCATATCCCCCCCCCCCGAGGTGCATGCTCGAACTTGGCAAGGTTATATTGCTCATATCATGCATATGGTGTCTTGCGTTGCCATGCCATCTGCTTAGATTATACATGCTTTGTGTGAATGCCTCCTGTTTTCTGTCTATATCAGATATGTGAATTATGCAATGCCATATTTTTCAACTAGTTATCATATATGTGAATTATGCACCGCCATGTAGCCAGGCATCATATATGTGAATTATCTCATGCCATCTTTTTTTTCATTACGTATTCCATTTGTCGACAATCTATGTATATTGAACTACTCTTCATGTGTATCAGCCATTTGAGCCGGTTATGGAAAAATCAGGAGTGAAAACAAGGTCTTCAGAGCAGGCAATGGTACCTGTTGAAGCATATATCTCGATGGTTACAGGGAGCTCCTCAGAGGAGGATTCAGAGACAGATGACCAGTCCTATATCCCACCTGAGGTGTATGCTCTAAGTTGCAATGTTTATATTTCTCATATCATGCATATGGTGTCTTGCATTGCTTAGTTTAGATATCATATGCACAATATTGAATTCCATCTGCTTAGTTTAGAGATCATACATGCGAGTGCCAGCTGCTTAGTATATGAATCAATTATGTCAATTGTATCATGCCATATTGTATACTTAGACAACATGTATGTGAATTATTTCATCCCAACCTATTTGAGAAAGACATCATATAGTTTTGTCATGTCATCCTGTTTAGATACTCATCATATGTTGAATTATGCCGTTATATCCTGTTAAGTTATCCATCATATATCTGAAACTGTGTCATGCTATCCTGTTTAGTTAGGCATCATATATGTGAAATTCTGTCATGTTGTCCTATTTGGTTAGACAACATATATCTGAATTACCACATCTGTCTATCATACAATGTCTATACGTTCAATTTCTTTTCTTGTTTATTAGCCATTTGAATTGGAGGGGGTGATGGCAGTATCTAAGGGAGCAAAAACCCGTTCTTCACAAAAGACAGTGATACCCGTCGATGCAGATAGAACCATGGTTGTATTGGCCCACAAGCTAGCCCCACCACACATAATCGAGACTCTTCCAGATTGCACACTTACAACGTTGGGTAGAGAACCAGCTAGAACCCATCTAACCCCAACCCCAGCGGATAGTAACCCACTTCTAGTCGACAAAGCACCATGTCCACCACAGAGTACCCCCACACGAGCAGTTTGTAAAGCAACTCAAAGTGCCCAAAGCACGAAGACCACCACAATGAACCCAAACTCCACGTTTAAAGCGTAAGAGCAACTTTTCTCGTGTCGATTCCGTAGCTATGGTCCATACTCCTTTGTTGTTGCATCACTGTATTTACTCATACCAACTACTTTCGAATTTGCAGGATCCAATTGAAACTCCAATGGCGCAACAGGTATGTTTTAAACCTATTTCTTTAACTAGATTGATGTTCTAACTTCTTGCTCTGTGTTGATTTCAGTTTCAGTAGTATAAACAGTTATGTTCTCATGTGATGCACATTACAAGTGTTGCCAGTGCTGTGTAGTTTCTCACACTTATATTCTGTCTATGCTGTTGTGTCTTAAAAATATATGAGTTGAACTGTGTCTCTATCTTGATTAGGCAACATAAACTAGAATGACATGGACAATACAATGACCATAGTACATAGATATATGTTTGTTTCATGTTGTTATCCTGTCCACCTTACTACTGAACTGGTTTACCAAAATGAGTTTCGTATACTACATGCTAAACCTATGATGTGTCTGCTTGTTTTCTCTTGTAGTATGCGAATAGAATATTGGAGAAGAGCACCCCCACTATGCAATGGTAGAGAAAGTAATGCAGATAAGGTTCAAGATAGTGAGACAGCCCTATTGGTCTCCAACAAAGGTGATAAAAACGATCTTGTAGACAGTGAGAAAACCCCACAGTCATGCGTTGATGTAGTGTTCGAGTTACTGGCCAGTAGCACTGGCACAAGCTCTTCGAACTCGCTGCCTGAATCACTTCGGCTTCTTCGGCCTCAGCTACAAGCTGAAAGGCATCGTCGGTTGTCTTTGCGGCAAGAAGTCAAGGATCGAGGAAGTCCTCGCAATTCAGATGCATACTTTCTTGTGCAACAACAAGTGCCGGAGGATTTAAGCGTCAAACAAGAGAAAGTTAATGAGCTTGCTAAGCATCTTGCCAAAGACATTACGGGTACCTGTGATATTGTTTCTTGACCTCTTCTCAAGTGGTTTCAGCTCGACTTGTTTTGCCATGGCGTTTATTTGCAATCGTCGGCAAGTTTGACAACCAGTGTATATGATATGCGGCTTTGTTTCCTATATTTGCACTGGTGGCGAACTTTGATGCCCAGTGGATGTAATATGTGTAATAGTCGTGATAGCCTAGCGTAAGTTGCTTTCTTATTTATTTCCTTGTTGTCTTGTTTATTTGTTTGCCTGTGGTCAGTGCAGTTCTTTCCGCGGTTTGCTAGTGGCCGCAATAACCTATTTTTTAAAACTAGTCCACAATAAAAATGGGCTACATATTTACTATAGTTACCATGGACCTCCTATGGGCTGTAGAAACAATGGGCCTTCTAAGGGCCGTAGAAACGATGGGCCTTCTACGGGTCGTAGCATCAATGGGCCTTCTACGGGCCATATGATCGATCGGCCAAACATGGGCCAATAACAGACCGCATTACGGGCCGTAAAAGGGCTATATTTGGAATCGTCCGTTCATGGGCCGACCATAACGGGTCATCGTTAATCTGCCGTATTTGATGACGCTACAAAAACGGCCCAACGGATTAACGGGCCACAAACGGGCCGATTGTAACCACGGGCTGAATTTGGCCCACAAGCAGAAAATGCCACTAATGGGCCGTAAGTAACCGAATGCTGGAACTAAGCCCAAGAATAAATGGGCCCTGAGAAGGCCAAAAGATAACACGGGTTGGAAACGGCCCAATGGAATAATGGGCCGCTAATGGGTATAAAGCGGTACACTGTTCATTGTGGGCCAGATTCACCACGGGCCTTTAATGGGCCAAGAGTTACAAATGGCCTCGTATGGGGCAAAAGACATCATGGGCCATACATGGGCCGGAAGTTACAACGGGCTGGAATCATATTGGACGGCCCAGATGAAGCTACTGGGCTTAATTCCGGTAGGCCGTAACGGGCCATGAGTTAGCGGGCCGTAAATGGGCTATATACGAACATGCCGTTAACAGGCTTTCCGTGGGCCGGCCTTTTCACCGAAATGGGTCTTTGTTGGGCCATGCCACGTGTTGATGTATCATAGGCGCCTCCTGTCCAATGAATGGATGACATCTGTCCAAATGGTGAGCCAACACGTGTTTCCTCCGTCCGATGAGAATTTTACACGTGGAAAATCCTCATTGGTCTGGGCTGTTAGCGGGTTATCAGATCCAAAACCGGACCCGATAGCTTAACGGCGTCCCGATATGGTGGATGACACGTGTCGGTCACCCTTGACGAAAGCACTTCTATGATGCGCGATTTATCGTCATGGAAGTGGACACTTCCGTGATGATAATTTTGGTAATGTCATGGAACACTTCTATGACAGCACGGGTATGACTATCTTAATTCTGTCATAAAACTGTCATCGATGTACATGCATGACAAAAAACGTGACCTACTGTGACAAACACGTATCATCACAGAAGTGTATTTTTTTTGTAGTGAGTACCTTCAACCCACGTAACTCTAAGATAGCCATCTAAGTGATGCTTCTGCGACGAACTTGCGTGCCCGCACCCTTACGTTAGACACCAGCCAACCGGTAGCCTAGGAGCTCCGCCAGCTCGAGGGGTGCTGCTTCCCGTTGGGAATCGATTGGCCCAAAATAAAAATTCAGACAACTAACGCCTAAATAAAGTGATTTGAGATGAGGGTGCGACCTATCTAGCGGCCCAGTGAAGTAGGCAGCTCCAGCTTCCTAGTTGGTGAGGCCGGCGCAGTTGCGGTGGCTACTGGCGGCAGGGAAGTAGAGATGTCGCGATGGTCGATGGCTACGGGAAAGCAGCGCCGGGGCTCTGGACGGGTCCAAAGTTGGAGCCGCTCCGGCGCCGTGACCAACGGCGGGGGTGAATCGGCTCCAGTACGGTTCACGTGGCCGTCATTGAGGCAGCTCCTGCAGCACAGAGTAAGAGGCACACGGCCCAGTGCACGACGGCAAATGGACAGTGTCTCCGGGATTAGAGAGGAGGGCGGCTGTGAATTTGGTGCGGTGGGGGCGCCATGGAGGAGGGGCTGAGGTTTCATGCTCAGAGAAGGGAGCTTCGGGGAGAAGGTGTTTTGAGCCCACGAGGTATGTATGGGGCATTGGGAGGGCCAACCATGTCTTATGGACGCATTTGTCTGAAATGTGGGGGGAGTTATAGTTCTACCCCTGCCTTTAGGCTTCTCGGCTTGGGTCTGTGTACTGAGGGTCGGGGATAGTAGAGTAACTTTGCTTCTCCCAATAGTGGGTGCGAGCGATTTCGGGCGAGGACTGCGTGTTTTGAAATATACTGGGCGCGAGCGATTTCGGGCGAGGAGGGCATGTTTTGAAATATACTGGGCACGAGCGATTTCGGGCGAGGAGGGCATGTTTTGAAATATAGTGGGCGCGAGCGATTTTGGGCGAGGAGGGCGTGTTTTGAAATATAGTGGGCGCGAGCGATTTCGAGCGAGGAGGGCGTGTTTTGAAATATAGTGGGCACGAGCAATTTCGGGCGAGGAGAGCGTGTTTTGAAATAGTGGGCACGAGCAATTTCGGGCGAGGAGAGGGTGTTTTTGTCGGTGTTCTGGGAACGAGGGTCCCCAGACTTGCCTGCCTGCGGCCCATGAAGTGGCTGAGCTAGCAGGCATGTACGACCCATCTTCATCAACAAGGTATTCAAGACAATCGCGAGGGGCCAAGCCTCGCGAGGGGGACGACACAAGACCTCCTTAGGAGCAGCCTAGCCGGGCAGGCTCACGAGGGGCGGAGAGATCAAGGCAAGGCAAACCTCGCGAGGTCCTCGTGACGTGAGCCATGATGATCGAGACCAGGCGGGCGCCAGGCGGGCGCCAGCGCGTGCACTGTCCTCGTTTCCTCTTTGGTGCTAAGGGGGCAAGCGCAGGTGCGGAGTACCGAGGCATGAAGCAAAGGTTTCCATATCGGTGCAACGAGACCAAGACTAGCAGGACGGCAAGACGGAGGTCACCATGGAGCCCAAGACGGCGTCACCACCAGAGCCTTTTGCAGGCGAAGACCTCTTTTGTCAGGATAAGATGTACTAGCTGTCCCCTCTCAAATTGGCCGTTGTTGTCTCCCTTCCCGTTCAATATTTGGGGAGAGGGCCAGGGCCTATATAAGTAGAACTAGCCATCACAGTAGAGGGAAAGTTAATCAGATCTAGAGCCAACCCTTAGCCACACACCAAGCACAAGAACACCTCAACCTCAGGAGGCTGTTCTTCCCCTTGTATTGTTCATCATCAGCCCAAGAGGCAATCCACCACCCCCACACTGGAGTAGGGTATTACACCACAACAGTGGCCCGAACCAGTATAAATCTTGTGTCTTTTGGGTTGTGGGTTCATCGAGTTCATCTGCAAGATCTTAGCGAGCTAGGGCATGAAGCGTCGATCGGTAGGGAGGAAATCTTCGCGCGCACCCCAGTGTTCGAACCTTTAAAGTTTTGCAGGAACCCGTGATCTGACATTTGGCGCGCCAGGTAGGGGTGCGCGGTAGCTTCTCTTCCGTCAATCTATGTTCCGTCGCCACCGTGCCACGCCCTCATGATAGGTGCCCCGCTACCGACTCCGACGGCCAACGCTGACGTCGGGGCCAGGGGGCTCCATGCCCTGGCCCCCACCTTGCGGCAGGTGCAGTGTCCACCCAAGTTCAAGCCGGAGATGCCGCCGCGCTATGACGGCGCTGCGGACCCAACAGCTTTCCTGCTGGCATACGAGGAGGCCGTCCTCGAGGCCGGGGGTGACGACAAGGTCATGGCCAACTGGCTTCCCATGGCCCTCGCCGGGGAGCCACGTGCCTGGCTGCTCAACCTCCCCGGATCCATGGTGGTATCTTGGGAGGAGCTACGCGACCTCTTCACCGCGTGCTACGCGGCACCGGCGCACCACGCGGTCGCGGCCCTGCTAGGCGGCTCTCAGGCGCCGCCTTCGGATCGCCACATCAAGTCATTCCCCTGCTAGATTGGCACCGCTTCCAAGCGCTTGGGGGCTCCACCGGGTTGGGATGCACCTGAGGCCGACCTCACCTTCAACTCATAAGACCACCCCGTCACCACCGCCGGCTTGGGCATGCTTCCGATGCTTTGCATGCCCACCATCTGCAACATGGCCGTCACCAAGACCCTCATCGACGGTGGCGCCGGCCTCAACTTGCTCTCCGTAGAGGCCTTCAACCTTCTTCACGTGCCGCTCGAGCGGCTCAGCCTCAGCAAGCCTTTCTCAGGAGTTGGTGGTGGCATTGCCCGCTCCCCAGGGAAGATCCGCCTCCCCGTCACCTTCGCCACGCGCGACAACTACCGCACCGAGCTGGTCGACTTCGACATCGCCCGCATCGGCCTCCCGTATAACGCCATTCTCGGGTACCTAGATCTAGCCCAGTTCATGGCGGCGACTCATCCTGCCTACATCCTCACCGTCAAGGGGGACACCAAGGAGGCCCTGGCAATGCTCAAGCTCGCCCTCAAGACCGCTGCGGACGGTGCAGCCTGCCGATGCGGGCACCTCCGAGCCCAAGGGAGCCGCACCAACCAAGAAGAAGCATGTGTTCACACAAGACAAGGCGGAAACCAAGCAGGTGCCAGTCAATGAGGACGGGTCCTCAGGAGCCACCTTTACCATAGGTGCCGGCCTCGACCCAAGCCAAGAGGAAGCATTGGTGAAGTTCTTGCGCGCAAACAAGAATATATTCGCATGGGAGCCCAATCAGCTGGTGGGGGTCCCGAGAGAGGTGATTTAGCATCACTTAAGGGTATGCCCCAATGTGCGCCCTGTGAAGCAGCGGGCGAGACGGCAGTCCACGGAGAAATAGGCCTTCATCGTCTAAGAGACCCACAAATTGGAGGCCGCAGGTGCCATTCGCGAGGTTAGGTACCCCGAATGGCTGGCGAACCCCGTCGTAGTGCCAAAGAAAGGCGGGAAGGAGTGAATGTGCGTCGACTTCACCAACCTCAACAAGGCCTGCACCCAAGATCCGTTCCTGCTCCCACGCATCAACCAGATTGTTGACTTCACCGCCGAGTGCGACCTGCTGTGCTTCCTAGATGCGTTCTCAGGGTATCACCAAATCAAGATGGCGGTGGAAGATGTAGAGAAGACAGCCTTCCTGACCCCGTGTGGGGTGTACTGCTACACCTGCATGCCCTTCGGACTACACAACACGTGCGCGACCTTTCAGCGGCTGATGCACATCGCCTTAGGGTGCAGCTCGGGACAAACACGGAGGCCTACGTCGACGACATTGTGGTGAAGTCTCGGGAGGCAAGAACCTTGATCCAAGATTTGGAGGAGACCTTCGCGAGCCTGCGCCAGGTGAACTTGCGACTAAACCCGGAGAAGTGCGTGTTCGGTGTCCCTTCCGGCAAGCTGCTGGGGTTCCTCGTGTCCCATAGAGGGATCGAGGCAAACTCGGAGAAGATCAAGGCCATTGAGGATATGAGCCCACCGCAGACCCTCAAGGAAATGCAGAATCTGGCTGGTCGGGTAACTGCGCTGGGACGCTTCATCTCCAAGTTGGGAGAGCGCACCCTTCCCTTCTTCAAGCTGATGAAGAAGAAGGGCCCATTCGAGTGGACCCCGGAGGCCGACCGAGCTTTTCAAGACCTCAAGAGATACTTGACCAGCCTCCGGTGATGGTGGCGCCACGGCCTCTCGAGCCTCTAGTACTTTATCTTGCTGCCACCCCGTACTCCGCCAGCGCGGAGCTAGTGGCGGTTCGGGAGGATCACCAAGCCAAGGGCGCACCGCGCCAAGCTACGCCGCCAGCCGAGATGACGCAAGATCAGGAAAGCGCAGCAAGAACCGTAGCGGCATCAACAGAAGACCAAGCTCGGCAGGACGACATCATAGAGATTCCCGCAAGCGATCAGGCGCCAGGGGTTCCACCACCTCAGGAGACACCCCAACTTTCACAAGACGCGAGCCTCACGAACGCGCCTGCCCTCATTGAGCACCCGGTGTATTTCGTCAGCACGGTGTTGCGGGACGCGAGGGCACAATATCCCATGCCTCAGAAGCTCCTGCTCGCGCTCCTAGTGGCCTCGCGCAAGTTGCGGCACTACTTCCAGGGCCACCCCATCAAGGTCATCTCAGCCTACCCATTGGAGAGGGCGCTCAGGAGCCCCAACTCTGCTGGACGGGTCGCCGAGTGGAACATCGAGCTGCAGGCATTCCAGTTGGAGTTCAGCACTACCAGGGTCATCAAAGGAGCCGCGCTCGTTGATTTTGTGGCGGAATGGACTGATGCCCCGACACTTGAAGTAGGCGAAGACCGGTCCACCTATCCAGGAAGCGAGGAGCCAGACGGTTGGGTCATGTATTTTGATGGCACCTTCGCGCATCAGGGAGCGGGGGTTGGAGCAGTACTCATCTCGCCCACTCAGGACAAGCTCTACTATGCTGTGCAGCTCTGCTTTCAGTGGGGCGAGAAGGTCTCCAACAACATTGCAGAATACGAAGGCCTCATAGCTGGCCTGAAGGCTGCGGCAGCTCTGGGGGTGAAGCGCCTCACCGTTAGGGGCGACTCACAGCTCCTCGTCAACTTCTCCAACAAAGTGTACGAGCCAAAGGACGAGCACATGGAGGCATACCTCGCGGAAGTGCGTAAGATGGAAAAGCAGTTCCTGGGCCTGGAGGTGCAGCATGTGCCCCGTGGCACCAACAAGGAAGTCGACGACGTCGCCAGGAGGGCGTCCAAGCGGCAGCCCCAAGAGCCTGGCGTCTTCGAGGAGCGGCTCTTCAAGCCATCATCGACGTGACCACTTTAAAGAACAGCTCAGCCTCGGGAGGAGCTCCCACAACTGCCTGCCACGGGAGCCCCAGCCTGTGGTCCGACCTTAGGAGATCGCCTGTTCTTGGCGCTCGAGCCCCAGGAGGGATGCTGGACCAAGGAATTCAAGGAATATCTGATGCAGGGGGCGCTGCCAGAGAAGGAGGAGGAAGCAAAGCGCGTGGCCCGACAAGCCACGGCATACTACATCCAGGACGGTGAGTTGTACAGGAAGCGGCCAAATGATGTTTTGCTGCGTTGCATTTCCAGGGACCAGGGGAAGGAGTTGTTGTCCGACATACACGGTGGGGACTGCGGGCACCACTCGTCGTCACGGACCCTCGTTGGCAAGGTGTTCCGCAGTGGATTCTACTGGCCCACGGCGCTCAATGACACGGCCGAGTTGGTGAAGTCCTGCGAAGCCTGCCAGTTCCATGCCAAGCAGATCCATCAGCCGGCTCAGGGCCTCCAAACCATCCCGCTCACATGGCCGTTCGCGGTCTGGGGGCTGGACATCTTGGGCCCGTTCCCTCGAGCACCTGGGGGCTACCGCTACCTCTACGTTGCCATCGACAAGTTCACCAAGTGGGCGGAAGTGGAAGCCGTCCGCACCATCCCAACTGGTTCTGCGGTCAAGTTCATCAAGGGCCTCATGACCCGTTTTGGGGTCCCCAACCGCATCATCACCGACAAAGGCTCGCAGTTCACCAGTAACATATTCAAAACATATTGTGCTAACCTTGGAACGCAGATCTGCTACGCTTTGGTGGCGCACCCCAGGAGCAATGGCCAGGCCTAACGCGCCAACGCGGAGGTCCTGAAGGGCCTCAAGACCAGAACCTTCAAGAAGAAGCTCGAGGCCTGTGGCAGGGGCTGGCACGCCGAGCTCCAGTCCGTGTTGTGGTCCATCCGCACCACCGCCACCAAGCCAACGGGCGAGACCCCGTTCTTCCTCGTCTACGGAGCTGAAGCGGTCCTCCCTCACGAGGTCAAGCATCGCTCCGCACGGGTCCCGGCGTTTGATGAAACGCAGCAGGACGCCACACGGGGGATGGACCTCGTGATGGGGGAGGAACGTCGCCACGAGGCTGCACTGAGGGCGGCAAGGTACCAGCAGGTGCTGCGGCGATACCACTGCTGCAACATCCGCTCCAGGACGCTTGAGGCGGGTCCTCTCCAGGGAAGGGATGCATAAGCTCTCCCCTATCTGGGAGGGCTTGTTCAGGTTCGTCCATATCTCCAGGCCTGGCGCCACGCGCCTGGAGACACATGACGGGGTGCCCATCCAGAATGCCTAGAACATCCAGCACCTCCGGAAGTTCTACCCATGAAGCAAGGCCTAGTGCCTGTGAAGAAAGGCCAGTGCCTGTGAAGAAGGCCCAGTGCCTGTGAAGAATCGCCGCCCATAATAATGAGTGGGGTTGTACACGCCCCGGAGTCTCCGGAGTGCCGCCCTCGGGCCTCGGGGGCTCCCTCCCACGCCTAGTGGCAGCACTTAGCTCCGCGCTGGTGAGATGACTTGAAGACTAGACTAGATGCTAGACGCGGCTTTTCATTTGCTTTCCGTAGTTGGCTCGCCTTCTTTTAATCAAAGTTTGCTTCTGGTGTTCCTTGCTGATTTGGTTCCGTCGTCTTTTGCCGCTATTTCTAACTCTAGTTTACCTGTGTTCTCTCTCGCATACCTCGCGAGGGGGCTAGGCTAGTGCCCTCGCGAGCGCTTTCTGTCTCTTTGCCTTCCGCCTGCTTTCTCGCGAGGCACCCTCGTTCAAGCCCACAAGCTGGTGCTTCTCTCCTAATCTGTGCCCCTCGGGTACCGCGATATGAAGCGCTGGGTCAAGGCTTGGGCGAACAAAAAGCTTCCTAGCGAGCTTCCTAACGAACTTCTTGCAGTTCCTGAGCGACCGCCAAGTCAGAACGGGCACGAGGAAACAAGTCCCTCGTGAAGGGGAGGCTACCCTAAACGCGCCAAGCTAAGTTATCTCTGCACAAAATAATGACACCGCACGGAAACAACAAACATAGCAAAGTGATTGAGGAATCATAGTTCGATACACGCCCCTCCGGGCCCATGCTGGTTCCATTTTGATGCAGGAAGGAAAGGAAGAACAAAACAAAAGCGGCACTCGCCCCTACAGCAGTCCACGGGAGCAGGCCCTTGGCGACGTCCCGAGCTTAGCTGGATCTGTCCTCGCGCTTCATGGAGGCGCGGTGACGATACGACCCGCTACCACCTTCGAAGCGAGTGCGATGGTGTGGTGGCTTGTCGTAGCCGCTGATGCTGGAGCTGTCGCCGAGAGAAGAGCCATCGTAACTGGATGAGGCACGGCCGGCGGGCTCGCCCTCACCCTCGTCGCGGCCATCCCCAAGACCGAGCACCTCCTCGCCGTCGTTTGTCTCGGGGCAGCACCCGGCGCGGTGACCATCTTCCCCAAACACCCTCACGTAGAGGGTCGCATCACCGTCGTACTTGAAATGGAGGGTGCACCGCCTGCCGAGGCCGCGCGTGCGGGCGAACGTCTACCAACCACGGGTCAGAGCTATGTTGCCCGCGGTGGAGACCTCAACCAAGACCCAGGAGGCCTTGTTGCAGCAGCCGTCCGCCTACAGCCAGAGCCCGCCTGGACAAGAGGCCGGCAACTCGTCGACGAAGAAGCGCGGAAGCTAAAGCCAGTTGCCGGCCGGATCCTCCGACCAGACAACGAACTCCGGCAGCACCTCTGCCGAGTGGAAGCGCGGCCAGGGAGGCCGCGCAACCACGGCACATCTCCCCTCATTGACGGGACTGCCGTGACTAGAGCGACCCGTACCACGCGCAGCGCGCCGCCCCGGGAGCGGGGGGCCGCGGCGGGAGTCACGGTGTGCTTACAGGGATGGCCGCGTCCCCGCTTGGGCGCCGGGGAGCCCGGCCCCTCGTGAGGAGCCTTTCCTTTCTCTGCGGCGGAAAACCTCTTCGACGGCGCCATGGGAGTCGGTGGTGGAGCAGAGGAGGACGAAGCAGGAAGAATGGGAAGAAGCGGGGGACGGGGGCTCTGCCCCCTCCTCAGTTATAGCAGGAGAAGGCCAACCGGCGCCTCCCACGATCACACGTAATGATGGTTTTCCTTGGATGTCGCAGGGACTTGTAAAGTCGGGCAGTTGCCGAGGCAGCGTGGGGAAGCGGAGACGCCCACGTCCAATCAATCACCACGCGTCGACCGAGGCCGCGGACTTTTGGGGCCCGCGGCGCTCCGCACTTGACCTTTGGCTTCGCCTCGAAGCCAAGCCCGAGCGCGCCTTTGGCCCGGGGGCTGATACGTCTCCAACATATCTATAATGTTTGATTGCTCCATGCTATATTATCTACTGTTTTGGACAATATTGGGCTTTATTATCCACTTTAAAATTATTTTTGGGACTAACCTATTAACCGGAGTAGTTCACCCTCGAGGCTGAGGGTATGTACCAGTAGCTATGTGTTTGATCTCTCTCTCTCTCTCTCTCTCTCTCGTGTTCTTGATTTGGCACGATCTTGATGTACCACAAGCTTTGCTATTATAGTTGGATCTTATGTTGCTTCTCCCCTCTACTCTCTTGTAATGGATTGACTTTTCCCTTTGAAGTAATCCTATCGGATTGAGTCTCTAATGATTTGATAACACTTGATGTATGTCTTGCCGTGCGTATCTGTGGTGACAATGGGATATCACGTGATTCACTTGATGTATGTTTTGGTGATCAACTTGCGGGTTCAGTGACCTTGTGAACTTATGCATAGGGGTTGGCACACGTTTTCGTCTTGACTCTCCGGTAGAAACTTTGGGGCACTCTTTGAGGTTCTATGTGTTGTTTGAGTAGATGAATCTGAGATTGTGTGATGCATATCATATAATCATACCCACGGATACTTGAGGTGGCATTGGAGTATCTAGGTGACATTAGGGTTTTGGTTGATTTGTGTCTTAAGGTGTTATTCTAGTACGAACTCTAGGGCTGTTTGTGACACTTATCGGAATAGCCCAACGGATTGATTGGAAAGAATAACTATGAGGTGGTTTCGTACCCTACCATAATCTCTTTGTTTGTTCTCCGCTATTAGTGACTTTTGAGTGAATCTTTGTTGCATGTTGAGGGATAGTTATATGATCCAATTATGTTATTATTGTTGAGAGAACTTGCACTAGTGAAAGTATGAACCCTAGGCCTTGTTTCAACGCATTGCAATACCGTTTATGCTCATTTTTATCATTAGTTACCTTGCTGTTTAAATATTTTCAGATTACAAAAACCTATATCTACCATCTATATTGCACTTGTATCACCATCATTTCGCCGAACTAGTGGACCTATAAAATTTACCATTGTATTGGGTGTGTTGGGGACACAAGAGACTCTTTGTTATTTGGTTGCAGGGTTGCTTGAGAGAGACCATCTTCATCCTACGCCTCCCACGGATTGATAAACCTTAGGTCATCCACTTGAGGGAAATTTTCTACTCTCCTACAAACCTCTGCACTTGAGGCCCAACAACGTCTACAAGAAGGTTGCATAGTAGACATCAAGCTCTTTTCTGGCGCCGTTGCCTGGGAGGTGAGTGCTTGAAGGTATATCTTTAGATCTTGCAATCGAATCTTTTTGTTTCTTGTTTTAGCACTAGTTTAGTTTATAAAAGAAAACTACAAAAAATGGAATTGAGTTTGTCTCATACGCTTCATCTTTTTAATATCTTTCGTGAGTATGATGGAAAGGAAAATTGTGCCAAAGTGTTAGAAGAAGAATGCATTGAAATGTTTGGCACTAAATCTCTGAATGATGAGCATGATTGCAATGTTGTTAGTATGAACTCCTTGAATATCCATAGTACTAATGATGATTGATCTAGTTATGATGAAAATGTCTCCTATAAACATGTCAATTTTTGTGGAGTGCATTGGGTTTGCAAGTACACACCAAATAGGGAAGATAGATATTGCAAGAGGCATAAGTAGTTAGAAACTAAATTGTTGCAAGAAAGTCTAGATGATTGCGCTGAAAGATTCAATATTTATCGTGCCCCTTGTGAACTTTGCAATGAACATGGTCATTTAAAACTCCAATGCTATTTGTTTCATGATCAAGTCATGTCCAAAAATTGTGATAACTTAATTACCCTTGAGCAACATAAAGAGCTTAGTCTTGTTTTGGGGTATGAGGAAATGAAACGTATAACTGAGGGTATTCCCAAGTTTAATCTTGATAGATTTCTTGATTTTGATCTAGAGAAGATTTAATGTATTGTGCAGTGAATTGCATTGAAAATCCTTATATTGCCAATTACATAAAGAAAAGAAAGCAAATAGAATATGAAGAGAATACTAATGAAAGGGAAGAGACTTCCCAATATCCTCCTATTATTTCTTATGATGAATCAGGTAACGAGGAGGAGCCTTCTGTTCAACCAATCTCATTAATAAAGAGCCCCAAAAAGAGGATTGAACCCACACATGATGTGGTAAAGAAGAAGAAAAGAAAAAGGAAGAGAGGTAAAAATATACCTCTCCCAAATAATGTTGCTCCCATTATTGTTGTGCCTCATGAAAATGAATCAAAAATAATTGTGGAAGATGATGCACTTGATGATGATCTCGCTATGCCTATTGCTTGTTGTGACGATTATGATTGGGAAGATAATGATACTTCTTATGATCTTGAAAATCTTTTTGGCACTTGCTTGGAAGAATATGATAATAATGCTTGCTATATTATTGGTGCTATCCACACTATTAATGATGAAAGTGATTATGCTTATGATATGAAAAGGCCCAAGCTTGGGGAAGCTATGTTTGATGAGAATGATATATTTGAGAATATATTTTCTGCAATTAATGTTTGTCCCAAGCTTGGGGATGCTATGTTTAATGAAGATGATATTTTTAGCCTCTCGAGCTTTGATATGCAAAGTTGTTATGATGATAGCATGCCTTCTACCTATGATGATTATATTGATGAAAGTGGGTTTGGAAGAGTGTCAACTTTAGGAATTAGTGATCCCACTATTTTGGAGGATGTTGAATCTTATAATATTTATGAAAGTTGATTTGGAGAGGTCATGACTTTATTTAGTGATGTATCCACTATTTCGGAAGAGGTTTCAATCGATTATGATGAGAACAAAGTTGCTACTTATGATGATTATTGTGATGAAACTTATGCTATAAAAAGTAGTGATGATTATATTTATAAAATTTGTCATGATTATGAGTACCCTTTCTCTGAACATTACTCTTTTAATTTGTAAACAATAAATAGTATTCAAGTCTCTTATGATACTCCCACTATTCCGAATGAAAAGAATTTTGCTTATGTGGAGAGTAATAAATTTTCTATGCTAGTAGATCATGAAAAGAATTCTTTAGGTGCTGGTTATATTGTTGAATTCATTCATGTGGCTACTGAAAATTATTATGAGGGAGTAATATATGCTTGTAGGAATTGTAATAATATCAAGTTTCCTCTCTATGTGCTTAAAATCTTGAAGTTATGCTTGTTTTGCCTTCCTATGCTAGTTGATTATTGTTCCCATAAGTTGTTTGCTCACAAAATCCCTATGCATAGGAAGTGGGTTATACTTAAATGTTCTAGTCATATTCTTCATGATGCTCTCTTTATGTTTCAATTCTTATCTTTTATGTGAGCATCATTGAAATCATCATGCCTAGCTAGGGGCGTTAAACGTTAGCGCTTGTTGGGAGGCAACCCAATTTAATTTTAGTTTCTTGCTTTTGATTCTGTTTAGTAATAAATAATACATATAGCTTCTGTTTAGATGTGGTTTTATGTTTTAGTTAGTGTTTGTGCCAAGTAGAACCTTTGGGAAGACTTGGGTGAAGTCTTTATGATCATGCTGTAAAAAACAGAAACTTTAGCGCTCACGATATTAGCTTCAACTTTTTACTGGAGAGTGATATTTAGTTGTATCTTTTTGCAGATGATTACTAGACAAATTCCTCAGGTCCACCAATTTATTTTAGAATTTTTGGAGTTCCAGAAGTTTGCGTTAGTTACAGATTACTACAGACTGTTCTGTTTTTGACAGATTCTGTTTTCATTGTGTTGCTTGCTTATTTTGATGAATCTATGGCTAGTAAAATAGTTTATAAATCATAGAGAAGTTGGAATACAGTAGGTTTAACACCAATATAAATAAAGAATGAGTTAATTACAGTACCTTTAAGTGGTGTTTTGTTTTCTTTCGCTAACGGAGCTCACGAGGTTTTCTGTTAAGTTTTGTGTTGTGAAGTTTTCAAGTTTTGGGTAAAGATTCGATGGACTATGGAATAAGGAGTGGAAAGAGCCTAAGCTTGGGGATGCCCAAGGACCCCAAGGTAATATTCAAGGATAATCAAGAGCCTAAGCTTGGGGATGCCCAAGGCACCCCAAGGTAATATTGAAGGATAATCAAGAGCCTAAGCTTGGGGATTCCCCGGGTGGCATCCCCTCTTTCGTCTTCGTTCATCGGTAACTTTACTTGGTGCTATATTTTTATTCACCACATGATATGTGTTTTTCTTGGAGCGTCGTTTTATTTTCTTTAGATTTGCTTGCTGTTTGAATAAAATACCAAGATCTGAAATTATTAAATGGGAGAGTCTTCATATAGTTGCATAATTATTCGACTACTCATTGATCTTCACTTATATCTTTCGGAGTAGTTTTTCATTTGCTCTAGTACTTCACTTATATCTTTTAGAGCATGGTGGTAGTTTTATTTTGAAGAAATAGATGAACTCTCATGCTTCACTTATATTATTTTGAGAGTCTTAAATAGCATGGTAATTTTCTTAAATAATCCAAATATGCTAGGCATACAAGATTTGTAAGAATTCTTATGAGTGTGTTGAATACTACGAGAAGTTTGATGCTTGATGATTGTTTTGAGATATGGAGGTAGTGATATTAAAGTTGTGCTAGTTGAGTAGTTGTGAATTTGAGAAATACTTGTGTTGAAGTTTGCAAGTCCAGTAGCATGCACGTATGGTAAACGTTATGTAACAAATTTGAAACATGAGGTGTTCTTTGATTGTCCTCCTTATGAGTGGCGGTCGGGGACGAGCGATGGTCTTTTCCTACCAATCTATCCCCCTAGGAGCATGCGCGTAGTGCTTTGGTTTTTGATGGCTTGTAGATTTTTGCAATAAGTATGTGAGTTCTTTATGACTAATGTTGAGTCCATGGATTATAATGCACTCTCACCCTTCCATCATTGCTAGCCTCTTCGGTACCTGCATTGCCCTTTCTCACATTGAGAGTTGGTGCAAACTTCACGGTGCATCCAAACCCCGTGATATGATACGCTCTTTCACACATAAACCTCCTTATATCTTCCTCAAAACAGCCACCATACCTACCTATTATGGCATTTCCATAGCCATTCCGAGATATATTGCCATGCAACTTTCCACCGTTCCGCTTATCATGACACATTCATCATTGTCATTTTGCTTTGCATGATCATGTAGTTGACATCATATTTGTGGCAAAACCACTATGCATAATTTTCATCATGTCACTCTTCAATCATTGCATATCCCGGTATACCGCCAGAGGCATCCATATAGAGTCATACTTTGTTCTAGTATCGAGTTGTAATCATTGAGTCGTAAATAAATAGAAGTGTGATGATCATCATTTTCTAGAGCATTGTCCCAAGTGAGGAATAAAAAATAAAAAAATAAAAAAAGAGAAAGGTCATAAAAAAAAGAGAAGGCCCAAAAAAGGAGAAAGGCCATAAAAAAAGAGAAGGCCCAAAAAATGAGAGAAAAAGAGAGAAGGGACAATGCTACTATCCTTTGCCACACTTGTGCTTCAAAGTAGCACCATAATCTTCATGATAGAGAGTCTCTTGTTTTGTCACTTTCATATACTAGTGGGAATTTTTCATTATAGAACTTGGCTTGTATATTCCAACAATGGGCCTCCTCAAGTGCCCTAGGTCTTCGTGAGCAAGCAAGTTGGATGCACACCCACTTAGTTTCTTTTGTTGAGCTTTTATACATTTATAGCTCTAGTGCATCCGTTGCATGGCAATCCCTACTCCTCGCATTAACATCAATCGATGGGCATCTCCATAGCCCATTGATTAGCCTCATTGATGTGAGATCTTCTCCATTTTTGTCTTCTCCACATAACCCCCATCATCATATTCTATTCCACCCATAGTGCTATATCCATGGCTCGCGCTCATATATTGCATGAAAGTTTATAGGTCTGAGATTACTAAAGTATGAAACAATTGCTTGGCTTGTCATCGGGGTTGTCCATGATGAGAGAATTCTTGTGTGACAAAAATGGAGCATGACTAAACTATATGATTTTGTAGGGATGAACTTTCTTTGGCCATGTTATTTTGAGAAGACATAATTTCTTAGTTAGTATGCTTGAAGTATTATTATTTTTATGTCAATATTGAACTTTTATCTTGAATCTTTCGGATCTGAATATTCATACCACAATTAAGAAGAATTACATTGAAATTATGCCAAGTAGCATTCCACATCAAAAATTTGTTTTTATCATTTACCTACTCGAGGACGAGCAGGAATTAAGCTTGGGGATGCTTTATACATCTCCAACATATCTATAATTTTTTATTGTTCCCATATATTCTGTTTTGATGGGTTTAAACACTTTTTGGGACATGTGTCAGCTTTCCAAAGCACTTGAACTTTGAATCTTGACGGGAATCAACGCCGTCAGCCCAATCCACCCCTTCAGCTCATCGGCCTCCGTCCTGCTGCCACTGCCCACACCATCCATCTCGGGGACTATCTGACCATCTCATCTCACGCCCCACGGATTGATAAACCAGGTCATCCACTTGAGGGAAATTTACATACCCCACAAACCTCGCACTTGAGGCCCAACAACGCCTACAAGAAGAAGGTTGTGTGCCAACCCCTATGATTACCTTCTTCTTGTAGACGTTGTTGGGCCTCCAAGTGCAGAGGTTTATAGGACAGTAGCAAATTTCCCTCAGGTGGATGACCTAAGGTTTATCAATCTGTGGGAGGCGTAGGATGAAGATGGTCTCTCTCAAACAACCCTGCAACCAAATAACAAAGAGTCTCTTGTGTCCCCAACACATCCAGTAAAATGTAAATTGTATAGGTGCACTAGTTCGACGAAGAGATGGTGATACACGTGCAATATGGATGGTAGATATAGGTTTTTGTAATCTTAAAATATAAAAACAGCAAGGTAACTAATGATAAAAGTGAGCGTAAACGGTATTGCAATGCTAGGAAACAAGCCTATGGTTCATACTTTCACTAGTGCAAGTTCTCTCAACAATAATAACATAATTGGATCATATAACTATCCCTAAACATGCAACAAAGAGTCACTCAAAAGTCACTAATAGCAGAGAACAAACGAAGAGATTATGGTAGGGTATGAAACCACCTCAAAGTTATTCTTTCCGATCAATCCATTGGGCTAGTCCTATAAGTGTCACAAACAGCCCTAGAGTTCGTAGTAAAATAACACCTTAAGACACACATCAACCAAAACCCTAATGTCACCTAAATACTCCAATGTCACCTCAAGTATCCGTGGGTATGATTATACGATATGCATCACACAATCTCAGATTCATCTATTCAACCAACACATAGAACCTCAAAGAGTGCCCCAAAGTTTCTACCGGAAAGTCAAGACGAAAATGTGTGCCAACCCCTATGCATAGGTTCATGGGCGGAACCCGCAATTTGATCACCAAAACATACATCAAGTGAATCAATAGAATAACACATTGTGACCAGGGTTATCCTACGCAAGACATACATCAAGTCTTCTCAAATCATTAAAGACTCAATCCGATAAGATAACTTCAAAGGGAAAACTCAATCCATTACAAGAGAGTAGAGGGGGAGAAACATCATAAGATCCAACTATAATTGCAAAGCACGCTATACATCAAGATCGTGCCAAATCAAGAACACGAGAGAGATCAAACACATAGCTACTAGTACATACCCTCAGCCCCGAGGGTGAACTACTCCCTCCTCGTCATGGAGAGCGCCGGGATGATGAAGATGGCCACCGGTGAGGGATCCCCCCTCCGGCAAGGTGCCGAAACAAGGTCCCGATTTGTTTTTCGTGGCTACAGAGGCTTGCGGCGGTGGAATTCCCGATCTATTCTGTTCCCCGATGATTTTAGGGTATATTGGTATATATAGGAGGAAGAAATACGTCAGGGGAGCCACGAGGGGCCCACGAGGGTGGAGGGCGCGCACAGGGGGTGGGTGCGCCCCCCTGCCTCGTGCCTTCCTCGCTGATTCCCTGACGTGCACTCCTAGTCCCCTGGATTGCTTTCGTTCCAAATATAACTTTCCCGAAGGTTTCATTCCGTTTGGACTCCGTTTGATATTCCTTTTCTCAAACACCAAACAAGGGAAGAAAATGTAAACCGCACTGGGCTCTGGGTTAATAGGTTAGTCCCAAAACTAATATAAAAGTGTTTAATAAAGCCCATAAATATCCAAAACAGAATATAATATAGCATGGAACAATGAAAAATTATAGATACGTTGGAGACGTATCACTACGGCCCACAGCGTGGCTGAGCTAGCAGGCCTGTACGGCCCATCTTCATCAACAAGGTGTTCAAGACCCTCGCGAGGGGCCAAGCCTCGCGAGGGGGACGACACAAGACCTCCTTAGGAGCAGCCTCGCCAGGACGGCTCACGAGGGGCGGAGAGATCAAGGCAAGGCAAACCTCGCGAGGTCCTGATGACGTGAGCCATGACGATCGAGACCAGGCGGGTGCCAGCATGCGCACCGTCCTCGTTTCCTCTTTGGTGCTGAGGGGGTAAGCGCAGGCGCGGAGTACCAAGGCATCAAGCAAAGGTTTCCATATCGGTGCAACGAGACCAAGACCAGCAGGAGGACAAGACGGAGGTCACCATGGAGCCCAAGACGGCGTCACCACCAGAGCCTTTCGCAGGCGAAGACCGCTTTTTTCAAGATAAGCTGTACTAGGTGTCCCCTTTCAAATTGGCCGTTGTTGGCTCCCTTCCTGCTCAATATTTGGGGAGAGGACCAGGGCCTATATAAGTAGAACTAGCCACCACAGTAGGGGAAAGTTAATCAGATCTAGAGCCAACCCTTAGCCACACACAAAGCACAAGAACACCTCAACCTCAGGAGGCAGTTCTTCCCCTTGTACTGTCCATCATCAGCCCAAGAGGCAATCCACCACCACCACACTGGAGTAGGGTATTACACCACAACGGTGGCCTGAACCGTATAAATCTTGTGTGTTTGGGGTTGTGAGTTTGTCGAGTTCATCCGCGAGATCTTAGCGAGCTAGGGCGTGGATCGATAGGGAGGAAATCTTCGCACGCACCCCAGTGTTCGAACCTTGAGGGTTTTGCCGGAACCCGTGACCCGACAGTTTTGCCGACCATGGTTTATGAATTATTCGGCACATGTCATTTCGGCCGAGGAGAAGGCGCGCTTGGATGAAGTTACGAACCTACCCTCAATGTACAACGGGCCAATTGATGTGTGTACCACATAGGCCGGTAATTTCGCGTCTCCCATTTATTTGCTCGGACGAATTCCACCGAGCAGAGGGTGTTTAACGGTTCGCTCAAATTGTGGGAGAATGAGCATCCACGTCTACCTTACTAAATCGATTCGAATCAAATTTTGAAATATTAGCTTACCACTTCTTTTTTAGATGGAGAGATGATGCTCGGGAGTAATGTGTTTTTACATGCTCGTTGCTAGCGATTTACTATATGAGAAATAGTTGACCACTCAAAAACGGGAATCAAACCCAAAATGAAATATCTTGATTCAATGAAATATCTCGTTCACCAGGCCAAAATAGTGAACTAAATCCAAAATTGAACACCTCAATCGATTAGCATGTTGTACAGTATTATAGTACTCCATGAACATTTTGAGAGTCAAATTAATGAACTTGTTTGATATATGCATATCTCCGTTCATGTGTGGATTGCAGACAACATGTTCTCCAATTTAAATATTTGAATGCAAGTTTATATCGAATTATGGTTATATCAGTCTTTGATGCATAAAACGCGACCTCCCCCTCTCCCGGACTCCTGCTCTCTCTCTCTCTCTCTCTCTCTCTCTCTCTCTCTCTCTCTCTCTCTCTCGCTCGCTCGCTCGCTCGCTCTCTCTCTCTCGCTCTCTCTCCGACAATCTTCAATTCTGTCGCACGCATCCACACATAAACCTTGTTGGTCCCTCTCCCTCTTTCTCCGTCTCTCTCTCTCTTTGTGTGTGTGTGTGGGGGGGGGGTTCTTTGTAGTTCGCATGCATATATACTCCATCTATAGTTCTCTCTAGAACACTATGTATGATTCTCTAGTCCAAGCTAAATATCTTGGGTGCACTCATCGTGACGCACACAAATTCCTTGGCTCAAGTCTGTAACTCTCTCACGCACCACTCTATCGTCTCGGAGCTCTTCCCTCTCTCTCTCTCTCTCAAACTCTCCATCTACCTGGGTCACACATACACATGCATATCTCACTCGCACTCGATTGACCCATCTAAAACTTTATCTCTCTCCCTCATTCTGTCTCCATCTCACATGCACACACACACAATCTCATGCCTAGCCAAGTCTGATGGTCTCTCACTCAAATATAGGCACACGCAGCCCCCCCCCCCTATATGTATATGACTAGCTAATATTAGTCTCCATCACAAACATGTGCATGGTCTATCTCAATTTCTCTCGGGGCATCTTTCTATCTCGCACGCACCTCCTTTGATCTCCCACCCATATAGTCCCCTCGCGATCTCGAGGGGATCTCTCTATCACAAACACACCCTTTCTCCCTCCCCATGCATCCATGTTCTCCATGTGTCCTCTCGACCTTTGTTCCTTGTTGGCCAGACCTCTATTGGACATGTGCTATAGGGGTGTCTCTTGCCGTTGCAAACAATCACGCACTAGCTATCTTCGTGTATCTCCTCACCTCGCTTTTCTATCTCGGAGATGCATGCGCGATATGTTTGCATAAGAAACGAAAAAACACACACTCTCTCTAATTTATCGTTTGTTGTCCCTTTCTCTTTCACACACATACTCTTTCTGCACACTCGCTCATTCTCCTTCACACGCACTTGATCTCTCTTGACTTAGGCACTCTCTTCGTTCCATAGCATATAGATTTATTGAAAAGTCAAACATCACAAAGTCTGACCATGTACATGGAGAAAAACATTTACATCTAGAACGGCAAACATATACCATTGGATTCATCATGAGATGTAGTTTCATATGATGTATCTTTGGTATTGTATATATAAATAACATTTGCGTAAACCTGATCAATGTTTCCAAAGTTCGACTTCTAAAAAAATTTACATGCACTGCATTATCGAGCGGATGGAATATCTCTTTCCCCATCAGCCTTATCGGGGCTCCTCTATCTCTCTCAAACTTTATATCTCCCTGGTTCACACATACACATGTCTCGCTCGAGCTACATATAGACCATAAAACACTCTCTGCCCTTGTTCAATCTATATGTGACACGCACCCCCCTAAGTACCATAATCCCTCACTCCATCATAGGCGCACGCACTCCCCCCCCCCCCTAAGTATGATTATCTCTCACTACCCATCACGAACACACGTATTGTCTCCTTCCATCCATACGTCTATCTCGATATCTCTCGGGGTATCTTCTATCGCACACACACCTTGTCACTCGATCTCCCACCCATGTAGTCCCATCACGATCTCCAGGGGATCTCTCTATCACAAACATACACTCTCTCCTCCCCGTGTCTGCATTTTCTCCGTACGTCTCTCTCGACCTCTCTCCCTTGCTTGTCAGACCCCTGTTGGCCACGTGCTAGGGGTATTTCTCTCTCTCGGTTGCAAACAACCACACACTATCTCCTCACCTTGCTTCCGTTGTCGAAGATGCATGTGTGATATGTTTGCATAAGACACACATGCCTTTTCTCTACTTTTATCGTGTGTTGTCCATGTCAATTTCACACACGCACACACTTTTTTCACTCACTCTTTCTATTTCTCTCTCTCTCTCTCTCTCTCTCTCTCTCTAGTTAGGGACTCTCTCACATCCATAAGCATATGGATGTTTTGAAAAGTCAAACCCCAGAAAAGTTTGACCAGGTATATGTGGAGAAAAACATTTACATCTGGAATGATCATTAGATTCATCACAACATGTACTTACTTCATACTATCATTTATCTTCGATATTGTAGATATAAGTAATTTCTGTATAAACTTGGTCAAAGTTTCAAAAGTTTGACTTCTAAAAAAATGTTGGCACTACATTATTGAATGGAGGGATTAGCTCTTTCTCTCTCTGCTATCTCTCACGGGCCTCCCCTCTCACTCGAACTCAATATACCGACGGATTATACGCTCATCGTGTCAGCGTATAGCTCCGTATATTGTTTAGTTGACCGGTCAACCAGTCCACATGCTGCCTTGTCAGCTCGTGTTCTCTATCTTCGTGTGCTACCCCATGTGGCAGTGGGTAAAAATAAGTAAACTAGAGGACCATCTAACACGCGGTGAAGTAAACAAAGTTGAAACCACTCGGGGTAGCACCCCGCATGCTAGTAAATTGAGGGCGCATTGAGGACACACTTCTTCAGGTGAAGGACGACTCACAAGACAATTCACCACCACGCCGGCATGCATGCATGTATACGCACTGCCACACACCTAGCAGGCCAAAGACACAACATGCATCAAGCACACGTGTACACCGGGGTCGCCGCCGGTTGATATGGACGGCGAGGTAGCCAACAAGCGGAGGCGGCTCGAGCCAAAACCGCATCCGACGAGCCTAGACTTCATCAGCAGCCTCCACGAAGACATGCTGCTCGTCATCATCGGCCACCTCCCCACCAAATCTGCCATGCGGACCGTCCTGCTCTCCCAGCGGTGGCGCCGCGTCCCCCTCAACCTCACCATCGATAATTGCCTCTGCGACGGGGATTGCAAACGCATGGCCTCAGTCTCCAAGATCATTTCATCGCACCCTGGGCCAGCCAAACGCCTTGACATCTGCATGTTCAGTACCAACTGCAAGGTCCAAGCCAAGTTCGATGAGTGGTTCTTATCCCCCGCCCTATATCAGCTCGAGGAGCTCAGCTTTGAAGCTGGACGATGTCGCTCTCGCCATCGTCCGCTTCTCCGCCTCACGCCAACGCTGCGCCAAGGCCATTCAGCTCCTGATATCTTCCCCAAATTAATGCCGCGCCCGCCCTTCTTCTCCAATAACTCAAGCATCTCGACCTCTTCGACATTGGCATCTTGAAGCAGGCTATGGAGCACCTGCTCCGCAGCTGTACTGCGCTCAAGTACCTTTGCTTGAGCAGATCCACGGGTTCATTAGCCTCCACATCGCCTCGACGAATCTCTGATGGATTTTTGTGTCTTGCTGGCCCCTCAACAAGACATCAATTGGGAAGAGATCACTCCAGCTGTTCCACGTCATGGTCATTGAGAATGCGCCTTTCCTTGAGAGATTTCTTGTATCTGATCTAGAAGGTCCAATGTAAATCGTGGTCATTGATGCGCCCAAAATTGACAGCGTTGGTGTACTTGTTCCGCCAAATTCTCCTAACTCTTTATTGGATCCGTAATCGCTCGTGTACAACACTCATCTTCTTCTCCGTCTTCTTGAAATTCACATTTTTTTAATTTCTTCTTGATGTATTTACGACCGTCTTCCAGAAAATGATTCCCACAAGCTTGACCCAGTCTATGCGCACAGTGAAGATCTTGGTAATAAAATCTGTCGGCCCCAATCTGGATCAAGTTGTTGGGTTCCTTACATGCTTTCCGTGCACGGAGAAGCTACTCATCAAGGTGAAACTTCTTTCCTATTAGTAAACGGTAATCACAACATAGCTCAATTTTTTCGTAATTTTCCTAAATTACGATGAGAAGTGTAGTGTTCAAAGTTGCATCTACGCACTGCACTGACAGAAATGTTTTTAGTATTTTTTTCTCACGTGATCACCTGCATCATTTTTTTGTTGTACTACTATAGTAGCCTATGCTAGTCATAGTGGAAAGTAACCTAGACTAGTAACTCTATTGTTACCCTAAGAGCAAGTACTACCTCCGTCCTGGTTTACTCTTCCTATTTTATAGTATCAAAATTTGACCATAGATTTAACTGACAAAATGTTAATGCATGTCACTAAAAATTATATCATTGGATTCGTATTTGAACATAATTTCAAATGGAAAAATTTTGGTGACATGCATTGGCATTTTCTTAGGTAAATCTATGGTCAAAATTTTACACTAAATACGAGATATTACAAAAGTGGGTTATAACGGCCCTTCACTATGTAGGCCAAAACATGTGCCAAATTCACTTGTGATGCATTTGGCATCAATGCCCCTCCATTGCTCACCTGGTGCCCCAATATGGATCACCTACTTTGCTCCGGTGCCAAATTAACTCACGCAATGAAAAAACACTTGCGTGGGAGCGAGTGAGGACTGAGGCAATAAAAAAACACTTGTTTGGGAGAGTGAGAGGCTGGTGTAGTTGGTTTGATTGATTTGTTTATACATGTGGGTCTGTGTGCACAGCGGTGCCAACTCTCTCACATCGCGAGAGCGGTGCCAAAATCTTTTGATTTGACATTGATGCGTATTATGTGGCATACTTTTGAGAAATATGGCATCGGCCACATAGTGGAAGGCAACATATGCCCAAGCTCTTCACGTGCTTGTAGGTAAATGAGAGGAAAGATAGAGAGAGAGAGAGAGAGTGAGTGAAAAAATATCACTAGCCAGCCAGCCCTATAGTATGAGCGAATGATATTGGTACCTCTTGATGACACGGCAATCTTATACGGCCAGCTGCTCTAATATGTTCTCTTCTTTTGCAGATAAAAAAAGACCCAAAAGTGAAAAATGTGTTGCGCTATAACAATCTTATCGAATGCCTTGATCTCCATCTTACAAAAATTGATTTGATTGACTACCGAGGCAGCACATCTGAGATTAAATTGGCCAGGTTCTTTGTTCTGGAGGCAAGTGTGCTCAAGGTAATGAGGTTTGGTGTTCTCTGGCGCAACAATGAATGGCGTATGATCAACGCAAGCGTCTAAGCCTAAATGACAAAGTCTCCGCAGGCTGAATTTTTTGAAACATCAAGTGGCCAGAGACTCGAAAATTTATTTGCCCATTAGTGACTTGTCAGGGTGGTGGATTTTAGTTTGTACGATAATGCTGCATCCACCTAAAGTAACAAAAGTTCTTACGTAAACTTCCTAGTAATTCCCTCTTCGTAGGCGCAGCATTACTCCTAACATTTGTAATATCAGTTTGAAACCTGTAATATTGCCGTGTCCTATTCCTGCATTTTCAAAATCCTGCGAATCAAAGAGGTCCTGAGTTGGTGATGATGTTGTGCCTGCCATCTTTCACCAATAGCCGTCGGATCTAGATCTGACGCATACAAACCAAACTTCTCTAGTTTTGCAAAGAGATGCCCGCACTTGTTCCCTATTTACAAACAACTCCTTGTCTCTCACAATCAGCCTTATCTCCTCCTCACCACATCTTGAAGGCCATGGAAAAATCTGGCGCAATGGCCGCTGCCGGCACCGTCCACCCCCAATCTTGGTGTTCCGTGCAATGCACGGGCATCTACGCACGGGAAATTATGTCGAACACGGCTAGTTGTAAGTAGGCTAGCTCTACAGCCATGATGATAGTGACTGCAAACGGTGAGGCTGACTATGGTATGCCGAACACGGCACCTATACTCAGGTGTCATCTCCGGCGTAGGGTCTTGTCACTTCACTGTGAGGAGCAGCACGTAATAATTTGACCAACGGGTAGTACTAGTACATTGGTAGTACTACTACTAGTACTAGCACCACCGTCTGGATTTAGTAGTACTACCACGTCTATCTGGATTTAGTATTTGACTAGCAATATCTAGTAATGCATGTCACAAAAAATGTACTACTCCCTCTGTAAATAAATACATGGTTTATTGTTTTATTCCTATCGGCGAGAGAACTTAATGTCTTTTGCCAATTAATAGGATTACATGCAATGAACTAACCACTGCATGTCATGTTTGGTAGTCTCAAGTCATTCAAAGCATGCACGGCCCACATCTCTCATTGGTTGATATGTCACGAAATAAGAAATGAGGAGGGAGTTAATGTACCGTGCCTAAGTGTTTTGGGATTACACAACATTTTTGGTTACATGCATTAACACTTTATTAGTTAAATCAAAGGTCAAAACTTGGCGCAAAATGCAAAGGGGACCAATAAACCAGTAAACATCAAAGTTCTCTCGTTTAGCCCCAACTAGAGGTCCGGTGAGATGACTATACTACACCGGCACGGAGGGGGACGCAGCTTCATTGACTTACTGCACCTGCCTTTGGTTGTATGACACATGGACCCAACAGGTGGCTGGCCCACTGCCACATGCCCAAAGGCAAAAGTGAGAGGGCCGAGGAGTAGATGGCCAACACACACATGAATTCAACGCAGTATGCACTTCTCATATAAAGGTTCCCCGCCAGTCCAATCTACGAAATCCTACGCACCTACGCACCCTAACCAAGGGCAAGAGTGATCACATGAATCGCAAGATCAGTTGACTAGAAGCTAGACCCATGGAGGCGATGAGCGCGAGGATCAGCCGGCTGTGCCAGATGGTCCATGACGCCGGCCTGCGTCCCGGCACCAAGGAACGTCTCCAGGTCGTTCTTGAGGCCGCCAAGGTGAGGGGCCGCTTGGACGACAGCTTCGTCTCCTTGTTCGACGAGGTCCTTGTCGGCTTCCTCGACAAGTTCACCATCGTCAAGAGCTCGCGAACGACCTTGACGTACGCCTCCAGCCCACACGCTCAGGCTCTGCGATGCCTGCCACCCTCAACGGCCTTTATGGTGACAACCTCTTTGACGCACTGGTGGCCCTGCGACTGCCCGCCGTCGCACCGGAGAATGTCCACCTCGAGGTCGCGCTCGCCACGCAGCGCCTGGCGCAACAAGACACCATCAACATAATCACCCATGTCTACGCGCAAATCGTCCACAAGGACTACTACATGCAAGAGGAGGACGATAGGACATTGGCCTTCTTGGACCGTAGGGCAACCTTGGACGGCATTGTTCAGAAGCACGTTGAGCTCGCCGCCAACGCCGCTGCTCCTCACACGTCGGTTGGTGACCCGGTGCACTAGGGCGTGAGAATGTCATTGATGGATCCGTATGTATCTTTATCTTTCCGTCAAATCCATGTAGTAGTATATGGTACTATACCTAGTAATTATCTTACCTTTCGCATCAACTTCATAATTTTCGTATGTACTCCATGCATGAACCGCGCCAGAACCAAACTTCTCATTACTCTAGGGAAAATCGCTATTTCTATCTATCGGTCGCGCCATGGGGCAGAACCAAATTTTACAAGTTACAAGTTCTAAAGGAAAAGCCTGCGTGTTCAAGGCCGCACCCCACATGGTTGGTCCGGCACGCCGCTCAAGGGGGAATGCGTGTTGTGTTGCATTTTCACTTACAAGTGGGACCGCAGTTGAGCAAACCGACTATCGGCAAACCCCCACCCCGCCCACGGCTGAGAAAACAGGAGGGAGAAGAGATGGCTGTAGCACGAACTCCAAGAAAATTGGTGTTGGATGGGACTCGTGTGGGTGGCATTTGTCGTACTTCTAGACATGAATGCTAGTTATGGCTCATGCCACCCCACTATATCGAGGTGCTGGTTAGATAGAACAAATTTCCTGGAGTCCGTGCTCATCCCTCCTCTATCTCTCTTCTTAGCCAGCCAGCAACGCGTGGAGCCCATCGTTTGTTTGCTCACATGCGGTCCCACATGTCAGTGAAAACGCAAGAGGACCCACTGAACCTGCACATCTTTCACCTCAACGTGCTGGTGATGAAAAACAAATCCAATAAAGATCTTCGGTGGCCACTTTTTGAGTTACTCAAGAGTAGTAAGATTCTATTTACAGTTTAACCCAAGATGCACATCACGTGGCTTCAACTACCACTCCATTTTCTTGCATGACACGACCTGGATGCTGGATGTCCCACGTGTCGGCAAAAGGAGGAAGAACTCGACCAAATCTTCTCCACATTTAGACCGGAGGAGTAGGAAACACGGCAAGCCATGTGCCTACATCCTACTACGTACAAGCCCACCACACGCAGTCACGCTATCACCATATTTCTCGGCCTCCGTGCGACACCTAGCTCTAGTTGATCTAACTAGAACTAACTATTGGTTGGCTCTATGTGATGTGGCAACTTCATACTACTACAGATGCTGGCTATACTACTACGACACTAACACTCCAAGAAGTGAGTCGAAAACCATTTATAAATTGAGTTTATGACATGCATATGCAGATGTACCATTCATTAGATACAACAAGTCATCAACACACAACGACAACGAGGATACATGTTGGATTATAGATTAGTTCCAACAAAACATTCTAGTAAATACTAAAGTTTTCATCACACAACAAATAACAAGCAATGAAATTAACTTCAGCTCAACCACTACTCAGCATTGGAAACGCTTGCTTTGAACCAGAAGAGTTTGTTTCGGAAGGGCCAGCTACTGTCAATCTCGAGACCAATGCAGGACTGATCATCAATGCTGAAGCGGCCTATTTCATGACCCATAATGTGATAGCCACGGTAGGGAAGCATAGCAATGTCCGAGGTATAGACAAAATTGCTTCTCATAAATGGTAGTAACATTGTATCAACAGCAGCTGGATGGCCTTTCACCATGATTGGATAGTTTTGTCCAAGGAAGAGCGAGTTTCCTCCAAGAGTATCAATACTAAACCAGGGAGGATGTGTTGGTGCTAGCACAGTAGTATCCATCCCGAATACCCTGCAACGGATGTTGGAATAGGTCTAGAGAGTGCGACCATGGGAGACAACACCTGCTTCCTTAGTCACATCAGCGGTGCCCTGTATACAGACAACAAGAGGTGATCCATCGGAATAAGTTGCCAGGCGCCACTGAGTATATGGGTCCTCATGCTCGTGATCATCATCATTGTCATCTCCCCCTTGGTTATAAAATTTTTCAAGTATAGGTGGTGCAATGTTCACAGGACCTTGGCAACATAAGAAGGTTAATTAGTAAAGGGAAACTAGCTGACCCGCATGCATGTGGATGAAACAATTATAATTACGGTGGAAGACAAACGTACCAAAAGCATAAGGATTACATGCAAAAACAGTGCCATGAGTGGTGGCAGCAAACACAAGACCCTCGTATTGGATTGCATCACAGTAGTCATCCTTGTATAGAAACTGATTTTTGAGCAATATCCATCCAATCGAACTATGAAAGAAAGCAACAAGCTTGTCGAAGATAGCAACAACTACATATTCCATTAAATCCCAAGAGTGGTCGGGAACTTGACAAATTGCTATCTTCTGTAGACGACAGTCACCATGATTGTAGTTGAACGTATGGTCATAACCGGTGTGCTCAACCTCTGGGCAGTCTGAGATTTTTGGAAGTGGAACCCGGTGACGAGTGTACACATTCACAAGTTCCCACTCGCAGTTGGACCCAATATAAACAACCCAATCTCCATTTGCGCCTGCCCAAGCCTTACCCTCAAGCGATGGCATCTTAACATCACACATATCATTATCAAGCAGCACCAACTTGCACAAGGCGAGGCCTCTGTCGTCCGCACGCCAGTGAGCAGGGTCAAGGTCAAGAAGATAGGGGAGACCAAACTGCTCCTGGACCCCTGGGTTCCTTGTAATGATGTTATTAGTTGAGTCGAGAATGGTTTTGAACGAACATGCCATGCTAGCCGAGGTGATGACGTCGCACCGATCAACGAGTTCCTCCACCACATCATCATTCAGAGCGGGGCAAGAATAACGGGGTCGTTTCCGGCCTGTTCCCTCCATGGAGAAGACGATCACAATGGCAGAAGGAAGGGTGAAGGCAAATGGAGGAGGGAGGAAGAGCGTGTGACAGCAGTTCCAAATCAAGAGGGAAAGGCGAAGAGTCAATGGACGGTTGCCACGGTACATGAAGAGGCGCCCCGGCCTACATAGACGTACGTTCGTAAATTGTACAAAAGGACTCACCGTCGTCTCACTGACATGTGGGAACGGGACCACATGTCAATGAAGAGGCTAGTGGGGAGTGGGCGGTTGCCACAGAGGTCACACACTGATGACAAGGCCGTCCTGTCAGACCTAGCGCCCGCGCGGGATGGCTTCCCTCCCCCACACGAGCGAAGCCACTTCCCACCCCCACACGGTTGCTCCGCCACACCGCTAGGCCAACTCCAGCGCGTGTAGCTCGAACGCACGCTCGCTCAGCCCCCTTTCCCTTGACACCCCGGAGCTACCCAACCTCGGCTACGTGTTTTGCGCACCCGGCCGCAGGATTTGGAGCGGATCCGATCGGACTTGAGCTCGCCCGGCTGTGGAAGGTCGTGTCGCGCCATGGACTGGCCGGGCATCGGGCCGGAAGGCCACGGCAAGGCAGCAAGGCCGCATGCAGGTACTGACTCCTCCTCTAGACGCTCAGATCTACACCGTCGGCGGTCCACTGGTAGATACATGAATGGCAGTCGGCGGGGCTCGGTGCTGGCCCAAAAGCTCGTCGGCGAACCGTTGCCACTCATTACGTGCGATGACTGCCCAAAGAAGGTCTTGCACCGCATGTCTACAACGCCGAAACATCCCGGATGGATGTTCATCAAGTGCTCAACCGATGGGGTATGTGCTACTTTAGCTTCAGTTGTGCTCTCGGATTAGACTAGTTGTGCTAACTTAAAATTTTATTGAGTAGAATGGATGCAAGTTTTGGTATTGGGAAGAAGAGTACAACGATATATTGATAGAGTGCAATTTAGTAGATGTTCTAGCACTTTTAGCTAGCATAGAGGCTAGAGATGAGACTAGTGCACTTGTTCATAGAATAGAGGCTAGATATGAGACTAGATGCGAGGAAGCAACGTCTACTTCTTTACACTCGAAGAAGAAAGAAGCACGCAAGATCAAGCCTCCGCAAATCAACAATGAATGCATCGAGAAGGCACAAATCCAACTTACAGGAGCAGTTTGGAAGTTGGATATCTTCTAAAACGTATTCTCCTGGTTCTTGTTTTCTTTGGTCTTGCTTTTCTAGTCAAATTTTGGTGATGTATTTCCATGTACCAAAAATCAATGATGAAAAAAAGATATGCGTTTAAAAAGAAAAATGTACGCGGCCGGGATGCGTCCGCGCGTTGGCCGCACGGCCACCGCATCCGAGAAATGGCCCGGACATGACCCCATTGCCCTACCCAAACGGATAGAATCCGGGCAAACGGAGGTCCGTTTGGGGTCGTGCGTTGGAGTTGGCCTTACAAGTGGGACCGCGGTTGAGGAAACCGACTATCGGCAAACCCCCACCTCGCCCGCCGCGCGATGGCTGAGTTAGTGAAATGATGAGGTTGAAGAGATAGATGTAGTATGGACTCCAAGAAATATGGTGTCAGATGGAAGTCGTGCTGGTGGCGTGTGCCGTACTCCTGGACATGAATGCTTGTTCTGGCCCATGCCACCCTACTATATAGTACGTAGTATCGAGGATTCGAGGTGCTGGTTACGTACAACGAACACATTAACATATGGCCCACCTCACACTGTGGCCAAATTTCCTAGAGTCTGTGCTAGGTTAAAAAGTGTTCTTTGTGAGGGTGGGTGGCTGGTCTCAAGTTTAAAACTTGTTGTATTATGTATACGTAGACATAGAGATAGTGCAGCAGTTTTGAAAGTTTGAACCCAAACATCAGAATATATGCAATTTCTACTGGACTCATCCGAGGACCTAGGATGATGGGATTCTCAGCTATAGTAAAAACACCTGCCCGACGCACGAAGCATGTGAAGCTAGTACAAATAGTAGTACTATTGTTGATTGGCTTCATCCGATAACCTGTTGCAATGCACGTACAATTATGTATTCAGAAAAAAATTGCCTCGTCGCAGCACCCACTCAGAGAAGCGACTCGAAAGCCATTCATAAATTTAGTAAGTTTATCACAGGCATATCATTTTATTACATACAACAGGTCATCAACCCACAACGACAACGAGGATACATTATAAATACTAAAGTTTTCATCACACAACAAATAACAAGCAATGAAATGAACTTCAGCTCAACCACTCGTCGGTGTTGGAAACGCTTGCTTTGAACCAGAAGTGATTCTCTGGGAAGGGGCAGCTACTGTAAATCTCGAGACCAATGCAGGACTAATCATCCAGGATGAAGCGGCCTATGTCAGGACGCATATTGTGATAGCCACGGTAGGGAACCATAGCAATGTCCGAGGTATAGATACAGTTGCTTCTCATAAATGGTAGTAACATTGTGTCAATAGCAGCTGGATCGCCTTTCACCATGATTGGATAGTTTTGTCCAAGGAAGAGTGAGTTTCCTCCGACAGTATCAATACTAAACCAGGGAGAAGGTGTTGGCGCTAGCACAGTAGTATCCATCCCAAATACCCTGCAATGGATGTTGGAATAGGTCCGGAGAGTATGACCATGGGAGACAACACTTGCTTCCTTAGTAACATCAGCGATGACCTGTATACAGACAAGAAGAGGTGATCCATCGGAATAAGTTGCCAGGCGCCATTGAGTATATGGGTCCTCATGCTCGTGATCATCATCGTCGTCATCTCCCCCTTGGTTATAAAATTTTTCAAGTATAGGTGGTAGAATGTTCACAGGACCTTGGAAACACAAGAAGGTTAATTAGTAAAGGGAAACTAGCTAACCCGCATGCATGTGGATGAAACAATTATAATTACAGTGGAAGACAAATGTACCGAAAGCATAAGGATTCCATTCAAAAACAGTGCCACTAGTGGTGGCAGCAAACACAAGACCCACGTATTGAATTTCATCACAATACTCATCATCCGTGTATAGAAATTGATTTTTGAGAAATATCCATTGGGTCGAACTATGAAGGAAGGCAACAAGCTTGTCGAAGATAGCAACAACTTCATAGTTCGTGTAATCCCAAGAGCGGTCAGGAACTCGACAAATTGCTATCTTCCATAGATGACAGTCGCCATGATTGTTTTTTTGTGAATATTTGCTGTGAGGCAAAAGCCCCACAGCCCTTTATTGAATAAAAAGAGTATTGTACAAAAATAGGAAACTATACACAAAATCTAGGAACAAAGACCTATCCATGTCTAACTAAGCCTACCTGTTTTACAACAAAGAATCAATCCAAGCCAACAGTCGGGGTTTGATATTATCCTTCACCCTATAAGCTAGTAGTGAGATATCATTAATGAATTTACATTTCCATGCATTGAATGTGGCTCTCTCAGCTCTGAAGGTTCTGCCATTTCTGAGAATCCATGTATTCCATATATTCCAGTCACCATGATTGTAGTTGAACGTACATAGAATACCGGTGTGCTCAATCTCTGGGCAGTCTGAGGTTTTTGGAAGTGGAACCCAGTGACGAGTGTACACATTCACAAGTTCCCACTCGCAGTTGTACCCAATATAAACAACCCAATCTCCATTTGCACCTGCCCAAGCCTTACCCTCAAGCGATGGCATCCTAACATCACACGTACCATTATCAAGCGGCATCAACTTGCACAAGGCGAGGCATGCGTCGTCCGCGCGCCAGTGTCCAGGGTCACGGTGAAGAAGATAGGGGAGATCAACCACCCTTGGACCCTTGGGTTCCTTGTAATGATGTTATTAGTTGAGTCGAGAATGGTCTTGAACGAACCTGCCATGCTAGCCGAGGTGATGACATCACACCGATCAATGAGTTCCTCCACCACATCATCATTCAGATCGGGGAAAGAATAACAGGGTCATTTTTGGCCTGTTCCCTCCATGGAGAAGACGATCGAACAATGGCAGAAGGAAGGGTGAAGGCAAATGAAGGAGCCAGGAAGAGCGTGCGACAACAGTTCCAAATCGAGAGGGAAAGGCGAAGAGTCGGTGGACGGTTGCCACGGTACACGAAGAGGCGCCCCGGCCTACATAGACGTTCGTTCAGAAATTGTAAAAAGGACCTGCCGTTGTCTCACTGACATGTGGGAACTGGACCACATGTCAACGAAACGTGGTGTGTAATTTCTCGTGCAAAATGCGATCTGGCCGCATTGGCCCAAGGTGCCGCATTAGTTATCGACCTTTATTTTTTTAATGGCGTGCCGTTCAGTTTTGAAGCACGACTAACTGCATCATATGCAGAGAAAATATAAACTACTCTACCACTACTCCACCTCTAGTACTAGTAGTATAAAAAAGATATATAGGCTGGAGCTTCAGCGCTTTCTTGCTAAGGGCTACCCACTTGCTTCTCACACTATCACCCTCTCTCCAGATCTAAAAAAGACGGCCTCTCTCTCCCTCCTCACCGGTGGTCACAGATCCGCCGGGGAAGAAAAGGACATGCAGCATTGACGCACTCGTCGTCGGCGAGCGAGGTCACGCACTGACGACAAGGCCGTCCTCTCAGACTAGCGCCCGCGCGGGATGGCCTCCGTCCCCAAGCTCGCTGTCGTAGTATGTGCGGTGGACGACAACCATGAGCGAAGCCACTTCCCGCCGACCCTCAGGTATGCTACATCTTTTCGAACCATACCCTTGTTCTATTGCCCCATCTGCCACGTTGCTGCATGTGGATCTTTTTCCACTCCACCATCTTCCCAATTTGCTATCTTCTGCTCTGCTGGTCACGCAGACGAAAACCTTAATTTGCACTATTAAAGGAACCCCTACTTCATGCAGACTAATCCATGTCTGGGTTGAATAAGGAAAGGAAGGGAGACTATAATGTCCAAGAGAGTAGGCATCGAACCCGCATCTAGGTTGAAAAGGGGAAAATCAGTAGCTAAGGAACGAGTCTCGTGTCTCCTGGTTGAAGAAGGGTAGAAAGGCATGACAACGCAATAGAGAATGACCAGGTCGATCGGTTTGTTGTCCTCACATAGGAAAAAGGTGGTTAAAGAGAACAAAAATGGGACGTAATCCACATATGCTGCCTGGATATTTGTTGATCTGGGCAACCATACCTCCCTCACCACTCTATGCATCCGTGGAGGTACGTTGTACTGGTGCGCTCACTGTCCAAATTGGCCTCCCATGCTCTTATTGCCACTTTTTTGCTTTTAGTATAACGCCAGCGGTCAAGTCAAGCAATGCTACTACTAAAGTGATGCCACATTTAACTAATGCCGCACTCAGTCTAATGCCACCGATAAATTTAAGCAATGCCATTTAACGTCACTGGATTATTTCAGGGTTAGCTGTTGATTGTGGATGTATTAAAGATTTTTCAGCTAAGGCATTCTAATGTTGTTGCACAACCAGTATACCAACGAGGAATCTTGTTACTACCTTCAGATTTTTGCACTGTTAATGCTTATAGATTACATACCTGATACGTCTCCAACGTATCTATAATTTTCGATTGCTCCATGCTATATTATCTACTGTTTTGGGAAATATTGGGCTGTATTTTCCACTTTTATATTACTTTTGGGACTAACCTATTAACCGGAGCCCCAGCCCAGAATTGTTGTTTTTTGCCTATTTCAGTATTTCGAAGAAAAGGAATATCAAACAGAGTCAAAACGGAATGAAATCAACTGGAGAAGTTATTTTTGGAAGGAAAGCTACCAGAAAAGCTTGGGGTGCACGTCAGGAAAGGAGGGAGGTGGCCACGAGGGTGGGGGGCACGCCCCCCCCCCCCCTAGGGCGCGCCCCCCTGCCTCGTGGGCCCCCCGAAGCTCCACCGACGTACTCCGTTCACCCATATATACCCACGTATCCTAAAACTTCCAGAATGGATAATAGATCGGGAGTTCTGCCGCCGCAACCCTCTGTAGCCACCAAAAACCAATCGGGACCTGTTCCAAGACCTGCCGGAGGGGAACCTCACTGTGGCCATCTTCATCATCCCGACGCTCTCCATGACGCAGGAGGGAGTAGTTCACCCTGGGCTGAGGGTATGTACCAAAGAGCTATGTGTTTGATCTCTCTCTCTCTCGTGTTCTTGATTTGGCATGATCTTGATGTATCGTGAGCTTTGCTATTATAGTAGGATCTTATGTTGCTTCTCCCCCTCTACTCTCTTGTAATGGATTGAGTTTCGCCTTTGAAGTAATCTTATCGGAATGAGTCTTTAATGATTTGAGAACACTTGATGTATGTCTTGCCGTGCGTATCCGTGGTGACAATGGGATATCACGTGATTCACTTGATGTATGTTCTGGTGATCAACTTATGGTTCCGCCCATGAACCTATACATAGGGGTTGGCACACGTTTTCGTCTTGATTCTCCGGTAGAAACTTTGGGGCACTCTTTGAGGTTCTATGTTTTGGTTGAATAGATGAATCTGAGATTGTGTGATGCATATCATATAATCATACCCATGGATACTTGAGGTGACATTGGAGTATCTAGGTGACATTAGGGTTTTGGTTGATTTGTGTCTTAAGGTGTTATTCTAGTACGAACTCTAGGGCTATTTGTGACACTTATAGGAATAGCCCAACGGATTGATTGGAAAGAATAACTTTGAGGTGGTTTCAGACTCCTACCATAATCTCTTCGCTTGTTCTCCGCTATTAGTGACTTTGGAGTGACTCTTTGTTGCATGTTGAGGGATAGTTATATGATCCAATTATGTTATTATTTTTGAGAGAACTTGCACTAGTGAAAGTATGAATCCTAGGCCTTGTTTCCTAGCATTGCAATACCGTTTACGCTCATGTTTATCATTAGTTACCTTGGTGTTTTTATATTTTCAGATTACAAAAACCTATATCTACCATCCATATTGCACTTGTATCAGCATCTCTTCATTAACTAGTGCACCTATACAATTTCCCATTGTATTGGGTGTGTTGGGGACACAAGAGACTCTTTGTTATTTGGTTGCAGGGTTGTTTGAGAGAGACCATCTTCATCCTACGCCTCCTACGGATTGATAAACCTTAGGTCATCCAATTGAGGGAAATTTGCTACTGTCCTATAAACCTCTGCACTTGGAGGCCCAACAACGTCTACAAGAAGAAGGTTGTGTAGTAGACATCAAGCTCTTTTCTGGCGCTGTTGCCGGGGAGGCTAGGTAAGCGGCACTCACACCCCGTCAACTAAGCTCTTTTCTCAAGGCTGTTGTTGTGGAGGTTAGTTCTTGAAGGTATATCTTTAGATCTTGCAATCGAATCTTTTTGTTTCTTGTTTTAGCACTAGTTTAGTTTATAAAAGAAAACTACAAAAAAATGGAATTAAGGGTGCCTCATATGCTTCATCTTTTTAATATCTTTCGTGAGAATGATGGAAAGGAAAATTGTGCTGAAGTGCTAGAAGAAGAATTATATAGAATGCTTGGCATAAAATATGTGAATGATGAGCATGATTGCAATGTTGTTAGTATGAATTCCTTGAATATCCATGATGCAATACTTTGCTTTGATAACAAGCGATGGTCTTTTCCTACCAATCTATCCCCCTAGGAGCATGCGTGTAATACTTTGCTTTGATAACTTGTAGATTTTTGCAATAAGTATATGAGTTCTTTATGACTAATGTTGAGTCCATGGATTATATGACTTTTCTCACCCTTCCACCATTGCTAGCCTCTCTAATACCGCGCAATTTTCGCCGGTATCATACACCCACCATAAACCTTCCTCAAAACAGCCACCATACCTACCTATCATGGCATTTCCATAGCCACTCCGAGATATATTGCCATGCAACCTTCCACCGTTTTGTTTATTATGACACGCTCCATCATTGTCATATTGCTTTGCATGATCATGTAGTTGACATCGTATTTGTGGCAAAGCCACCGTTCATAATTCTTTCATACATGTCACTCTTGATTCATTGCATATCCCAGTACACTGCCGGAGGCATTCATATAGAGTCATATTTTGTTCTAAGTATAAAGTTGTAATTGTTGAGTTGTAAGAAAATAAAAGTGTGATGATCATCATTTTTAGAACATTGTCCCAGTGAGGAAAGGATGATGGAGACTATGATTCCCCCACAAGTCGGGATGAGACTCCGGACGAAAAAAAAGAGAAAAAAAAGAGGCCATAAAAAAAGAGAAAAGGCCCAAACAAAAAAAACAAAACAAATGAGAGAAAAAGAGAGAAGGGACAATATTACTATCCTTTTACCACACTTGTGCTTCAAAGTAGCACCATGATCTTCATGATAGAGAGTCTCTCATTTTGTCACTTTCATATACTAGTGGGAATTTTCCATTATAGAACTTGGCTTGTATATTCCAATGATGGGCTTCCTCAAAATGCCCTAGGTCTTCGTGGAGCAAGCGAGTTGGATGCACACCCACTTAGTTTCTTTTGTTGAGCTTTCATACACTTATAGCTCTAGTGCATCCGTTGCATGGCAATCCCTACTCACTCACATTGATATCTATTGATGGGCATATCCATAGCCCATTGATACGCCTAGTTGATGTGAGACTATCTTCTCCCTTTTTGTATTCTCCACAACCACCATTCTATTCCACATATAGTGCTATATCCATGGCTCACGCTCATGTATTGCGTGAAGATTGAAAAAGTTTGAGAATGTCAAAAGTATGAAACAATTGCTTGGCTTGTCATCGGGGTTGTGCATGATTTAAATACTTTGTGTGGTGAAGATAGAGCATAGCCAGCCTATATGATTTTGTAGGGATAACTTTCTTTGGCCATTGACGGTGTCCTGGACTAGGGGGTACTCACCATGTCATCTCCCGATCTGTTAGATTGGGCCGAGGACACCCATGTCCGTATACTCATGGGCCAGCCCGGACAGCTGCCGCATACAAGGAAGATTCCACAAGACTTGGCGATCAAAACAAGGACTCCTCCCCACCGGCGTATTCGGCTAGGGCTCTTGTTATCCTAGGCCTCTCGTGCATTATATAAACCGAGGCCAGGCTAGTCGATAGAGGAGAGACAACAATCATACCATAGGCTAGCTTCTAGGGTTTAGCCTCTCTGATCTCGTGGTAGATCTACTCTTGTACTACCCATATCATCAGTATTAATCAAGCAGGAGTAGGGTTTTACCTCCATCGAGAGGGCCCGAACCTAGGTAAAAACATCGTGTCCCTTGTCTCCTGTTACCATCCGCCTAGACGCATAGTTCGGGGCCCCCTACCCGAGATCCGCCGGTTTTGACACCGACATTGGTGCTTTCATTGAGAGTTCCGCTGTGTGTTCGGCAAAAGGTCGATGGCTCGCATGCAGATCAATCGGCGACTTCAAAGATCTTCGTCACCAGCTCGATTGGTCACCTTGGTTCGACCAAGGACTGCGACCTACCTCCGATCGTCATGTTCGGATGAGGGCCTTCATCAACATCAGCTCCGATCTCTATCAAGATCATGGAGGAATCATCCAAGGAGCCCGGGGGCTCAACGTCAACATTGCCCTCGGGCGACCGTGCTGTTTTTCTGGACAGCGAACTAGTATCCGCCGTCACCGCCTCCTCGAGCGTCGGTTTGAGGATTGCTTCGGTGGAATAGTGCGGAATTACGTCTACAACAGCCACGCTAAATTTCGTCGAGTTCCGATGGAGGAATCTCCGACAATCTACGATATACCGGAGCCCCGTCAAATCTGGACGAGAATCTGGACGAGTTTAGGGCGTGGTGTCCAGCTTCTAGCTTGGACCTCCTTTGGAAGAGCCAACCGTTGATCAACTGTGGAATTCCTATATCTACCACCCCTCAAAATTTCAGCTCGATCCGACCGTCCAAACTCCGGGAACCTTCCGATTAGTGCATCACTTTTCGGATCTGTTTTTCGCGAAAACAAATCCGACCCGAGTTCGCCCTTTTTACTTAACGGGATTTCGGACATCCTTTTGAAGGAAGTTTTGTATGGGGTATTGTGTTTTGTTCCCGAACACATCCCACTAACTTTAAAATCTTTTGAACATGATCTTCAACATCATGCTGGTGTCAAACCAGTCCGCAATATTGCTCCACGGCCGCCGACTGCGCTTAGACATGTCGTCACTTTGTTGAGCCGAGCTCAACTTCTTCGGATCATCATCTCGGCAAGCCGAACAAGAGTCCGCATCGCGAAGGATAAATCATCACCAACATCGCCGCCCCACGGATTACACGGTGCGGGCATACCGCATTGCCGCACGGTCGCTTCATCAAGCCGGCATCGACCACGCCATTTACCTGCATCGGCAGGGCCGCACTATTGCTTCTTCAAGATGGTGTCCATCACGCCGACCTACTTCGACATCTCGGCTGGATCGGGGGCTTCACCATATCTTCATCAACCTACTCCGGACACTTCGGCGTCACTAGCCGACCAGCTCCGTCATGTTAGCTGGACCGAGGGCTTTGCCTCGGCGAGCCAACCTTTGCTAGCATTGCCATGCCGTCGTTTTATCGCCTATCAGGCAATGGGCGCGCGGATCGAGTCCCAATTTTGGGAATCACCTTCCTTCACATTGCTACAACAAATAAACCAGGTGCTATTAATCCCAGTATTTTTTGCTTGTTTGGGTGCATTTTTCCCAAGGAATTATTACTCTGGTTTGTCCATCATATGTACACAGGTCTATCAAATGGTGGCCGATTAACGACAAATGCATGGTGGTTCGGCCGTTTCAGACATAGTCCGCGAACGCCACATCCGGAGCTCCTGACCGACCTGTGAATTCAGGCTTTGCCATGCCTTTACCAAGATCACGCCGACGCCTCCATCGACATTGACTTCGGCGCCAGGCCATATTTCTTTTATTACTCACTTTGCATAAATTATTTATTATGCAACGATTTTTTAATTATCATTATTACTATTATCTCCGGTTTGCACCATTTTTGTGCACAGGAAAATGATCCGGGAATTCAAGGCCACTCTGCCGGTCTGCATTGACCATGCTATGTCACCACTTCGGCGTGTCGAGCTCTCCGCTCCGCCACCTCGAGACCGGCTTGGGGGATGGAACCTTGTCCCATATCAAGCTCGGACCGCGTCATCAATACCGAACACATTAACCAGCTAAGTCTCTTTCATGCTCAAAGCTTTAATTTCTAACTTGTGTTCGGTTCGACCAAGCATTATAATTTTTTGGAAAAATGTTGCTTGTAAAAAAATTCTTGTCCAAACTTTGTTTGTGATGCATAAATTCAAATACCCAATTCATTTGGGGGCTTCCTTCATGAAGCTTTTCCTCTTGCATATGATTATACTTGTACGGCTTTGTTCCTTGTTCGTGTATTATGCCACAATATGCACCATATTGACTTAAGCGATTTGCAAGCTGGGTTGCCTCGCTCTTGTGTTTACCCCTACGTTCCCGATTGTTCTGCTAGGGAGTAAAGGGAGCACCTCTGTGATTGTCACGATCGGGTCATCCGAGCCGACCTCGTGACTGGTGAAGCCGAAGCTAGCGCTCTTATAGTTTTCAATGATGGTCGGCACACAACGGAACTCATGAGTACAAAAAATCTATTGCACAAGTCTCATAATAACAATGAGCACCTAAGAAAGGTATCGGTGGGGGTACTATTTTCTTCGATGATGCTTCTTACACTTCGCAGTAATATAGCAAAAGTTCCCTGAGCGCGCTTTGTCTGTTACAGCCTTATGGCCTGATTGCCTAGTTATTGGAAACACCGTCGATATTCTTGACAGATGGAGTACATAACACTTTTCGGTCCTTGACCGAAGAGGGAGAAGCCGACGGTCGGTTAAGACGCGTTTAAAGTTCGGTTGAACATAGATATGGTATAAGTACTTCAAGACATGCAATCATTCTTTTACCCAAGTCACTTGGGGGCTCTTAAATTTATATGAGCCGCTTTTATGATAAGTGTTCTTCTTCTTAGTCGCTGCAAAGTTTTATTATTATTATTATCTATCACTCCTTTTTTGACACGAGCGCTGGTCACTAGCCGGGAGCCTAATTTCTCTCTCAAAGCCGCTTAGAGTTTAGTTTGCTAAACCGCCTAATGAGAAGTACTCCGCCCTCGGGATAGGAGGTTGAAGTCGAGGGCTGACCCGCTTGAAGTCTTGAGATAGGATGTATCATGTTAAAGCACGATGTAAGCACTTCTTTTGCTAAGGCCAATTTTCGGATTGGCACCAAACACTTGATCTCGCTCGGACGCCAAGTTTTTATCGACGCTTTTGGTTTTCCAAGCTTATGGCACTTTTTAAACTATTTGTGTGTTTTCAGCACAAGTCTCGCAAAGGCAACGCCGGACACCTTTAGAGATTCGCAAAAACATTCTCGGATATTGCTATATATGCATCGGTTTCAATTGTGTCTTCGGTCAATAGTTGGGTTGGCCGGCTCTCGCGCTTGCCTCCTACGCTCCGCTTTTGTTCGGCTAGGTGTGCAAAGGGAGAACCATCGCGATTGTGCTTCCAGCTCACATGGTTAAGCACCTCGGAGAAAGCCAAAACTGATCACAAAATAAGCGTAAACTGGTCAGCGATCCGATGACGGTGTTAAACGATGGGCCATTCATAATAATGGTCAAGTGTTTACGGCTTGACCTCGATCGTCGCCAAACACTACCGGGGCTATTAATCGCCTCCCAAACTAAATCCTCGATATTTTGCTCTTACATTGGAGCTGAGGTTTCATGATCATGCTTAGCATGACAACCCAAAGAAAGGAACCGATAGCGGGACTATTTTCTTTGGAAGACATTTCTTCTGTTAAACAGTAATATAACATATCTCTCTACGTACCTTTGTTTATAAAACTATATGGCCAGATTGCCTTGTTTGTTGTAAATCTTTGCCCTCATAAAGGCTTTATAAAGTAGGACAAACACTCCTCGGCTATTGGCCGAGGAGTTGGAAGCCGATGGTCGGTCAATAAAGTTTTGTACAATGCGGATCCGAGCATTAATGACGTAAAGTACTTGGATACATAGAGTCATTACACATATTTGTGATTTTACTATGGATATCAATCCTTAATTCGGCCACCCGTGCCCGCATTAAGGCTCGGGGCTCTGAGGCTTCGGGCTTATTATTTACAAATATTAAAGGGGCACATCAATCCCCTGATCTTTTGTTGCCACCCGACCAGTGTCTCGGGGGCTACTGCATTGCCTGTCCAATGCAGAAAATTTTAAGTGTAATACAGTCTTCGAGGAGATTTTGATCCTCAGGTTGGTCGGCCGCACCCAACCCGAGTCTTGAGGACTGAGCACGCCGCTTTTTGTGTCCCGAAGTATTCTGCCGAGCTAGGACTTGATCCTCGCACCAATTTTGCAAATCAACCTGAGTCTCAGCTGACCACGGGATCAGCGGTCTTATGTCGTCCTTCATGTGCATCTCGGGTTTTACATCGATACCCACCTTGAGGCCTACTGGCTATGTATCTCGGCAGAGAATAAATTGCACCAATCAAAAATATTGACAAAAATCGGCCCACATTTGGGGTGGTGCACCACCTCGGAAGCAGTCCGGCATAAAGCTCGGGCGCTAGTGGCTGGCTCCATAGAGGGCAATTCTGGCATTAAGCTCGGCTAAACTCCTTCAAACTTCTTTGAACCAAGGTGATTTACGACACCTTGGATACAGTCCGGCGTTGGAGGTCGGATACATAGTCCGGCGTTGGAGCTCGGATACAGTCCGGCGTTGGAGCTCGGATACATTTCGGCGTTAGAGCTAGGAAGCGGTCCGGCGTTGGTGCTCGGCTGCAAAAGATACCTCAAATGCAGTCCGGCGTTGGAGCTCGGACGCAAGAGGACGCTGCCGCCCGGGAACAACTTCAAACCCGAGGTGTGGCATAAAATAACAAGGCATTGATAAAGGCCGGAAACTTAAAGGGGCTCCTCGGATACCCGACGTGTACACTCGTTGAATGCATTTCGGTGATCCTCAAGATCAAGATGAGAAGATTTGTTGAACCAGTTTTCAAGACCGACGATCAAGATGAAGAACGGTTCGGAAGAATCGAGGAGCGTCCCTAAACTTGAAGACCGGTTCAGGGGGCTACTGACGGTGTCCTGGACTAGGAGGTACTCACCATGTCATCTCCCGATCTGTTAGATTGGGTCGAGGACCCCCATGGCCGTATATTCATGGGCCAGTCCGGACAGCTGCCGCATACAAGGAAGATTCCACAAGACTTGGCGATCAAGACAAGTACTCCTCCCCACCGGCGTATTCAGCTAGGACTCTTGTTATCCTAGGCCTCTTGTGCATTATATAAACCGAGGCCAGGCTAGTCGATAGAGGAGAGACAACAATCATACCATAGGCTAGCTTCTAGGGTTTAGCCTCTCTGATCTCGTGGTAGATCTACTCTTGTACTACCCATATCATCAATATTAATCAAGTAGGAGTAGGGTTTTACCTCCATCGAGAGGGCCCGAACCTGGGTAAAAACATCGTATCCCTTGTCTCCTGTTACCATCCGCCTAGACGCACAGTTCGGGACCCCCTACCCGAGATCCACCGGTTTTGACACCGACAGCCATGTTATTTTGAGAAGACATAATTGCTTAGTTAGTATGCTTGAAGTATTATTATTTTTATGTCAATATGAACTTTTGTCTTGAATCTTTCGGATCTAAATATTCATATCACAATTAAGAAGAATTACAATGAAATTATGCCATCTAGCATTCCACATCAAAAATTATCTTTTTTATCATTTACCTACTCGAGGACGAGCAGGAATTAAGCTTGGGAATGCTTGATACGCCTCCAACGTATCTATAATTTTTGATTGCTCCATGCTATATTATCTACTGTTTTGGGCAATATTGGGCTGTATTTTCCACTTCTATATTACTTTTGGGACTAACCTATTAACCGGAGGCCCAGCCCAGAATTGCTGTTTTTTGCCTATTTCGGTATTTCGAAGAAAAGGAATATCAAACGGAGTCAAAACGGAATGAAATCAACTGGAGAAGTTATTTTTGGAAGGAAAGCTACCGGAAAAGCTTGGGGTGCACGTCAGGAAAGGAGGAGGTGGCCACGAGGGTGGGCCCCCCCCCTAGGGCGCGTGCCCCCCTGCCTCGTGGGCCCCCCGAAGCTCCACCGACGTACTCCTTTCACCCATATATACCCACATATCCTAAAACTTCCAGAAGGGAGAATAGATCGGGAGTTCCGCTACCGCAAGCCTCTGTAGCCACCAAAAACCAATCGGGACCTCGCTCCCAAGACTTCACGGAGGGGGAACCCTCACCTATCACTACTAGGAAAACCCCAAGTGGTTACCCTAGCAAGAGCGCTACTAATAAGGCGCCATAGTTATCGCTTAGCAAGAACGCTGCGTTCGCACGCCGCCATCGCTAGGACCTAATAGCTGCAGCGTTTGTTCACTCCAAAGCTACGCTAATGTAACTACCGGCAGCGTGTTTTCTCCATCGCTACTAGTATTTTTTTTTATTTTTTATTTTTAGTTTATTTATTCGCCATCATACAAATATTGATACAATACCAGTTATGAGGTTTACATCATTACGCCCATAATAAAGTCAAATAAAGGTGGATTAGGTTCAAGTGGAGGCAATATGTGGTGCATGTCAGTATACTACTAATCCAAACTTGATCTAGTTTGGACTAGTAGTACTTTCGATGTGCACCACATGTTGCCTCCACTTGAATCTAATCCGCCAAAGACAAGATATTTAATCATCATCATGGTCATTACCACCAACAGTATTTATTTAATCACCACTAACACTAGCTAATAATAATCATCATAGTCATTACCACCAACACTAGCTATTTTATCATCATAGTAATAGTGTAGCACATCATCATCCGAAACTCATTTCTAGCTAGCTAATCACTCCTGCTGCTCTCTCTTAGGTAAAACAACATAAAACATGTGTAGCTCTCCTCCTTGATCAAGTTGGAGCATGCAGATGAACCTGTCTCCTAATCGTGGGTAGCGCCTGCTTGCTCCCTAGTACTTCTCTCAAGGCTCCCCATCACATATTTGGTCCAGTCTTGCACTATTAAGCATTCGTCGCTAATCTTGAATGCACTAAAGTAATCAGTAGGATATCTTGGCCGTAAGCTAATAATACTCATGGTACCTTTAGTCTCGATCCCATAAGGCACAACATTCATCGGGAGCCCTGTTGAAGAACATCGTATGGTAACATACTTAGCAATGAAGTTTAGCTTCAAAAATAATGTATGGAAAAGATGCAACCGAGGAAAAATAGTAAAATCTTACCATCCTTCCTAAATAGATGTGACCGTAGTTCATTACTTAACACTATTGGTCGCATCGCTTTCAGATTAACATTTCTAAATCCAGAAGAAAATTTGTCTTGACAAGATCAAGATCCTCAAGCCATGAAACATAATGACTTAGCTCCTCGCAGCTTAGTTCAACCTTGGGACAGTAGTAGGTCCCGCCTACCAAGCTACCGGACATGTTTGCTTGCACCGAAATAAGTCGACAATACAAATTAGTTGTAAACTATTTTGAATAAACAATATCAAAGACATAAATATGGTTGAGAAACTTACATAATGCTATAACTAGAGGCGTCGCACATCGACCCAGATATGTCGGTATTACCTTCAATATCATCTTCCTGATGAATATCAAAGGTGATAACCATATCGTGCTCAAATGCATAAGTCTTGCATAGTGCTCGCCATGTTTTGCATCCAAAATAGGTGTAGTCGTCTGAATTGTATAATTTTGCATGGAAAATATAACCATGCTCGGTCTTCAAATAAACTTTCTTTACCTCCGTAGTACAAAAACTCTTGCATGGCAGGGGATACGCTAGTAGAATAGTAAAAAAATATAAGTTGAAGCAAATGAAGCAGATGTCATGCTTAATTACGAAATAAGACTTATCGTTATGACTTCATCAGATCCACTTCAAGTTCTCGTCCAGCTTGATGTCAAGCGCCTATCATCATCTAGGAAGATTCCGTCACGACAAAGTGCCATTCGTCTTCGCAGTATTTGCAAATACCGAAATCCTTTTCGTCGTCAGACATATCCTATGTTCATAGTTAAAACATTAATTGAAAATCGATCGAAGACAACTACCAGGATACTCAATACACAAATCCGGGGCACTCGATATTTCCTACATCGAATCTGGCACAAGTTATGCCAAAATTCACGGAAAAATCCGGCATGACCTTTGCTAAAATAGGACATATCGAGCGCCTGAAATTTGCCGGAACGAAAATGAATCAACACTCCGGCAAAACATAGGCCACTCGGAGGTGTAACCTGCAAACATGACCGGCCACTTGGATATTGAGAAACACAAGATATACATTTCAAAATATCTTATAGGGCTCAAATTAGCATGCATTCAATAAGCAAAACTAAATCATCTCATGCGTCCGTACATCGTCGAATATTATCACTAATACATCACGAATAGTGTCATACATATAACATCACTAATACAACTAAAACCCTAGCACACGACGGGTATCGGCGCGGGCGGTGGACAACCAAAGAGAAGGAACCATCACGGGATCATAGCTCCAAAGTGAGATCCTCGAGAACCTGCCAGTATTGGAGAACATGTGCTCCAACGCAAACAAGTAGCGACGGACGTGCGCGTCCTCCTCACTGACACGGTGACGCACCACCTCCGCAGAGTCCTCAAGCCTTTGGACCGTCACTGGCCCACGTGACCGCCACCAAAGAAGGCTCGGGTCAACGACAGGCTGGCTCCTCACCAACATGCGCCCCCCGGTAGGTAGCGCCCCAAGACTACCCAAGTGAGCCCAGGTCCCGACATGGCCCATCTGGTCAAGCAGGTGTCGCCCTCCGCCGACTCGACGACGAGGATGCGGGATAGGCATCGCCCACGCCGATGCGGGAAAAATTTCTTTAACTAAAAATAGCAACAAGTTCTTACTAACTAGTTCTATTAATTCAACTAGTTCTTACTAAAAATAAACTTACTATAAATAAAAATATTCTAATACCTAATTAGTACCTAGTTCTTACTAACTAATTAGTACCTAGGAACTACTGCCCTAATTACCATCTAATTTGATGAACCTATAGAGGTGGAAAGTGGTAGCGGATATTCCAATTATCCAACTATAAAGTGAAATAAGTGGTCAAATTTTACTCGTTTTATGATTCATCTTAGAAATTTGATTCGTTTCCACCCTTACATGAACCCTAACTCATTTGCCGCATCCGCATCCGATTTGTTTCCACTCTTACATGAACCAGAACTAATTTGATGCAACTAAAATTAAAAAAACCTAGGCAGAGGTAGGGGAGAGGGAGGAGCAGGCGTGCTCACCTCGGGTGCCTGCGACGAGGGAGGGGCAGGCGCCGAGGTCGGGTCGGGCTCGGCGCCGGATGGCGGCATCGAGGTTGGGGTCGGGGCGGCGTTAAGGTCGGGGCAGCGTCTGGGCGGCGTTGAGGTCGGGCGGGGCGGCGTTGAATCTGGGGTCGGGCGGCGAGAGAGTGTGCGGAGGCTGCGGCCGATGGGCGACGGCAAGGGCGAGGAGTGTGGACAGTTGGATTTGGGAAGTGGTCGTGTGGGAAGGACGAACCCGTGGTTAAGTCAGAGGTAGCGATGGCTGCCTGTGAAGAGCGCTACTGCTATGTTAGCTACAACGCTTTCTGGGATACACGCTACTGCTACTCCTTTCTCTTTTTTCCCTTTTTCATTTAGTTTTCTTCACATTTTATTTTTTTCCTTTCACCTTATTATATTTCTTTCATTTTCAATTACCTTTCTATTTGCTTTCCATTTAATTTTATATCCTTTACCAGTAGTGAGTTTAAAATAAAAAGCGTTGCTACAAAGAATGTAGCGGTAGCGCGGTTCGTTATAGGTCGCTACTACTATGTGAAGCCTATCATCTAAGCCATGCGAATTTTAGTAGTAACGTGTTTAGGGTCAAGACGCCTTAATCGCTAGAACTTTATCTGCAGCTGGTTTGGCCAGCACGCCATCGCTAGTTAGCACCAGTGTGCTTTTTTGACCCTCGCTGCTGCTAAAGTTCTGTGTATAAGGTTTTCCCTAGTAGTGTATGGACATCTTCATCATCCCAGCGCTCTCCATGACGAGGAGGGAGTAGTTCACCCTCGGGGCTGAGGGTATGTACTAGTAGCTATGTGTTTGATCTCTCTCTCTCTCTCGTGTTCTTGATTTGGCACGATCTTGGTGTATCGCGAGCTTTGCTATTATAGTTGGATCTTATGTTGCTTCTCCCCCTCCACTCTCTTGTAATGGATTGAGTTTCCCCTTTGAAGTAATCTTATCGGATTGAGTCTTTAATGATTTGAGAACATTTGATGCATGTCTTGCCGTATGCGATCTGTGGTGACAATGGGATATCACGTGATTCACTTGATGTATGTTTTGGTGATCAACTTATGGGTTCCGCCCATGAACCTATGCATAGGGGTTGGCACACGTTTTTGTCGTGATTCTCCGTTAGAAACTTTGGGGCACTCTTTGAGGTTCTATGTGTTGGTTGAATAGATGAATCTGAGATTGTGTGATGCATATCATATAATCATACCAACGGATACTTGAGGTGACATTGGAGTATCTAGGTGACATTAGGGTTTTGGTTGATTTGTGTCTTAAGGTGTTATTCTAGTACGAACTCTAGGGCTGTTTATGCGATAATTTATAGGAATAGCCCAACGGATTGATTAGAAAGAATAACTTTGAGGTGGTTTCGCATCTCTACCATAATCTCTTCGTTTGTTCTCCGCTATTAGTGACTTTGGAGTGACTCTTTGTTGCATGTTGAGGGATAGTTATATGATCCAATTATGTTATTATTGTTGAGAGAACTTGCACTAGTGAAAGTATGAATCCTAGGCCCTGTTTCCTAGCATTGTAATACCGTTTACGCTCACGTTTATCATTAGTTATCTTGCTGTTTTTATATTTTCAGATTACAAAAACCTATATCTACCATCCATATTGCACTTGTATCACCATCTCTTCGCCGAACCAGTGCACCTATACAATTTACCATTGTATTGGGTGTGTTGGGGACACAAGAGACTCTTTGTTATTTGGTTGCAGGGTTGTTTGAGAGAGACCATCTTCATCCTACGCCTCCTATGGATTGATAAACCTTAGGTCATCCACTTGAGATAAATTTGCTACTGTCCTACAAACCTCTGCACTTGGAGGCCCAAAAACGTCTACAAGAAGAAGGTTGTGTAGTAGACATCAATACCTCACTTTCATGAGATAAGTCAATTTTTTTGTACAGTGTCAAGAGGAAAGGTCAAGAGTGGGCACCTCCTCCTCCGCTGTTCTCTTGATTCGTTCGATCAAGTTTTTATGTTTGACCGATTATCAAGATTGGGATAGCAATTTTTTGGTCCCCTCGAGTTCGAAATGATATTTACCTTGAAGGTACATGGTTTGCAATTTTTTATACTGTCATTAGTTAATAATGCTAGTTACCTTCATACTTTTGTATTTGGTTTAATGCTCTTGCACAACTAGTATACCAATGTTGAAACTTGTTACCTTTACATTTTGCATCGTTAATTCTTATAGAAATCTTCTAGTGCTAGAGCTTATGGAAATTTGTTCAGTAAAACCATTGTACTGTACCCTGTAATGAAATAACTACTCTATTGTTGCACTAGCCACTGGATTAGTGTATATTTGTACTATTCGAATGGTGTTGCATTAGCGTATGGACATATATAAAGTGTGGCAAGCTTTCCCAGATATGTGCTCAAGAAAACTGCTACATGTTTTTCTAAATACTAGACGTTTGGGTACATTAAATTGAACTACGAAAACATCTTATATTAAGAAACAGAGGGTGTAGAGTTCACTCAAATTATCCCGGTAAAGCTAGTCACACCTTTGTTAAAATTAATGTTCATTATGTTATCGGAGGAGGTCTGTATGTTTGTCTCTAATGCATGTCGACTACATACCTGACATCGACTACATACCTGACATCATGATGTAATGTTAAGTCATTTCCTTTTGTACAATGTCACCGAATTGTCAAGGCGGTGATGGCATTTTATTTTAGTTTAACCGCACAAAATATGCTTAAAAGAAGAGGAAAGGTCAGAATGGCTCAATTTTTCGTGAGAAAACTATGTATGCCTTCCGACATCACCGATGTTGCCTTATTTATTCCTTCAAACAGGTGGTTAGAAACAGTCTTGCTACCTTTTCCCATTAAGAAATTAGAATGCTTATATTTGTGAGTCTATGCTTCAACTAGTGCCACTTTTATAGTAATCACACTTTCAATGTCTATGCAAACAGGGATGCTCAATTTTAGTGCAACTGCACAAAAAGTCCAAATGGTTCAACATTAGGAGCATTTTTTCTTCCAAACCTTTATATCCAATTGGTGGCACTATGAGTTGTTCATTACGAAGGTACATGGTTTGCTACTATCTTGCTACTCTTTTTGTACTGTCATTAGATAGTAATACTAGTGGTTTGCATGTGAATTTATTGGCATGGTGGACCTACTTTGGAGGTGCGGAACAGGATTCAATGATTGGATGCTCAATTTCGGTTATATCGATTTCACCTCTTCCATCACTGGGAACATGGATATCCTTGGTCTGATGAAGAATAGGCGCTATATTTCTGCTTTGAACCAGCAAATCAATTTAGTATGAAATTATCCAGGGCAAAACATGACTGTATCAAATTGTCCAGTGCAAAACATGACAGATGCTAAGCGGAAGAGACGTGTTTAAACCGAAAGTACAAGGTGGGGTATATGTTTACTAGCTGCTTGATATTTGTGCAGACAGAGATTTCTGCCCAAAGGCTATTTGGCAAACACACAAAGTGACTGCAATTTTGGTTGAACTGCACAAGAGAATAGTATAGTCACTACATGCAGTGCCATTTGAAAATAGACACAGAAAGATTGGATAGTCACTTCATGGACTGCAGAAAAGTAGTACTGTACTATTTATTGGCCAACACTTGGTGCTTCATTGCTTTGGTCTGATTATACAATGGGCATCATTTTGCCTAAGTTAAAGTTTGTATTCCGAAAATAGTCTCTGCAGGATCGAGAGAAGACCAAATCATATTGCAGTGGATGTTCCTCCATCATGTGTGGTTCATTCTCATGGTTCCAGCTATTGGTGAAACCACTTACGTTTGCAAGAGGAATTGTAGACTTCATAAACAAATTTTTCTTTCACTCTGTACTGAATGTTGGCCAAGAGAAGCATCCATGTTAGTAGGAAGAACATATGTTTTTTTCTAGATCTTTGCTTTTGGAGCAACATATTTGTATATGATCTGTGAATCATTGAGATGCATTAACATGTTGATCTTATGTATGGGAGTCGTAATAGTTGGTTTTGAATTTGGGCTACTAATGTGAACATATTACAATTCCAGGCCTATGAGTCTCGTGTGAACATTTCTGAAGAAACTGCCAACAAAAACATTCGCAAATGCCTTATCTCCCAGCGAACGTTCATCAGCTAATGCGATCGTACACGTACACCATCTGACCTACTCGATCCTACACGTACACTATCCGACCTACTCAATCCTACACGTACACTATCCGACCTACTCAATCCTACACGGAGAAATAGCGGATCACGCACGTACTACCTCCTTTCTGGTTTGTAGGGCTCAATTCAAAAAACGACCTACTCGATCCTACACGAATAAATAGCGGATCACACATGTTCTACCTCCTTTCTGGTTTGCAAGGCTTAATTCAAAAATCTAACCAACCAAGGTAGATGATGAGTGGTGGAATCATTTTTGACAAGGAGGGAGTACCTCATCTGGATGATTCGAGTGCACTCGTTTGACCGTCATGCCGGTGTGCGACCCAGCACGGACGGGACGCACCACTCACGGGACGGGGCATGAATTGAATTCCAATGACCGTGATGATCGTCGTGTTTCCCGCGACACGCTGGTTCGCCTACCTTCCGCCTATAATTATTGTTTCCCGGCCTTCTCTGGTGGCACCATCAACCAACTCGCCCTATCCTCATAAGCCCCCACCGGCCCGACGTCGCTCGCCACTTATCCTCACTCTCGCCACGTCCGCCATGCCCCCACCCGTCCGCGGTAGGCGACGCCAGAGGCGGCCACCGCCGGAACTAGTGTTCAGTTATTCACCGGAAGGAAGACAGAGGAAGGAGGAATTCTAATGGTCTTTAGATGGCAGTGCGGATGTCGAGGACTTGTTGGAGCGTGACCGCCTGGCGGAGGAGCAGCGTATCACCGATTTGCGCCGCCAGCGGGCCATGGAGCAGCAGCGCACCGCCGCTTTGAGTCACGAGCAGAGTGCCCGCGACTGGGCCGACTACATGGAAGCCGGCGCCCGGCAAATAGCCCTAGAGGCTGTCGGGCACGCACGCGTGCGCGACGCCGAATTTTACTACCAGCTCGTCAAGTGGGTTTCCCGCTTAGAAGCCGAAGCTTAGGTGGACCACGCCGTCATGGAACGGGCCAACGCGCGCGAGCAACGTGCCCTACCACACCTCCGGCAAGTCCGAGGCGAGGAGGAGGACGTCGGTGCCGGCATTCAGTGTGTACCGCAGATGGCGGCTGACATCGTCTAGTTAGCTAAGAGTAAGTTAGTACTTGTACACTACTAGAGTATTAGTGGGAGTAGATAGTTAACTTGGCTATGATGGTTGTCAACGTGGAAGTTCAAGATTTATATCTGGACCGGACACATTACTTTGCTCTGAATGTTGAACTTTCTGTTTGAACGTATGGAATGGGCTGTTATTTTTTTAAATGGGTTGTATTTGTCCGCCACGGGTTTAGAGGCTGACTTGTGGGCCTACCAGGTTGAAGCGTACATAATCAGGAGATGATTGTATGTGGAGAAGATGACAGCAGGGACCCACCAAGGTCATGGCAGTACGCAAGCAAGTGCTTCGTTATTTCAAGCCAATAAAAAAATGGCTCCTCCTAATTGATTTCTAACAGCTGGGTCCCATGCCATTGTCAACGTAGTCAATAAACAAGAGAATTGCACAATGAGCAGCTGACACCATGGACCCAGCAGCTCGCCCAGTTATTTCTGTTTTGTGTTAATTTGATAAATGCCACTCCAAATCTGGTTATTCCGAGAAATGCCACTGCAATTTCCAAACTTTGAAAAATGCCATTTCATGCCATTTCCAATGGCATTTTTCGAAGTCTGGAGTGGCGTTTTCCAAAGTTTGCAAATTGCAGTGGCGTTTTCCAAAGTTTGCAAATTGCAGTGGCGTTTTCCAAAGTTTGCAAAAATTGTAGTGGCATTTTATGAATCGCCATAATCGGAGTGGCATTTATCTAATTTGTTTTTGAGGACGGAAGTGGTGTCAACTGGGCTGTGCGGGGCACTCTGGCCTGTCTAGACAGCCTTTTCTTTTATGTTTACCACAGACCAGCCCAGTAGTTTTTTTGTTCTTTCTAAAAATGGCTAGCCCAGTTTTTTGTGATTTGTCAAGTAAGTCGCTTTGTCAGGCCTGTTGGGCTGCAAAATTTCAAGACAAGGAGAGCTTCACTCGGCTGGCCGACAAAATGGCCTATCAGTAATGAGAAATGGGCTATACATTTTTAAAACATATCAAACCGGTAATTAGTTTCAATTTTTTTCATTTTGAGATTTTAAATTGCATTGATTTTTATGCGTGGACAATTTGTTTGATTTTATATTGATATACATTTATTTTTAAAATCAGTTTGAATGTGACTCGAAATTTTGGGATTAGAAACAGTTCGGACCACACCGAAATATGCAAAATTTCGTATAATTTTTTAACCATGACCACAATATGGGTTGTAATGCTAACAAAAAGAATATGGACTCCAAAAAAACCTTAAGAATTAGCAAATGGGTTGTATGTTATTAGAAATAATGGCAGATGGGTTGTATGCTATTTCCCACAGATTTGAGCCTTTCCTAAAAAAAGGTTGACGCACAAGCAGTGACTGTTGGATGTCCATCCAACGGCCGTCGTGCTTCTTCAATCTCTGCTCTTCCTACTCCAGCCGCTCAAACAAGCGTCGATGGGACTGCTTGCTCCCTCCTCCCGCGGCCGGCTGTGCTGCCGCACAGGACTCACCGCCCCACCGTACTCCCATCGCTGGCCTAGCCATTCCTCTACTCACCCACACCTTTCGTTATTCTCCGGCGACGGCAGCCGAACCAGTCAACCCTCATACTCCCCGCCGCGTGGGCAGCCATTGTCGTGTCTTCCCCGACTCCGTGTCGTTCCCTTCGTAGGCCTCGTCATCGTCCATCGCCCTGGTGCTCTCGGCGCGGCATGGTCAACGTGGTCAACGAACGACATCCATCGGAAGTGGACTATACGTGGAGAGGTTGACAGCTGGGTCCACGGCCGCACACAAGGAAATGCCTCCTTATTACGCGTAAAATAATGATTCCTCCACCTGACATCTTGGACCCACTGGAAGGGCCTCTGTATTTCGCAAGGAAGTGCCTCCTTATTACGTACAAAAAATGAATACCCCCCTGCGTGGGAGGCTGACTTGTGGGCCTACTAAGTTGACGGGGACGGAGGGCTTTGTCAACTTAGTCAATATGAACGATTCTAGCTCCAGTGACCGTACGATGTCCATCCAACGGCCGTAGTGCTTCCTCAACCTCTGGTCTTCTTGCTCCAGCAGCCCAAACCAGCGTCGGTCGTGCCGCGTGCTCCTGCCTCCCGTGGCCGGCTGTGATGCCGCGGAGGCCTCACCGCCCCCTACTACTCCCACCGCTGGCCAGGCCATTCGCCTCTACTCACCCACACCCCCTGTTATTCTGTGGCAACGGCGGCCTCACACCGCAGCCGAACCAGTGAACCCTCGTGGGCTTCCACTGCCACGTCTTCCCCGGCTCCGCGTCGTCCCCTTCCTAGGCCTCACCATCGTCCACCGCCGTGGTGCTCTCGGCGCGGCGTGGTCAACGTGGTCAAGGAATGACTTCCATCGGAAGAGTACTGTACGTGGAGAGGCTGACAGCTGGGTCCATGACCGCAGCAAGGAAGTGCCTCCTTATTACGCGCAAAATAATTATTCCTCCACCTGACAGCAGGGACCCACCGGACGGGCCACCGTATTTCGTGAAAAAAACATTTCCCCCCTGACTGCTGGGACCCACTAGCTGCATCTTCACACGCAAGGAAGTGCCTGACAGTCGGAACCCACCTGGTCGAAGCGTACGTAGTGTTGTCATTCTGGTCGCGAACGTGTATGTACGTATTGGTCGATCGGTCTGTCTGCAGGCTGCAGCGATGAACCGTGGCCATGCAAGGAAGGGCACGTGTCGTAGTAGAGGCGCGCACGTGTCGTAATATAGGCGCACACGTAGCATGTACATGTACGTACAGCGGCCAGGGTGCAAGAAAGAAAAATACGGCCACGTACGTACATACGGGTGGGGTCTCGAACGCCTACTCGCGCATACATACGGCCAATGCTCGTGTACATGGCTGGGTCGGAACGGAGAAACTGGGTCGTCGTCGTGTTCATGGGGAGGCAACGAAATGTGTCGTGTTCATCGGGAGGCAACAGAACACGTGCCGTTCATCGGGAGCCAACCGGCTTGGACGGAACAGCCGATGGAAACGAGGCCTGGCATACCGCAGAATGGAGGAAACGGCCTTGTGTTCGACTGGCCACGGTCGAAACGGGATCTTGTTCATCGGGAGGGGTATGGCGTACCGCAAAACGGAGGAAACGGGCTTCTGTTGGACCTCCCATGGTCGGAACGGGGTCCTGTTGACCGGGAGGGGTGTGGCGTACCGCAAAACGGAGTAAACAGACTTGTGTTGGAGCGCTACGGTCAAAACAGGGGTCCTGATCCTCGCGAGGGGTGTGGCGTACCGCAAAACGGGACTCCACGGAATACTGTTCATCTCCACCATGGACCTCCTCCAGCCTCCACGGGCTACTGTTCATCCACCGTCGACCTCCTCCAGCCTCCACCTGCGACTGTTCATCCACGGGCTCCTGTTCATCCAGCCTCCACCGCTCCTCCACCGGCTACTGTTAAACCAGCCCTCTCCACGGGGCCCTGTTCAACCAACCCTCCACGGGCTACTGTTCATCCAGCCCTCCACCGGCTACTGTTCAACCAGCCCTCCACGGGTCGTCCTGTTCATCCAGCCCTCCACGGGGTCCTGTTCATCCACCCCTCCACCGGCTCGATCGATCGGGGTCCTGTTCATCCAGCGGCAACGGACTCTACTACCACGGGGTCCTGTTCATCCAACCCCCCACCAGGAACTGTTCATCTAAACCCCCCAACAATGCTCACTATTCATCAAGGAAAGGAGGCAGCAGTGTTCGATCGGCTTCAGTTAGCAGCAGTAGCGAATGAAGGAATCGTTCGATTGGGTTCAGTTAACAGCCATCGATCGATCGCTCGGGTTCAGTAATGCATAGCCTGCAGTGCAATCGCTCGGGTTCAGTAGGCGAACGCCTCGTTCGGGTTTAGTTAGAGCCCAACGCCTCGCACCCACGCGTGTACGCGTATGAGAGAAACGTGCATCGCTCGGCCCCCGACCACCCACCGTAACCGGGAACTCCCCGATATTTTCCGCGCCCTCGCTTCTACCACGGCTTTTTCCGTCATGGACGGCCCAAAGAATGTCATGCAGCTGCGTCTCCGGCCCTCCCAGGACGAAAAGCCCATTTTCTGTCATAATTTTTTGTCATAGAAGTAGGAGCCCACCACATCTATGATGATGGTTTTGTCACAATTATCGTCATAGAAGTGTCATAAGTATGACAGAAAAAAATTGTTCGGCCCAAAATGTCACGAATGTGTCTTTTTTTTGTAGTGCGACCGACGACATCGGCCTCGACTGCGATCATCCAGCCACCCAGGTAAGTGTTCAGTTTCCGAACATAACTCAGTTCACAAATCAAAGGGGTATGTTGAAATTTCCATCCTTTAATCAGGGTTGGACAAAGAAGGTGGAGCGGATCAAGTTTCCGGCTCCGTGCCCGAAAACCCAGCTGGTCCTCTACTAACGAGGATGCTGGTCCCGGCATCATACCAGGCACCGGAGAAGAAGGCCAAGAAGAAGGGTAAGGAGTCCAAAAGTGGCCTCCGTCGTAAAGGTACTTCGGACGCAATATCCGAAGAGACCGAGGCTCCCTCCTTCCACGAGGGAGATGAAGACGATCGAGGAGGGGGAGGAAGAAGAAAAGGGCGGCCTCCGTAGATGCAGAGGCGGAGGCATCCAAAAGGGGGAAGATATCCCTCTCGGATGGCTTGGATTCAGATGCCGAAGCCATCCCCAAGCGGCGCCCTAGGGCAAAGCCCCTGGCCGAATCATAAGTGTCTAAGAATGCTTTACATACATCCGATCTCTTACAAATTGTAGGATAACATGTTACTTTATGTGTTTCAGTCCGGCCCGTGGTCTCCCCCAACAATCATCATCTTCGGTGAACTCTCTAGTGCCGGAGATGGTGGAGAGCGAGACGCCTCCGCGAGCCTCTACGCCACCTACCGCGGATGGCACTGAGGTATTATCCCAAAGGACCTCTCCGGGCCACAGAGAGGTGCGGGAGGCCGCCAAGACGGTGACAGAGGGTAATGCCTCGGCTGTCGAGCACATGGGGGGGCACAACCCCCATGGAGACTGGCGATGGGGTCCCTGACCAGTCCGGCCCCCAACTGAACACCATTCCGGAGACCTTTGTGGTTCCGGAATCGAGCGAGCGACCCCCTTCAAAGGAGGGGGGAGCGCCTACTCCTTCGGCTACCTCCACTAATCCGGAGGCGCCGAACCCTCTGATGGACGCTAAGGGAGTCCTGGATTACGGGGTGTCCGGATAGCCGAACTATCACCATTGGCCGGATTCCTAGACTATGAAGATACAAGATTGAACACTTCGTCCCGTGTCCGGATGGGACTTTCCTTGGCGTGGAAGGCAAGCTTGGTGATACGGATGTGTAGATCTCCTACCATTGTAACTGACTCTGTGTAACCCTAACGCTATTCGGTGTCTATATAAACCGAAGGGTTTTAGTCCGTAGGACGAAGAACAATCATACCATAGGCTAGCTTCTAGGGTTTAGCCTCTCTGATCTTGTGGTAGATCTACTCTTGTACTACCCATATCATCAATATTAATCAAGCAGGAGTAGGGTACTACCTCCCTCGGGAGGGCCCGAACCTAGGTAAAAACATCGTGTCCCTTGTCTCATGTTACCATCCGCCTAGACGCACAGTTCGGGACCCCTACCCGAGATCCGCTGGTTTTGACACCGACATTGGTGCTTTCATTGAGAGTTCCTGCGTGTCGTCACCTATAGGCCCGATGGCTCCTTCAATCATCAAGAACGACGCAGTCCGGTGAGACTTTTCTCCCGGACAGATCTTCGTGTATTCGGCGGCTTTGCATCATACAATTCGCTAGGCCATCTGGAGCAGATCGAAAGCTACGCCCCTAGCCATCAGGTCAGATTTGGAAGCTTGAACTATACGGACGATGTCCATGAAGACTTGATCTTCGACGGATTCGAGCCACAGCTGAGCGTGCCGCACTGTCTCGATGGGTATGATCTAGCTCTGCCACCGAACAGTGCCCTAGAGGCCGCACCCGTGCCCGCTCCGACCCTTAATCCGGAGCCGGTTTCGCCGATCGGGTACGGTTGGTTGGACACCGCCTCGGGGGCTGGAATCTCTACGGCGATTGAGCCGAACACCATCCCTGTCCTTTGCAAAGCTCGTGACTCCCAGTGCGGACTCCTTTCCGGACTCCGAACCTCCAGCGCCCTGCCGGTCAAATCCGGTAGGCGCGCGGTTATGGAGTTCACCGCCCGCGGACATCTTTCAAGCACTCGCCCTTTGGCGATATCCTGAACTCATTAAAGTCTCTCTTTGTGAGGGGAGCCTGGCGAATTACGGTCGGAAGGCTGAGATTCGGACGATGAAGAAATTCAACGCCCACCCGCCACCCACTTTGTAGCCACCGTCGATGACTTAACAGACATGCTCGACTTCGACTCGAGGACATCGACGATATGGACGACGGCGCGGAGACGACCAAGAACCAGCGCCCAGAGGCCTTTGGATGGCCACCTCAACTTACGATATATATATATGGTGGACACACTTAAGGGAAGCGATAACGAGGAACGACGAGACGCTGCGAAAGAAAATTCCCTCGGGAAGCAGTCAAATCGGCAGCGTAAGCGCCGCTGAAAACCCCACCTCGACAAAGATAGCGCCCACATAGACCCAGCCATAGAGCAGGGTGAGCCGGCCGACGACGAACATGCCATTGAGCAACCATCCGAACAGGCCAACTTGGACAAACAACCCGTCCCGGTAAGGACAACAGTCCGGACGATCTCACGCCGGACACGTCATTGGATCAGAAGAACCTCCACAAAGAGCTCCTCGCTACTGCGCGTAGCTTGAAAAAGCAGAAACAGAGGCTCAGAACAGCAGAAGACGCACTCCGAATAAGATGGAGTAAATTACTCAACACTGCAGACAAATATGGCGACAGCCGCCAAGCAAAGAGCTACCCAAAGCGCAAACTACTGCCCGAATTCGATGAGGAGGCCGTAGAGCCCCCACGATCAAAAAACAAAGAGGCCGCCGGTTCAGATAGACGACCACATGGCAAACGTAGAGTGGCAAGCGGCGCCGCACACAAGCCGGCGCCCGATCCGCATAAGGATTCACACCAAAAGGATGGCCCAGTTAGATCTATCTACAGGCCAAGGAAACAAGTTCTGGCGAGCAATACAACACGTCAAATATCCAAACATCACGGCACACCCAAATACAGGGGTGCCGCGCACCCTCTATGTTTCACCGATGAGGTGCTGGATCTTGAATTTCCAGCGGGATTCAAGCCCCTAAACATAGAGGCATACGACGGAACGACAGACCCTGGAGTCTGGATTGAGGACTATATCCTCCACATACACATGGCCAGAGGAGATGATCTCCACACCATAAAATACCTACCCCTCAAGCTCAAAGGGCCAGCCCGGCATTGGCTTAAAAGCCTCCCCGAAAACACCATTGGTAGTTGGGAAGAGCTTGAGGATGCTTTTTGGGCCAATTTCCAGGGAACCTATGTCCGACCTCCGGACGCAGACGATCTAAGTCACATAACTCAACAACCCGGAGAGTCAGCTCGAAAATTCTAGAACAGGTTCCTCACTAAAAAGAACCAAATAGTCGACTGTCCGTACGCCGAACCCTTAGCAGCTTTTAAACACAACGTCTGAGACAAATGGCTCGCCAGACACCTCGGCCAGGAAAAGCCAAGAACAATGGCCGCACTAACAAGCCTCATGACCCTCTTTTGCGCGGGAGAGGATAGCTGGCTAGCAAGATGCAGTACCAGCGACCCAAGTACATCCGAAGTCATGGATGGAAATGGGAAACCACGACGCAGCAAGGACCAGCACCGGATTAAGGGGAACGGTCCAAAGAGCGCGACAGTCAACGCCGGATTCAAAAGCTCACGGCAGAACAATAAAAAACTGCCCCGTAAGGACAATAGCGATGAGCTATCCAACTTAAACAAAATCTTGGACAAGATATGCCAAATCCATAGTACTCCCAGGAAGCCTGCAAACCATACCCACAGAGATTGTTGGGTCTTCAAGCAGTCCGGCAGACTCAACGCCGAACACAAGGGGCTCGACACACCAAGTGAGGATGATGACGAGCGCCACAAGCGAGCCGGAAAACAAAAGAATTTCCCACAAGAGGTCAAAACAGTAAACTTACTTCAAGTAACAAAGGGGAAAAGCAGAGCGGCACCCATTGAATTACGCGCCGCACAATCTACCCCAATGAGTCCCAACACTGGTTGTCAAAACCAATTACCTTCGACCATCAGGACTACTCCGAAAGTATCCGGAACGCAGGATGGACTGCCTTGATACTAGAACCTATAATCGATGGTCTTCAATTTACGCAAGTCCTAATGGACAGCGACAGTGATTTAAACCTGCTATATCAGGACACAATCCACAACATGGGCATAAACCCAAACAGGATTAGCCATAGCAACACTTCCTTCCAAGGAATAATTCCAGGCACATATGCACATTGTACAGGCTCCCTACTATTGGAAGTTATGTTCGGCTCAGCCGACAACTTCCGTCGGGAAAAGTTGGTCTTCCACATCGCCCCATTTAAAAGTAGCCATCAAGCACTACTGGGACGCGAAGCTTTCGCCCGCTTTAACGCAATACCGCATTATGCATCTCTTAAACTTAAAATGCCCGGTCCATGAGGCATCATTTCATTAAAGGGAAGTTGCGCATGTCCCTCAAGGAAAGAATGTGAGACTGCCTTAACAGCCTCACACTAATACGGCCTTGCTGGCCAAAAGCGTCTAAAGCAGGTCGTTCAGACCCCGGACACGGTTAGGCGAGTCCGGCGTAAATAAACATGATGCTTACTAGCCGCGTTCCCCCCTTACAAGGGGCTCCACGCATGTACAACAAGAGACAATAAAGCTCAATTTTACTCATTTTTGAATCATACTCTATTTTACTTCCAATTACATTTTAGCGCGATCTTTTTCAAACTAAGTTCCTCTCTTTTACAGATGAACGCCATGCTATACCCGTCCAGGATACGGCACAACGGAGACATGGGCGCAGACGTGCAGCAGGGACCCATTGCAAGGACTCTTTCCATATTAAGACCCTGCGTAAACCTTTCTCACTGTCTCTTGTTATTACTCATCCCCCGGTCTCTTATTATAACCGAGGAGGAGGCTGGCGTTTTGGCATCGGCCGCGTCGAAGTTTGCGATACTGGACACCGAGGGCTTGTTACCAAGGCATTGTTCGCCCGCTTTATGAAAGACCGAATACCTTAGGGAGTGTTAGGCGTCTCTAGTTAGGCCTTATATGCATCAGCTCCGAATCATGTCTTTGGTCAAATGTTGGGTTTTCCCGGCTCCTGTGTTTTGCTGCCTTACGTTCCGTTCTATCGGCTAACGCGGCACCAGGAGAACTACTGCAATTGTGCCCCGGTTCGGCCGGGCGAGCACCTCAGTAGAGAAAGCCGAAAACTGACTATCATGATATAGCGAGAGACAGTCAACCACTCGATGACTCACCGGAATGTTCAGAATTCCTCCGCATTAACGAAGGACCGTTTTCCGGTCAGGCACATACGCACCCCGAATTCGGGAGAGTGCGGTGCCCCCAGGGGCTATATAGTAGCCCCACCATCAAACCCCTATGGCTAAGTGAAAGTGATAAAGCATTATAGTCCGGTTGCCTAGTTTGCTACGCCACCACCTCCTTTATAGGACCAAGACGTTGGATTAAGTGTGAAAGCGCTACTTCTTTGCAAACACCCCCGCACTATGTGCATGGGGGCTGAAGCCGAAGACTGCCATCTTTCAGGTTATATACATATATACGTCAACGGCCGCCGCAGAGGTAGTTTGCTACTTGAAGGCACAAGTATAAAAAGCTCTTACATTAAATTGAAAGCGTTGTTTCATAAAATTATACATGTCATTCAAACATAACATCCTTCGAGCAACCTTTGCGTCTCTATTAAGCAGCGCCGGAAGAACTTCCTCAAAATAGCGCTCGGTACTACTCGGCTCCGTCCAGTGCAGGGGGACGCAATATAGGTGGCCTTCATCTCAGCCCGGTATGCCTTGACACGGGCAAGAGCCATCCGCGCCCCCTCAATACACGCCCGACCGCTTCATTGCATCGATCGCGGTACCGCACCAAGGAACTGCTGCACTAAGCCAAAATAACTCTTCGGCTGGGGTCCGCCTGGCCACAAATGAGTCATGACATGCTTCATGGCAAGTCCGGATAATTGATTCAGCTCGGCCCATTCGGCCAACCGATCGGTCAACGGAAGAGGACGCTCCGGACTATGGAATTGCGACCAAAATAGCTCTTCCCTTCTGTGCCCCTTCTGGCCTCGGAAGCGCTCAATCGCGTCCGCAGCACTCGCCGCTAAGTCCAGATAAGCATCCTCCGAACTCCATAGCTTGTCCAACTGAGCATACTTCGGATCCGTATATTTCCTCCGCAGCAGAAATGGTTTTCCAGCCGTAATATCCCCGGCCTGACTCAGCTCCTCCTTGGCAGCTCTCATAGCGGAACGGGCCTCCTTGGATTCGGCGGTGGCCTTCTTCAGTCCTCTTGTTCCGCTTGACGTTCTTTTTCAAGAACCTGCATAGCGGTCGGTAGTATTCTTCGATTTGAGGCCAAATCGGCTGTTTCCTCTTTGCTTGGCGGTGAGCAGCCCGTTAAACTTCAGCTCTTCGGCCGCCTTTAAAGCGGCCGCATTACTCTTTCGGGCTTGCTCTTTAGCTCGGGCAAGTTCCGCCCGCAGCCTCTCCACAGCAGCGGCACCGTCTGCATTAAAGCATACAAGTAGTAAGGCATGGGCGTCAAGCTCCCTTACCAGGTGTCCGCGGAGAAGTCGCATACCTTGTGACTCGTCAAACCGTTTATTGACCAGCGCGATGTCCACATCCGCCTCGTCAAGTTGCCGCTTTAGTTCGGCAAATCCATCGATCCGGCTAGCCACGGACGCCCGCCACCTACATAGGAGCGGCGACATGTTAGTATCGATATTATGATCCTCGGCCGCAGCTGTCGGTTGTGCCCGGCATACCAAGTCTCGGGGCTACTATCTATACAGGCGCATTCTATATGCATAAGCGCCGGAAGGTACATCATTTTTTTCGTACCTCAAACCCGTCGATAAACTTCGGCGGCTTCATGCAATCCGCTCTCGGCCGGATGCAATTCTTTCAATTACAGTAGCCATTAGCGCACGGTGATCTTCTGAGATATACGCCGCCCGAGCAGGTCCTTGACTCCTCCGACCGCGCCGCCCGATTGGCGCGGACCGTCCGGCCCGCGGACTCGGGAAACTCTCCGTGGCGACACTTCAGGGTCGCCCTCCTCGCCTGCAGCGCGATAGGTGGAGGCGTTCGCTCTCTATCATCTCCGGACGAAGATCCCCAAAGACGAGCTCTGCTGAGAAGGGCTGAGATCCGAACTACAAGGTACAATTTCGGTTATCTTGAAATAAATACTGAGGATGTTCTTTATTCACGGGACCCCTTCTTTTTACTTACGGCTCATTTGGAGGGCTGATCCCCTTGGGGAAATAGTGCGGCTGGGGTACTTCCGGCGCCGCACTTTCTCGGCGAACTTCTTTCCCGTTTGAGGCCTTGGCTTCCGGGTCTTGAGCGGTCCTCTTCTCCCCTTGGAGGGGAGGATCCCTGATCTCCTCTTCCGTGAAAGCCTCCTTCGCGGAGGCAGTTGCTTCCCTGCTCCCCCCTTCGCCTTCTTTAAAAGGCGCGGCCTTCAACATCTTGATCAACATGGGATCCGGCGTGGTCTCTGGGAGGGGAGCCGGACACTTTATCAACTTTGCCTTGGCTATCCACTCCTGTTCAAGAAACGGCTCCCTTAAAGGGCATATATATGATAAATGAATGAACAGCCTGTCCGATTCTGAGGTTACTTACTTGAGTATCTGGTGATTGCAGCTTAGACTGCGTCCTCGGTCAAGTCCGGACACTTCTCTTGTGATCCGAAGAACAGTTTGTACATCTCCTTGGGCGTCGCGCCCATAAAATGTTGGAGAGCTTCGTGGTCCCTCCGGATTAAACTCCCCACGAGCGAAGGGGCGGCGTTTGCGAGGCGGCGCTGAATCGGCATAACCTGCGCCGCCATGACCAGATTGATCTCTCTTTCTTGGAGGTCTCGAATACGTCCCACTGTGAGGAACGCCCTTGGGCGGCCCCAGTCGAGCCCCGGTTGACCCATGAGGCCAGCCATGGTGGACTGGCGGAAGGCGGGTGGCGCCACCCATTTGGTGCCCACAGGGCGGTGATATAAAACCACTCCCGTTGCCACAAACCAAGCTCCTCTTGAAAAGAGCCCTCGGGCCACGGAGCATCAGCACACTTGCTTATGACCGCCCCTCCGCACTCTGCTTGTTGCCCCTCGATCATCTTGGCTCCACCTTGAAGGTCTTGAGCCACAATCCAAAGTGAGGGGTAATATGGAGGAAGGCTTCACATATGACAATGAATGACGAGATATGGAGGATGGACTCAGTTCAAGTCATGGAAATCCAGCCCATAATAAAACATGAGCCCCGCACAAAGGGATCCGTCAGGAAGCCTAAACCCCGAAGGAAGTGAGACCACGAACGCCACGCTCTCGCCGGGCTCGGGAGTGGGAATGACCTGCCCTGGAGCAGGCAGCCTATGCGAGATCTCGCCGGTTAGATACCTGGCGTCTCACAGCTTTAGCACATCTTCTTCTGTGATGGAAGAAGATATCCATCGGCCGAGCTGGTCGGAGCCGGACATCGTCGAAGGTCCAAAGCGCCTAAATCTGAAGCTTTGGGTGTTAGAACTCGAAGCGCGAGCCGAACTCGATGGAGGGTGGAAAAAAGAAGAGGGCCTTGGTCTCATTATAAAGAGGTTGAATACCAAGAGCCCTCCCCGTGGTCGATTGGGACTCGCCTTCGATAGAGGAGGCATGCCAACGGGCACGGTTGGGTTACCCACGTCTGTATTGGTGAGAATCCCGGAATAAGGGGGCACGATCTATGCTTTGATAAGACGTGCCAAGGAAACCGCCTCGCTAAACGCGCTGAGGTGGAACAGTAAAAAACGATTCGAATAAAGGCTTGGCCGTGGTGTGATGTCACGTCGCGGAATACGTCAGCAGATCTGTGCAAAGGTTATTCTCTCTACGGTAGTATGTGGAACTTGTTTTGTAGAGCCGGACACTATCCTCGTGTTCAAAACCTTCTATGAAGTATTCGGAAAAGGAACCCGCCTTGCAATGCCGAAGACAATATGCGCGTCGGACTCGTCGTCATTGAAGCCTGGTTCAGGGGCTACTGAGGGAGTCCTGGATTAGGGGGTGTCCGGATAGCGAACTATCACCGTTGGCGGACTCCTAGACTATGAAGATACAAGATTGAAGACTTCGTCCGTGTCCGGATGGGACTTTCCTTGGCGTGGAAGGCAATCTTGGCAATACGGATGTGTAGATCTCCTACCATTATGGCCCGACTCTGTGTAACCCTAACCCTATTCAGTTTCTATATAAACCGAAGGGTTTTAGTCCGTGGGGACGAAGAACAATCATACCATAGGCTAGCTTCTAGGGTTTAGCCTCTACGATCTCGTGGTAGATCTACTCTTGTACTACCCATATCATCAATATTAATCAAGCGGAGTAGGGTATTACCTCCATCGAGAGGGCCCGAACCTGGGTAAAAACATCGTGTCCCTTGTCTCCTGTTACCATCCGCCTAGACGCACAGTTCGGGACCCCCTACCCAAGATCCGCCGGTTTTGACACCGACAGACGCACTGCAACGTGGTTCCGTCGTGGAGGAGCATCGTACCCTGATGGGTACAGTGGTTGAGAAGGTTCAGTCCGCAAAAAGCGGGCTGAACGGAGCTTTCACCAGCCTACTAACAGGCTTCGAGGTAAGCGATGTAATATTTTAGCCGCTTTACATATGAAAAACATGCTTGTGTATAGATAGTAGCCCCTGACACTCTGTTCGGCCTATAATGCCGAATAGAGGATCAAGTGATATTCGCAGGAAATAACGTACTTGTCTATTATGATAAACAGGCTTCACTGTTTATGGCGACTGCCCAGGCCGCCGAAGTATCTGAACTCAAGCGGAAGCTGGAGCTGGCCGATGAGGATCTCGTTCGCATCAACAAGTGGTTTGATGAGGCGCAAGGTATGTTTTTGAAAAATTGTTTACACGCCTGAAGTAATATACCCATGCGGAGTCTAAGCTCCTGCGTTGCCCTGTTCATTATTGCAGGTAGTGCGGCCGAGGTCGAGACCCTGAAGGGCGCCCTCGCCCGAGCCAAGGAGCAGGAATGGGTGAGCCAAGCGGCCGCTGACAAGGCGGCCGCAGATTTGAGGGCCGAGCAGGTTGCCCGACGCCAATACGAGGAGCGGGTGACCGAAGTTGAGCAAGAGCTCAAGGACGCCACTGGAAAGTGCGAGGCCTTAGAAGAGAAGAATAAGGCCCAAGCGGCCGATCTCGCCAAGGCTCTCTAGGGGGCCAAGGAGGCGCGGACCGAGTCCCGGGCGGCTCGCGACGAGACCAAGCAGGCCGGACAGATAGCGACTAGTAAGTCCTTTCTTTTGCAGAGTAAATTTGGAGGTTAGAAGTATGCCTTGCGCACTCGACTATGGAGTTATCCAGATGCCTTTGCGGATCTCCCAAAGAGCGTTGCGATGTCGCACAGTATTTTCGGGCCCAAGAGGGGAACACGACAGAGAAGCTCTTCTGGTCACGATTACACAGCACCGGGCGTCCAAAGCCTGAACGACCGAGATGATGCAGCTGGCGGAGCTGCATAGGATGTCTAGTTTGGCCATGAAGGACGTCATAGTCCGGCTCTGGCCAACCGAACCCATTCCTAGCAGTTACTTCGGCCTGGTGAAGCGACTCGCTGATGCGATGCCCCGAATTGACGCTGTCAAGCGCTAGGCGTACATAGAAGGTGCGCGGATGGCCTTTGCCCATGTCAAGATGCACTAGGCTAAGATTAAGGCTGTTGTCGTGGTGGTCGAGGTTCCACCCGAAGGCAAGGACCACTGCAAGCCAGAGCGGTATTTTGAAGACGTCCTGGAGGGTGCCCGATTAATAGAGTGCCAATGCTTAAGGGATGTCATATTTGAGTGAATGTATCCGAGCTGTCCAGACATTGTATTATAAACCAAGGCTTTGTGATATATTTATGCTTTTATCTGAACTACTTGCCTCCTATGCGGCCGTATTTTATTATTCTGAAAGTTTGCCAGTCGTCGGCTTCAGCCCCCACGTGGATACTACGGGGGTGTTCGGAATAACGTATAATCACTCTTGACCCAACGTCTTGGTCCGTAAATTAGGTGACTATGTAGCGAACCAGGCAATCAGACTATGCAGCTTTAGCACTTTCACTTAGCCATAGGAGTTTGATGGCGGGGCTAAGTACTAGCCCCTGGTGCATATGCGGCTGTCCGAACTGGGATGCCTTAGACGTGTGACTGAGCCGAAGCTAGTCCATCGTATAATATGGAAGAAATCGCAAGAGATTTATATTAAGTCGCCGAATAGCTGACCAGCTCTCGCCGCACCATGACAGTCAGTTTACGTCTTTCTCCACTGAGGTGGACGAACCAGAAACACAATCGCAGTAATTCTCCCTTTACTACCTTAGCCAAACGAGTGGAAAGTAAGGTGGTAACCACAGGAGCCGGGCAACCCAACTATTGACCAAAGACATGATCCGGAGCCGATGCATATAATGCCATACTCGGGACGCCAAAGTATACTATAAAAGGTTTGGACTATTTTTTGAGAAAATATATGTGGCCGAATAGAGCCCTGGCAATTTAAATCGTGCCGAGGTGTATATGTCAATCTGACGTGAAGAGGGAAGACAGATTAGGAAATTAGCCAATACCGAATAGGGTTGGGCAAAACTGTTTCCATTATAGTCTAATTGATACGTCAAAACATGCTCTTACAGAGGATGCCATAAGCAACAAGGCTATTTTACATGCCGAGAATTTGTGAACAAGGGAAAGCAGTATACAGGTCCTAAAAAAGAAAAGGTGGTCTTGAAGATCCTTTGGACACCCTGCCGCACGTCTGTGTTGCTTTCGCCTGTGAGGGAGAGATTCCTTGAGAGGAACGGCCCATGGTTGTCTGTAGGAAATCAGGCTCGGAAAGAGTCCGTGTACGACCGTGGAGTAGCTAGGTTTTAATGCACATGTGGTATTGAAGAACAAGAAAGAAAAAAGATCAAAGAAAAAATGTCAAGGTCGTATAGGGTCGAACCATACTATAGACCTATCTGTATTGTGCCTCCATTGTTGCACAGGGTACTTTGAGTGTGTAATTATGCACACGCGGTACAAGTGCCGCGGATGTGTGTGGCGATCGACGGAGGCAAAACTGCTAGTCTAGCTCTAGAGTCGTCGAGCTGTCATCATGCAGAATGGACCGGACTCGTTTAACATTGTCCGGGGGCTTGATGGCCGATGAAGTGTGTGGCTTGATAGGGCCGCTCTGTACCTTGGCTGCGAGGGCCGCGGGTGTGCTCCTCGATACAGAGGGAGCGCTCCATGTTTCCATTAACTGTAATAACACCACGGGGTCCGGGCATTTTGAGCTTAAGTAAGCATAATGCGGGATCGCATTGAAGCGGGCGAAGGAAGTTCGTCTGAGCAGTGCATGATAACCACTATGGAAGGGGACGATGTCGAAGATCAAGTCTTCGCTTCCGAAGTTGTCCGCGAACCGAAGACCACTTCCAATGTTAGTGAGCCTGTGCAGCGGGCTTCTACACCAGGTATTACTCCTTTAATAGTACTAGTAGGCTTGATTCTTGATGGGTCAATACCCATCTTTTGGACCGTGTCTTGATAAATCAAGTTGAGACTGTTGCCGCCGTCCATAAGGACTCGGGTCAGATGGAATCCGTCGATGATTGGATCAAGAACCAAGGTTGTCGAACCTCCATGACGGATACTGGTCGGGTGGTCCTTACGATCGAAGGTGATTGGACAAGCCGACCAGGGGTTGAATTTTTGTGCGACCGGCTCTACGGCGTAGACGTCCCTTAGCGCACGCTTGCGCTCCCTCTTGGGGATATGGGTGACGTATATCATATTCACTGTTTTCACCTCAGGGGGAAATTTCTTCTGTCCCCCTGTGTTCGGTGGGCGAGGCTCTTCATCGTCCTCGCTTGGCGGCCCTTTTCCCTTGTCTTCGGTGTTTAACTTACCGGCCTGTTTAAAGACTCAACATTTTTTGTTGGAATGATTGGCAGGCTTGTCAGGGGTGCCATGAATCTGGCAAGGCCGATCGAGTATTTTGTCCAAACTGGATGGACCATCTTTGTTTCCTTTGAATGGATTTTTCTGCTGTCCGGATTTAGAGTCGATGAATCCGGCGTTGACTGCCGTGTCTTCTGTATCTTCATTGTTGTTTCGACGCTTATGTTTGTTGCGTCGTGGCCTGCCATTGCCATCTCTGGCTTCGGAGGTACCAGGGTTGCCGGCACTATTGCTTCTACGAGCTAACCAGCTATCCTCCCCTGCGCAAAAGCGGGTCATGAGTGCGGTAAGGGCTGCCATGGACTTCGGCTTTTCTTGGCTAAGGTGTCGGGCAAGCCATTCGTCGTGGACGCTATGTTTAAAGGCCGCGAGGGCTTCAGTGTTTGGACAATCGACAAATTGGTTCTTCTTAATTCAGAACCTAGTCCAAAGTTTGCGGGCTGACTCTCCGGGTTGCTGGACTATATGACTTAGGTCATCGTCATCCGGAGGCCGGACATAGGTACCTTGGAAGTTGTCTCGAAAGGCGTCCTCCAAATCTTCCCAGCTACTAATGGAGTTCTCTAGGAGGTTGTTTAGCCAGTGCTGGGCTGGTCCCTTTAGTTTTAGTGAGAGGTACTTGATGGCATGGAGATCATCACCGCGAGCCATGTGGATATGGAGAAGAAAATCTTCAATCCATACTACGGGATATGTCGTTCCATCGTATGATTCAATGTAAACAGGTTTAAACCCTTCTGGGAACTGATGCTCCATTACCTCATCGGTGAAGCATAAGGGGTGTGCGGCGCCTCTGTATTGGGCAACGTCGTGACAGAGTTCGGCGACATCCGTGTTCGGTTTTCAGCCCGGGTGAGGTTATGCTGGTCGCGTCGGGCCTGATGGTCGTCCTCTAGCGATGGAGCACGCCCCCTTGATCCATAGATTGATCTGGTCTGACCGGCTCTATTCTCTAGGTCCTTGCATAGGTCATAGGTGTAGCCCGGGGCTGCTACCTCCTTGCCTCTATGGCGGGGTGGTGCGGGCTGGTGTTCGGCGTAAGTAGCCGCTCTGTCCCGCCCACGTGGTGGTCGGTCAAGTTCATCAGCAGGTTTATACATTGGCGGTTGACGGTGTCCTGGACTAGGGGGTACTCACCACGTCGTCTCCCGATCAGTTAGATTGGGCCGAGGACCCCATGGCCGCATACTCATGGGCTAGTTTGGACAACCCCTGCCGCATACAAGGAAGACTCCACAAGACTTGGCGCCCAAGACAAGGACTCTCCTAAACCCTAGGCCTCCAGTGTCTTATATAAACCGAGGCCAGGCTAGTCAATAGACAATCTCATATTCATTACTACTATCTTGTGGTATATACATGTACTCCATACTACACCCATATGAAAACAATCAAAAGCAGCATGTAGGGTATTATCTCATCAAGAGAGCCCGAAGCCGGGTAAAAACCCCGTGTCCATGTTACCATCGCTCCAAGACGCCTAGCTTAGGACCCCTACTATGAGATACGCCGGATATTGAACCGACATTGGTGCTTCCATTGAGAGCCTGCTGGCGGTCGCCGTGGGACGATGGGAATTCAGATCGTCTCCGGCGCGATTAATGCATCGGAGCCGAGCTTTATGGTCGATATCGGCATCTTTTGTCGCCGGCTCGACTGGTCACCTTGGCTTAACCGAGGACTGTGCCTTACCTCCAATCATCATGTTCGGACGAGGGCCTTCATCAACATCAACTCTGATCTCTGTCAAGATCTTGGAGGAATCATCCATGGAGCTCGGAGGCTCAACGTCAACATTGCCCTCGGGCGACCGTGCTGTTTTTACCGAACAGCAAACTTGCATCCGCTACCACCACCTCCTCGAGCATCGCTTTGACGATTCCTTCGATGGAATTGTGCAGAATTAAATCTACAACAACCATGCCAAATTGTGTCGAGTTCCAATGGAGGAATCTCTGGCAATCTACGATATACCGGAGCCCTGTCAAATCAGGACGGAAATCAGGACGAGTTTAGGGCGTGGTCTCCAGAGCCCAGCTCGGAGGTCCTTTGGAAGATCCAACCGTTCATCTGCTGCAGAATTCCCATATCTACCACCCCTCCAACTTTCAGCTCGATCCGACGGTTCAAACTCCGGGAACCTTCCGATAAGTGGACCAATTTTTGGATCTGTGTTCTACGTGAATACGAATCCGGCCCGAGTTCATGTTTCTTTATGAACGGAATATTGGACAACCCTTCTGAAAGAATTTTTTGTATAGGGTATTGTGTGTTGTTTTTAAACACGTAGCCATAAAATCTTAAGCCTCCTTCGAGGTAATCTTCACCATCACGCTGGTGTCAAACCAGTCCGGCAATATTGCTCCACGGCTGCCGACATGTGCTTGACACGTTGTCACTTTATTGAGCCGAGCTCAACTTCTTCGGATCATCATCTCGGCAAGCCAAACAAGAGTTCGGCATCGCGAAGGATAAATCATCACCAACATCGCTGCCCCACGGATTACACGGAGCGGGCACACCGGCATCGCCGCACGGTCACTTCGTCAAACCAGCATTGGCCGCGTCACAAGTTATGACCTGGGTTGGCATGGCCGCACTGTTGCTTCTTCGAGCCAATGTCCATCATGCCGAACTACTTCAACACCTCAGCTGACATGGCAGCTACAACAACTCCTCACCGGCCTGCTCCGTCACCTCGGCTAGACCGGGGACTTGGCTATTTCTTCATCAACATACTCCGGTGACTTCGGCGTCACTAGCCGACCAGCTTCGTCGCGTTAGCTGGACTGAGGGCCTCGCCTCGGCAAGCCAACCTTGTGCTATTAATCCTAATAAACCAGGTGCTATTAATCCTAACAACTTTTGCTTGTTGGGTTTATTTTTCTTAAGGAATTATTACTCTAGCTTGTTCCATCATCAGTACACAGGTCTATCAAATGGCGGCCACATTAAAAACAATCGCGTGGTGGTTCGGTCAGTTTCCGTACAAAGTCCGCGAACGCCACATCCGGAGCCCGGACCACCCTGCAAATTTAGGCTTTGTCACGCCTTCACTGCGTCACGCTGACGCCCTGCATCGACATTGGCTTTGGCGCCAGGCCACATTTCTTTAAATAAATTATTTTTGCGTAAAGCAATTATGCAAGGATTATATATTATTATTATTTCCTGAACCGCACTGTTTTATGTGTGCAGGTAATCGATTTTGACTGTGTTAGGTGGTCACTACTCCGGAGTGCCGAACTCCTTGCTCGGACACCTCGGGCCTGGGGGCTGGGACCTCGACCATACCGAGGACTGCGAACCTTGTCGGATCTGTCACAGATCAATGGGCGTCTTCGTCCCGCCACAAGCCCGAATCGCGTCATCAACACCGAGCACATTAACCAGCTAAGTTGCTTTCATGCTAAAAAACTTTCATTTTTAAATTTTGTTCGGTTCAACCAAGCATTATACTTTTCGGCACAAAGTTGTTTGTGACAAAGTTCCTTGTCAAAACTTTGTTTGTGACGCGCATATTCAAATACCCCGTTTATTTAGGGGCTCCCTTGATGGAGCTTTTCCTCTTGCATATGATTATACTTGTATGCTTCGTTCCTTGTTCGTGTGTTACGCCACAATATGCACCATATTGACCTAAGAGATTTGCAAGCTGGGTTGCCTAGCTCCTGTGCTTACCCCTACGTTCCTGATTGTTCGGCTAGGGAGTAAAGGGAGCACCTCTGCGATTGTCACGACCGGGTCATCCGAGCTCTGACCTCAGACTAGGTGAAGCCGAAAGCTAGCGCTCTTATGGTTTTCAATCATGGTCGGCACACAACGGAACTCATGAGTACAAAAAATCTATTGCACAAGTCTCATAGTAACAATGAGCACCGAAGAAAGGTATCGGTGGGGGTACTATTTTCTTCGAAGATGCTTCTTACACTTTTTCAGTAATATAGCATAAGTTCCCCTGCGCTTTTATGCATTACAGCCTTATGGCCTGATTGCCTGGTTATCGGTAACACCGTTGATATTCTCGACAGGTGGAGTACATGACACTTTTCGGTCCTTGACCAAAGAGGGACAAGCCGACGGTCGGTTAAGACGCGTATAAAGTTCGGGTGAACACAGATATGATATAAGTACTTCGGTACATACAATCATTATACATAAAATTCTTTTACCCAAGTCACTTGGGGGCTCTTAAATTTGCATGAGCCGTTTTACAATAAAATTTTCTCCTCAGTCACTGCAAAGTCTTTTTCTATCACTCCTTTTTTGACGCGAGTGTGTGGTCAATAGCCGGGTAGCCTGATTTCTCTCTCAAGCCACTCGGGTTTTAGTTCGCTAAACTGGCCTAATGAGAAACACCCCGCCTTTAGGATAGGGAGGTTGAAGCCGAAGGTTGACCTGCTTGAAGTCTTGAGATAGGACACGTCATGTTAAAGCACGACAGAAGCAAAATTTTCTTTTTCTAAGACCAATTTTTGGATTGGCACCGAACACTTGATCTAGTTCGGATGTCAAGTTTTTACCAACATTTTTTGGTTTTCCAAACTTATGGCACTTCTAAACTATTTGTGTGTTTCCCGCATAAGTCTCGCAGTGCAACGCCGGACACCTTTAGAGATTTGGCAAAAACATTCTCGGATATTACTATATATGCATTGGTTTCGAATTGTGTCTTCGGTCAATAGTTGGGTTGCCCGGCTCCTATGCTTGACCGCCTACGTTTCGCTTTGTTCAGCTAGGTGTGCAAAAGGAGAACCACTGCGATTGTGCTTCCAGCTCGCATGGTTAAGCACCTCAGTGGAGAAAGGCGAAAACTGACAGTCACAATAAGCGTAAACTGGTCAGCGATCCGATGACTATGTTAAATGACGGGTCGTTCATAACATTGGCCGAAGTGTTTACGGCTTGACCTTGGCTGTCGCCAAACACTAACCGGGGGCTCGTAGTTAGCTTCCCCAACTTAAAACTCCTATGACTAAGTGAAAGTTATAAAGCCCGCATATCTGATTGCCTCGTTTCCGCTAACACAACCGCCTTCGGGCACCGAGACGTCGGCTAAGGGTTGTTTTGTTATTGCGGAAACACCCTGCGTAGTATCTACCAAGGGGTAGAGGCCGACGATGGGCCACTTTCAACTGATAAACGGTCGCAATGGAGTCAAAATACTGATGTAAAGTACTTAGATACATAGAATCATTACACATAATCTGTGATTTTACTCTGGAAATCGATCCTTAATTCGGCCACCTGTGCCCACATTAAGGCTTGGGGGCTACTGGCTTTGCGCTCATTATTTACAAATATTAAAGGGGCACATCGATCCCCTGATATGGTGTTGCCACCCGACCAGTGTCTCCGGGGCTACTGCATTGACAATCCGATGCAGAAAATTTAAAGTGCAATATAGTTTTCGAGGAGATTATTATCCTCAGGTTGGTCGGCCGCACCCAACTTGAGTCTCGAGGACTTTGCACACCGCGTTTCTATTCCTAAGTATGCTATCGAGCTGGGAATTGATCCTCAAGCTGATTTTATGAATTGGCATGAGTCTCAGGGGCTACTAGGGTCAGGGGTTTGATTTTTTCTTTCAGGTGCATCCCGGATATTAGGCCAACACACACCTTGAGGGCTACTGGCTATACATCTCAGCAAAGGTTACATCGCACAATTCGAGATTAAATTCATAAAAATCAGCCATGGACGAGGTGGTGTACCACCTCGGATACAGTCCGGCGTTGGTGCTCGACTACAATAGACACCCCGGAAGCAGTCCGGCATAAAGCTCAGACGCTAGTGGTTGGCTCCGTAGAGGTCATTTCTGGCATTAAGCTCAGCTAAACTCCTTCGACTTTTTTGAGCCAAGGTGATCTATGACACCTCGGACATAGTCCAGCGTTGGAGCTCGGATATTCTCCGGCATTGGAGTTTGGATTCAGACCGGCGTTGGAGCTCGGATATAGTCCGGCGTTGGTGCTCGACTGCAAAAGATACCTCAAAAGCAGTCCGGTGTTGGAGCTCGGATGCAAGAGGACACCGCCGCACGGGGACAACTTCAAACCTGAGGTGGGCGTCAAAATAACAAGGCATTGATAAAGGCCAGAAACTTAAAGGGGCTCCTCGGATACCCGACGTGTAAACTCTTCGGATTCACTTTGGCGATCCTCAAGATTGAAGATGGGAAGATTTGTTGAACCAGTTTTCAAGACCGACGACCGAAGATGAAGAACAGTTCGGAAGAATCGAGGAGCGTCCCCAACTTGAAGACCGGTTCAAGGGGCTACTGACGGTGTCCTGGACTAGGGGGTACTCACCATGTCGTCTCCCGATCAGTTAGATTGGGCCGAGGACCCATGGCCGCATACTCATGGGCCAGTTTGGACAACCCCTGCCGCATACAAGGAAGACTCCACAAGACTTGGCGCCCAAGACAAGGACTCTCCTAAACCCTAGGCCTCCGGTGTCTTATATAAACCGAGGCCAGGCTAGTCAATAGACAATCTCATATTCATTACTACTATCTCGTGGTAGATACATGTACTTTGTACTACACCCATATGAAAACAATCGAAAGCAGCATGTAGGGTATTATCTCATCAAGAGAGCCCGAAGCTGGGTAAAAACCCCGTGTCCATGTTACCATCTCTCCAAGACGCCTAGCTTAGGACCCCTACTACGAGATACACTGGATATTGAACCGACAGCGGTATTGGCTCAAGGGCCTCGTCGTCAAATTGTGCTAGTAGCTTGCGCTTCGGGTAGCTCTTTATTGGCGCTCGAGGCCGTATTCTTCGGCTGGCAGGACTTTAGTCCATCTTTCATTGAGCATATCCTGTTCGGCTTGAAGCTGCTGCTGCTTCTTTTTTAGGCTTCTCGCTGTTGCGATTAGCTGGCGCTCTTGCTCGAGGGGTTCCTCTGGCACGATGAAGTCTTCGTCGCCGAGGCTCACATCATCCTTGGAGATTGGTAGATAGTTACTATCCTCTGAGTCCTCGTCATGTTCGGATGCGGGCTCGACGGGGGCTTCGAGGTCTTCGGCATTCTCTGGAGTGTTATTGTCTCTGGTGCCGGTATTGCTATCTTCCCAATTGTCATGTTCAGATGTGAGCTCGGCGGGGGCTTCGGGGTCTTCAGTGTTCTCTGGAGTGTTATTGTCTCCGGTGCCGGTATTGCTATCTTTTTTACGACGTGATTTTGAGCGTCACCGCTGGCATCGACGCTTCGGTGGTGCCTCAGCAGGCATGTCCTCAACCGGATCCTTCTTGCCTTTTTTGTCATCCTCTTTGGGTGTATCCACCATATACACGTCGTATGTGGAGGTGGTCGTCCAACGTCCGGTAAACGGCGGGTCTTGGCCTTGTTTGCCTCCGGCATCGTTATCCGTGTCGTTGATGTCTTCGGAGGCGTAATCCAGCATGTCGGTTAAGTCTTCGACAGTGGCTATGAAGTGGGTGGTGGGTGGGATGTAAAATTCCCTGCTTTCAGCCCCTGATCCGGGCTGGGCGTAGTTCGGAGGTGATTCCTCTGTAATGGCGAGGGATCGCATTAAGTCCAGAGCCTCGTTTAAGGGCGGGGTTTGGACGGGGAAGCGAAAGTCCGCGGAGCTAGGCATGGCAAAAGCCTCCTGGCCATGCTCACTTGGCGTGGACCTCGAGAGCTCGGAGCTAGCGTTCGGGGGCGAGTCCGGCTTTCCAATGATAGGGGAACCCAGTTTGACTCCGGGCTTGCCGATGACACAGTCCCCTCCGGATCTCCGGTAGTGAGCTGCATAATTGCGGAAAGTCCGGTGGGCTCCAAGCTCCCCTATTCGGACCCGGTAGTTTGCTCCGGATCTAAGGCCAGAGCGGTGGTCGAGGCCGCGAAACATTCGAAGATAAGTCTCCTCGGATATCAGTGACATAATTGATACGTCTCCATCATATCTACTTTTCCAAACACTTTTGCCCTTGTTTTGGACTCTAACTTGCATGATTTGAATGGAACTAACCCGAACTCACACTGTTTTCAGTAGAATTGCCATGGTGTTACTTTTGTGCAGAAATAAAAGTTCTCAGAAGACCTGAAACTTCACGGAGAATATTTTTGGAATTTATAAAAAATACTAGCGAAAGAATCAACACCAGGGGGGCCACACCCTGTCCACGAGGGTGGGGGCGCGCCTGCCCTTCCTGGGCGCGCCCCCCTATCTCGTGGGCCCCCTGAGGCTCCACCGACCTCAACTCCAACTCCATATATTCACGTTCGGGGAGAAAAAAATCAGAGAGAAGGATTCATCGTGTTTTACGATACGGAGCCGCCGCCAAGCCCTAATCTCTCTCGGGAGGGCTGATCTGGAGTCCGTTCGAGCTCCGGAGAGGGGAATCCGTCGCTGTCATAGTCATGAACCATCCTCCGTCACCAATTTCATGATGCTCACCGCCGTGCGTGAGTAATCCCATCGCAGGCTATATAGTTAGTTTTGTTAGGGTTTGATCCCTAGTATCCATCATGTTCTAAGATTGATGTTGCTATGACTTTGCTATGCTTAATGCTTGTCACTAGGGCCCGAGTGCCATGATTTCAGATCTGAACCTATTATGTTTTCATGAATATATGTGAGTTCTTGATCCTATTTTGCAATTCAATAGTCACCTACTATGTGTTATGATCCGGTAACCCCGAAGTGACAATAATCGGGACCACTCCCGGTGATGACCGTAGTTTGAGGAGTTCATGTATTCACTAAGTGTTAATGCTTTGGTCCGGTAGTCTATTAAAATGAGGCCTTAATATCCCTTAGTTTCCAATAGGACCCCGCTGCCATGGGAGGGTAGGACAAAAGATGTCATGCAAGTTCTTTTCCATAAGCACGTATGACTATATTCGGAATACATGCCTACATTACATTGATGAACTGGAGCTAGTTCTGTATCACCCTATGTTATAACTATTGCATGAGGAATCGCATTCGACATAATTATTCATCATTGATCCAATGCCTACGAGCTTTTCACATATTGATCTTTGCTTAGTTACTTTACCATTGCCACTGTTACAATTACTACAAAGTTGCTACTGTTACTTTTGCCATCGCTATCAATTACCTCCATACTACTTTGCTACTAAATACTTTATTGCAGATATTAAGTTATCCAGGTGTGGTTGAATTGACAACTCAATTGCTAATACTTGAGAATATTCTTTGGCTCCCCTTGTGTCAAATCAATAAATTTGGGTTGAATACTCTACCCTCGAAAACTGTTGTGGTCCCCTATACTTGTGGGTTATCAAGACTATTTTCTTGCGCCGTAGCCGGGGAGCATAGCTCTATTCTTTGAGTCACTTGTGATTTATATCTGCTGATCTCTATGAGGAACTTGAAAGACGAGAAAACCAAGATTTATCCCTCAACTACGAGGGGAGGTAAGGAACCACTACAAGGGAAAAGCCTAGCAGTAGCGCGGGTTCTAGGTATATTAGTAGCGCGGGTGATCGCGCTACTGATACGACGCTACAGCTAATAGGTAGTAGTAGCGCGGGTAGCGCGCGGGTGCCACCCGCGCTACTACTACGTCCGTTAGTAGTAGCGTGGATACCACCCGCGCTACTACTAACTAGTGGTAGCATGAAAAAAAATGAATTTTTTTTTGAATTTTTTTCACCTCTAATCTCTAATCACCCCTCATCGCTGCTCAATTTAATCTCTAATCTCTAATCACCCCTCATCATTCCAAATCATCTAACTTCCCGGACGGTCACCCATCCTCTCACTACCCCAGCCTGAGCACGCTTAACTTCCGGGTTCTATTCTCCCTCGTTTCCAAGTCTGCACTTGTTGTTTTCCTGACAATAGTAAGATGTCAATCCTATTAACCCTCGGGATTTTAGCTTGAGCATGAAGTCACACATTTCACTGTTTGAGTTTGAAACTATTGTTCTAAAAAACAATAATTATTTAGTAACACTAATATTTCTTGAATAAGTAGTTTGACCATTGTTTGACCACAGTTTGACCAGATTTGACCAAAATTCAAAAAAATGAAATAATTATTAAGTAACAAAAATATTCTTGAATAATTATTTAGTAACACTAATACTTCTTGAATAAGTAGTTTGACCAAATTTAACGAAAATTCCAAAAAAACTGAAATTTGAGCATAACTTTTTTTCCGTTTAGAATTTGAGGATTCTAAAAATTTAAAAACAGGTCGTAGGCGGTCAAAATCGGATGCGGATTTTCGTCCTGAACATTTTGATATATTATACATTTTTTCTGACATCGTATGCAAAAGTTATAGCGGTTTTACATTTTCCCTACACTTTTTGCAAAACATGTCCAAATTTAAGTCTTTTTAATTTTCCTAACTAGTAGATGAAGTAACATAACTACATCTTGAAGGATTTTAATTTTTGAAGTTTTTATCATTTTCCTTTGCTTTTTACAAAACTGAAAAGGCGGTCGACAGGGGGGTAGAGTTTGAAAATGGGACTTTTAGTTCCGGTTTGAGACACGAACGGGGACTAAAGGGCATCGCGCCCTTTAGTCCCGGTTCGTGTCTCAAACCGGGACTAAATGTCTAATCTTTAGTCCCGATTTGAGATACGAACCGGGACTAAAGGGTATCGCACCATTTAGTCCCGGTTTGTGTCTCAAACCATGGGTTGCATCCATCAGAGATCTGGCCATCGTCATGGACGGCGCTCTGTTGGATCTTCCTCTCCTTCCAGCAGCGGAGGAGGAGGAGGAGGAGGAGGAAGGAGGGGTAGCGGAGGAGGAGGAGGAAGGAGGAGGGGCTACGATTGAAGAGGAGGTCATCGGATTTGAGGGATACGTCACGGAAGAGGGACGAGGGAGAGGAGAGGAGATGGGGATTTCAGGGCTGTTAAAAAACCAAGTACTTAGTAGTAGCACGGGTTTTTACCCCTCGCTACTACTATGGCATAATCAAGCCAATCAGCACGGTATGCTAAAATTCATCACTGAGTGCTTTGATCTCAGTCTGCATAGTCACAAGTTCCTTAGGAGACATTTTCACAACATTTTTCTTCAGAAAATGCTCCTTTCTGTACTGAGCCTTCTTCACTTGCCTGGCCTTTTGAAATTTCCATTTTTCTTCATTTATGAAGGCCGTCAACATGTGAATTTGACCAGGCGTGAGGTTTGATTCAGGAAAAGGAGTATTGGGGTCCTTATGCCAAAGATCAATGAAATCAAGGATCTTCTTCGGATCTAGCAGAAGTGGGACTTCACTTCCTTTGGATCTAGCGGCCCTTGCTTGTTGATCTCTAATGATTTCAGCCAATTCTTCATCATCAGCTTCGTCTTCACTGGACGGTACTTGAAAGGCGACCTGCTTCTTGTGAGGAATTGGCCTTGTGCCTCATACAGCACTGGCCTTTGTCTTCAGCAAGGTCGGAGCTGTTGAAGACTGAGGAGGAACTGAAGAACTTGCAGAAACTCCTGAATCAATTGATATACCAGTGGTCCTTTGGCAAGAGGCAAGATGCGCAGGTGCCGAGGACATTGCAGTAGCGGGTGAGGATTTTGCAGTGGGGACTGGAGCTACTTTTGAGGAAGTAGCTTGAGGCTCAGGCCATGAGGGCTTTGAAGAGCTTGGTCGTGAGGGCATTGCAGCTGAGGAACTGGGCTTGTGAGCAAGCTTCTTTGGCATAGCCTTCTTGGGCTTGCTAGCAGAGGCCTCAGCAGCGGCAGCAGCAGAATCTTCATTGAATTTATTCACTGCTTCTTTTGCCATTTTGGCCAGTTTAGCTTGGCGCTTGGCCCATTCTTTTGGAAATTCCTCACCGGTTCTGGTGCTAGAGGGATTAGCTTCTTGTCCTGGAGCCAAAGGAGGTCTTGGGCATGGAGGGTTAACCGTGAATTTCTTCATGTACTTGGGAGTAACATAGCGATACTCCCTCCATTCTCTGGCCCACCTTCTTTCAACCCGCTGAATGCGCACTTTCCGCATATTTTTGTTCTCCTTGCCATGCTTGGCTTCACCTGGAGTGCAATAATCATCATATATGTCTTCAGGAATTTCAAAAGCAGTATTTGACTCTGGTCTATTTCCTTCCTTCTGAGGTCTTTTGCCTTCAGCCATTTTCTTCAACTGAGGATTTTGAACAATCAAATTTTCTGATGAGGTATGCAATTTGTCTTCGAGGAATGCTGCAAATAAGTTAAGTTGATGAGAACCTAGAGATTCAGCAGCGGACATGTGTACCTGTGAATAGAGTATAGGTGCGAGGAATTTGGAGAGGTCATATGCGTTCTCAGAAGTCTTTCAAAAGAATCAAGTTTGAGGAATTTGACCAGGGGTGTCTTGAGGAATTTCACTAAGCGGTCTTTGACTTAGGTTCCAGAGTTGTATAGATTGAAAATCCACACAATTGAGGAATCTTAAGAAAAACGTTGCTTAGATAAACAAATCATGAACAGATGCAAGTGTGGTGTTTAAGAGTGTGGAAGTTGAAGAATAAACACCTTTTGAAGATTTGGTGGAAATCATCAGAATCAACAAGGGCAGTAAAAATAGATTTTTATTTACCCTTGACGAAGAACACGACGAACTGGGAGTTCAAGTTGAGAAGTTCGTCCATTCAGATCCATAGCAATGATGACAATAGAAGTGGTGGTGGCAATGGTGCTGCCGACGATGACAACGGGAGCGCGTGAGGCCCATTTGAACTACGATGGTTTTTGGTCCAGTATGCGTTGGTGTTATTTTTTGAAATGAACATGTTCATTCGGTGCCTTTGGGCACAAATTGTGGCTATGTTTGATTTTTAGAAAAGGTGTTTTATTAACTCATAATAAAGCACCAAGGGGATACAAAACATCAAGAGCATACAACTGACCTCTGCATAGCTATGATGCACACATCCAACACGAACGTGCACATGCACACACACACAAAGGATCACCTCGACTAATAGCAAAGCCATAAAAGACCATCATTATGCCTATGCGGATCAAAAATAAAAATAAAAGGAGCAACATTGACCCTTGTCGAGCATTGCAACCAAAGACGTATGGTCCAGACGTGATATCCACACGGGATGTAAACCATGCACACACCAAGCAAATAGCCAGTCATAAAGCCATTGATCACAGGCCAAGAGAAGATGCCACCACCGAAATCGCTCCTCGGAGACAATTTGACAATCCCACGCTTTTCTCGCCAATGTGTGACAATGATAAATCTGGGCACCCTAGACAATAGACCATGAGCTATTACTATCCCGCTAAACCAGCGATTATGTTGTCACTATCCCGCCAAAGCAGCGATTATGACCCATGAATTGTGACGCCTCGTATTCATAACGTGACATCTCAACGAAGGATTGCCGCCACGCTCCGTCTCGATGCCTCAACCACCCAAAATAGGGCACGGATGAGACATGGAAGCGTCTACCATAGTGATAACCTGCCATCATCCACTGCCCCCTAACCAATGCAGCTCTAAAATGATGCTCCCGAGAGAGAAAAATGACACCATTGACGTTATCATTATGATCCAAAATCACCCGGACCTCAGGTTTCCCTAGATCAGCAGTCAAGTAGGCGAGAACGACATCGACAACGGCCTTCAAGAAGGTATGTGACCCCCAAAGGCGTCGCCGTCGTCAGCCCGACAAATATTCAAGCACAATTTTCGCCGTCCATCTCACCGCAGCCGAACAATCTGTCTTGCATCACGCCGACTGAGACGGAACCACACAAAGGGCCATGGCAGCCCCACAGCCGCCCGTGTCCAGATCCATAGCATCGCAGTCCAAATCTGATCGCATCCATCCTGCCCACACCATACCTCATCTGAACTGGGCCTAGCTCGAGCCAGCAGTAGACAACCGCGACCTATGAAGAGGACGACCACACCACGAAGGAGGGCGATGCACCACCACACACGCCTCAAAGAAGTCGAGTGCCTGCATGTAGTGTTGGAACACGAGACAAATTTTGAAACTGTGAACATTTTTTCAAATCCCCAAACATTTGTTAAAGCTTGTAAACAGATTTTGACAAAAAGCAAATATTTTTTGAAATTCGGAACAAACTGTTACATCCCAGAACATTTCTTTAATTCCCGAATAATTTTTGAAATGTTGAGAAAATTTGGAAACCAGATCATTTTTTTAAATCCCATTTTTTTTAATTGTGAACACTTTTTGAAAAGGATCATTCTTTGAATTTTCGAACAAATTGAGAAATAGCAATTTTTTAAAATTGTGAACAAATTTTAAGAAATGGTAATATTTTTTGAATTCCCATACAATTTTTTTTAAACCACAATCATTTTTTGAATTTTCGTGCTGAACATTTTGATATATTATACGTTTTTTCTGACATCGTATGCAAAAGTTTTAGCAGTTTTACATTTTCCATACACTTTTTGCAAAACATGTCCAAATTTAAGTTTTTAAATTTTCCTAACTAATAGATGTAGTAACATAACTACATCTCAAAGGATTTTAATTTTTTTGAAGTTTTTATCATTTTCTTTTGCTTCTTAGAAAACTGAAAAGGCAATCCACGGGGGTGGGGGGGGGGGGGTAGAGTTTGAAAATGGGACCTTTAGTTCCAGTTTGAGACACGAACCGGGACTAAAGGGCATCGCACCCTTTAGTCCCTTTTTCGTGTCTCAAACCGGGACTAAATGTCTAATCTTTAGTCCCGGTTTGAGATACGAACCGGGACTAAAGGGTATCGCACCGTTTAGTCCCAGTTCGTGTCTCAAACCATGGGTTCCATCCATCAGAGATCTGGCCATCGTCATGGACGGTGCTCTATTGGATCTTCCTCTCCTGCCAGCAGCGGAGGAGGAGGAGGAGGAGGAGGAAGGAGGGGCAGCGGAGGAGGAGGAGCAGGAAGGAGGGGATACGGTGGAAGAGGAGGTCGCCGGATTTGAGGGAGACGTCGCGGAACAGGGATGAGGGAGAGGAGAGGAGATGGGGATTATAGGGCTGTTAAAAAACCAAGTACTCAGTAGTAGCGCGGGTTTTTACCCCTCGCTACTACTATGTCATAATCCAGCCAATCGGCACGGTATGCGTCAAATTCATCACTGAGTGCTTTGATCTAAGTCTGCATAGTCACAAGTTCCTTAGGAGACGTTTTCACAACATTTTTCTTCAGAAAACGCTCCTTTCTGTACTGAGCCTTCTTCACTTGCCTGGCCATTTCAAATTTCCATTTTTCTTCATTTATGAAGGACGTCAACATGTGACTTTGACCAGGCGTGAGGTTTGATTCAGGCAAAGGAGTGTTGGGGTCCTTATGCCAAATATCAATGAAATCATGGATCTTCTTCAGATCTAGAAGAAGTGGCACTTCACTTCCTTTGGCTCTAGCAGCCCTTGCTTGTCGATCTCTGATGATTTCAACCAATTCTTCATCATCAGCTTCGTCTTCACTTGACGGTACTTGAAAGGCGACCTGCTTCTTGTGAGGACTTGGCCTTGTGCCTCGTCCAGCAGTGGCATTTGTCTTCAGCAAGGTCGGAGTTGTTGAAGACTGAGGAAGAACTAAAGAACTTGCAGAAACTCCTGAATCAATTGATATACCAGTGGTCCTTTGGCAAGAGGCGAGATGCGCAGGTGCCGAGGACTTTGCAGTAGCAGGTGAGGATTTTGCAGTGGGGACTGGAGCTGCTTTTGAGGAAGTAGCTTGAGGCTCATGCCGTGAGGGCTTTGAAGAGCTTGGTCGTGAGGGCATTGCAGCTGAGGAACTGGGCTTGTGAGCAGGCTTCTTTGGCATAGCCTTCTTGGGCTTGCTAGCAGAGGCCTCAGCAGAATCTTCATTGAATTTCTTCGCTGCTTCTTTTGCCATTTTGGCCAGTTTAGCTTGGCGCTTGGCCCATTCTTTTGGAAATTCCTCACCTGTTCTGATGCTAGAGGGATTAGCTTCTTGGCCTGGAGCCAAAGGAGGTCTTGGGCATGGAGGGTTAACCGCGAATTTCTTCATGTACTTGGGAGTAACATAGCGATACTCCCTCCATTCTCTGGCCCACCTTCTTCCAACCCGCTGAATGCACACTTTGCATAGATTTTTGTTCTCCTTGCCATGCTTGGCTTCATCGGGAGTGCAATAATCATCATATATGTCTTCAGGGATTTCAAAACCTGTATTTGACTCTGGTCTCTTTCCTCCCTTCTGAGGTCTTTTGCCTTCAACCATTTTCTTCAACTGAGGATTTTGAACAATCGAATTTTCTGATGAGGTATCCAATATTTTCTTCGAGGAACGCTGCAAATGAGTTAAGTTGATGAGAACCTAGAGATTCAACAGCGGACATGTGTACCTGTGAATAGAGTATAGGTGCGAGGAATTTGGAGAGGTCATATGTGATCTCATAAGTTTTTCAAAAGAATCAAGTTTGAGGAATTTGACCAAGGGTGTCTTGAGGAATTTCACTAAGCGGACTTTGACTTAGGTTCCAGAGTTGTATAGATTGAAAGTCCACACAATTGAGGAATCTTAAAAAAACGTTCCTTAGAGAAACAAATCATGAACAGATGCAAGTGTGGTGTTTAAGAGTGTGGAAGTTGAAGAATAAACACCTTTTGAAGATTTTGTGGAAATCATCAGAATCAACAAGGGCAGTAAAAATAGATTTTTATTTACCCTTGACAAAGAACACGATGAACTGGAAGTTGAAGTTGAGAAGTTCGTCCGTTCAGATCCATAGCAATGATGACAACGGAAGTGGTGGTGGCAATGGTGCTGCCGACAATGACAACGGGAGTGTGTGAGGCCCATTTGAACTACGATGGTTTTTGGTCCACCATGTGTTGGTGTTAGTTTTTGAAATGAACTTGTTCATTCGGTGCCTTTGGGCACAAATTGTGGCTATGTTTGATTTTAAAAAAAGGTGTTTTTATTAACTCCTAATAAAGCATCAAGGGGATACAAACATCAAGAGCATACAACTGACCTCTGCATAGCTATGACGCACACATCCAACACGAACGTGCACATGCACACGCACACACACACAAAGGATCACCTCGACTAATACCAAAGCCATAAAAGACCATCACTATGCCTATGCGGATCAAAAATAAAAATAAAAGGAGCAACATTGACCCTTGTCGAGCAGCTGCAACCAGCACGTATGGTCCAGATGTGATATCCACACGAGATGTAAACCACGCACACACCAAGCAAATAGCCAGTCATAAAGCCATTGATCGCAGGCCAAGAGAAGATGCCACCACCGAAATCGCTCCTCGGAGACAATTCGACAATCCCACGCTTTTATCGCGAGTGTCTGACAATGATAAATCTGGGCACCCTAGACAATAGACCATGAGCTATTACTATCCCGCTAAACCAGCGATTATGTTGTCACTATCCCGCCAAAGCAGCGATTATGACCCATGAATTGCGACGCCTCGTATTCATAATGTGACATCTCAATGAAGGATTGCCGCCACGCTCCGTCTCGATGCCTCAACCACCCAAAACAGGGCACGAATGAGACATGGAAGCGTCTACCGTAGTGCAAACCTGCCATCATCCACTGCCCCCCTAACCAATGCAGCTCTAAAATGATGCTCCCGAGAGAGAAAAATGACGCCATTGACGTCATCATTATGATCCAAGATCACCCGGACTTCGGGTTTCCCTAGATCAGCAGTCAGGTAGGCGAGAACGACATCGACAACGGCCTTCAACAAGGTATGCGACCCCCAAAGGCGTCGCCATCGTCAGACCGACAAATATTCAAGCACAATTTTCGCCATCCATCTTGCCGCAACCGAACAGTCCGTCTTGCATCACGCTGATCGAGACGGAACCACACAAAGGGCAATGGCAGCCCCACAGCCGCCCGTGTCCAGATCCATAGCATCGCAGTCCAAATCTGATTGCATCCATCCTGCCCACACCATACCTCATCTGAAATGGGCCTAGCTCGAGCCAGCAGTAGACAACCGCGACCTCCGAAGAGGACGACCACGCCGCAAAGGAGGGTGATGCACCACCACACACGCCTCGAAGAAGTCGAGTGCCTGCATGTAGTGTTGGAACACGACACAATTTTTGAAACTGTGAACATTTTTTCAAATCCCCAAACATTAAAGCTTGTAAACAGATTTTGAAAAAAGAAAATATTTTTTGAAATTCGGAACAAACTGTTACATCCCCGAACATTTCTTTAATTCCTGAATATTTTTTGAAATGTTGAGCAAATTTGGAAACCAACAATTTTTTAAATCCCTTTTTTTAATTGTGAACAACTTTTGAAAATCAGGATCATTCTTTGAATTTTCGAACAAATTATGAAATTGCAGTTTTTTAAAATTGTGAACAAATTTTAAGAAACGGTAATATTTTTCGAATTCCCATACAAATTTGTTAAACCACAATCATTTTTTGAATATTCGTGCTGAACATTTTGATATATTATACGTTTTTTTCTGACATCGTATGCAAAAGTTATAGCTGTTTTAAATTTTCCCTACACTTTTTGCAAAACATGTCCAATTTGAAGTTTTAAATTTTCCTAACTAGTAGATGTAGTAACATAACTACATCTCGAAGGATTTTAATTTTTGAAGTTTTTATCATTTTCTTTTGCTTTCTACAAAACTGAAAAGGCGATCCACAGGTGGGGTAGAGTTTGAAAATGGGACCTTTAGTTCCGGTTTGAGACACGAACCGGGAATAAAGGGCATCGCACCCTTTAGTCCCGGTTCGTGTCTCAAACCGGGACTAAATGTCTAATCTTTAGTCCCGGTTTGAGATACGAACCGGGACTAAAGGGTATCGCACCATTTAGTCCCGGTTCGTGTCTCAAACCATGGGTTGCATCCATCAGAGATCTGGCCATCGTCATGGACGGCGCTCTGTTGGATCTTCCTCTCCTTCCAGCAGCGGAGGAGGAGGAGGAAGGAAGGAGGGGCAGTGAAGGAGGAGGAGGAGGAGGAAGGAGGGGCTACGGTGGAAGAGGAGGTCCCCGGATTTGAGGGAGACGTCACGGAAGAGGGACGAGGGAGAGGAGAGGAGATGGGGATTTCAGGGGTGTTAAAAAACCCAGTACTTAGTAGTAGTGCGGGTTTTTACCCCTCTCTACTACTATGGCATGTCCCGGAGGGGCACGTTGAGACCGCTTAGTAGTAGCGAGGGGTAAGAACGCGCGCTACTACTATCAACTTAGTAGTAGCGCGGGTTTATAACCCTCGCTACTACTATGGCATGTCCCGAGGGCACGGTAGAGACCGCTTAATAGTAGCGAGGGTTAAAAACCAGCGGTACTACTATCAACTTAGCAGTAGCGAGGGTTAAAAACCCGCATTACTACTATGGCATGTCCCAGGGGGCACGGTAGAGACCGCTTAGTAGTAGCGAGGGTTAAAAACCAGCGCTACTACTATGAACTTAGTAGTAGCGAGGGTTAAAAACCTGCGCTACTAGTAAGTAGCAGTAGCGAGGGGTGTAAACCTGTGTTGCTAGTAAGCGTCTGTGTATAAGCTTTTCCCTAGTAGTGAACTGCCATCTAGCTCTGCACTTGATTCTCCTTCTGTTTTGAGTAAACTTGCGACACCTAAACCTGCTTCTTCTATTAATTTTGATATGTCGCTTGTTATTGATGATGCCACTTCTGCTATGCGTAATACTTATGATGAAACTACTTCTATGCTTGATAATATTGTGCCACTAGGTGAATTTATTTATGAACAACTTGCTAGGACTAGAGACAATGAAATTATTGAACCTGATAATATTGATGAAAGTGATGATGAAGATTCTCCCCCTAGATATGAATTGCCTGTTGTGCCTGAGGGTTATGTTATGGATGAAGAAACTGCTAGAGATTTTCTTGCTTGCAATGATAGATCTGATCTTAAGAAATTATTAGCTAAGCTGAAAGAAAAGTCTTTGAATGCTAGAATTAAATATGACCCTGCTTTTGCTACTTCACCTATATGTATTACTGATAAGGATTATGATTTCTCTGTTGATCCTGAGATAATTACCTTGGCTGAATCCGATTCTTTTCATGGCTATGAATCTGAAACTGTTGTGGCACATCTTACTAAATTAAATGATATAGACACCCTATTCACTCATGAGGAAAAAGTTCGTTACTACTATATCCTTAAGTTATTTTCGTTTTCATTAAAGGGTGATGCTAAGACATGGTTTAATTCTCTTGATCCTGGTTGCATGCGTAGTCCCCAGGATATGATTTATTACTTCTCTTCTAAATATTTCCCCGCTCATAAGAAACAAGCTGCCTTAAGGGAAATATATAATTTTGTGCAAATTGAAGAAGAGAGTCTCCCACAAGCTTGGGGGAGGCTTCTCCAATTACTTAATGCTTTGCCTGATCATCGTCTTAAGAAAAATGAAATACTTGATATCTTTTATAATGGACTAACCGATGCTTCCAGAGACCACCTGGATAGTTGTGCTCGTTGTGTTTTCAGGGAAAGAACTGTTAATCAAGCTGAATTGTTATTGAATAATATGTTGACTAATGAAAACAATTGGACACTTCCTGAACCAACTCCTAAGCCAACTCCGAAGAAAAGGGGTATTCTATTTCTCAGTCATGAAGATATGCAAGAGGCAAAGAAATCTATGAAAGAAAAGGGTAGTAAAGCTGAAGATATTAAGAATTTACCACCTATTGAAGAAATACATGGTCTTGATAACCCGACACAGGTAGTAAAGGTAAATTCTCTCTATAGATTTGATGAAGGTGATATTCCTCGTTATAAGTCTGCTAGCCAATGCTTGGATGAGTTTGATAATTTTATTATTAAAAAAGAAAACTTCAATGCTTATGTTGGTAGACAATTGAAACGCGATGCTTATATGATTGAACACTTGAGTGATTATATGTCTAGAGTTAAAGGTGAACTTAAACTCATTAGTAAACATGCTTCTATGGTTACCACTCAAGTAGAACAAGTGCTTAAAGCTCAAAATGATTTGCTCAATGAATTAAATAATAAGAAAAATGATAATGCTGTTAGAGTTATGACTAGAGGGGGTAAAATTACTCAGGAACCTTTGTATCCTGAGGGCCACCCTAAGAGAATTGAGCAAGATTCTCAGAGAACTAATGTTGATGCACCTAGTCCTTCTAAGAGGAAGAAAAAGAAAAACGATAGGACTTTGCATGCTTCTAGTGAACCTGTTGTTGACCCACCTGAGAATCCCAATGATATTTCTATCTCGATCTTTGAAACACAATCTGGTAATGAACATGAACCTAGTGATAATGTTAATGATGATGTTCATGTTGATGCTCAACCTAGCAATAACAATGATGTAGAAATTGAACCTGCCGTTGATCTTGATAACCCACAATCAAAGAATCAATGTTATGATAAGAGAGACTTCGTTGCTAGGAAGCACGGTAAAGAAAGAGAACCATGGGTTCAGAAACCCATGCCTTTTCCTCCTAAACCATCCAAGAAAAAGGCTGATGAGGATTTTGAGCTTTTGCTGAAATGATTAGACATATCTCTTTACGTATGTGTTTGACTGATATGCTTAAAATGAATCCTTATGCTAAGTATATGAAAGATATTTTTACAAATAAAAGAAAGATACCGGAAGCTGAAATTTCCTAATTATACTTTTAAAGGTGGAATACCTAAGAAACTAGGAGATCCAGGAGTACCGACTATACCTTGCTCCATTAAAAGAAACTATGTTAAAACTGCTTTATGTGATGTTGGAGCCGGTGTTAGTGCTATGCCTCTCTCTTTATATTGTAGACTTGATTTGAATAAGTTGACACCTACTGAAATATCTTTGCAAATGGCCGATAAATCAACTGCTATAACTGTCGATATTTGTGAGGATGTGCCTGTTGTGGTTGCAAATGTTACTATTTTAACGGACTTTGTTATTCTTGATATTCCCGAGGACAATAGTATGTTGATTATCCTTGGTAGACCCTTTTTGAATACTGCAGGGGCTGTTATTGCTTGCAACAAAGGCACTGTCACTTTTCATGTTAACGGTAATGAGCATATGGTACATTTTCCGAGGAAACAACCTCAAGTCCACAGTATTAATTCTATTGGAAAAATTCCAACTATCACTATTGGAGCTTTTGAATTTCCTCTTCCTACTGTCAAGAGGAAATATGATATTCTTATTGTTGGGGACATGCATATCACCGTTGAGGTAACTTAGTGCTATTCGAAAATTCTCCGGTTTCATGCGATTTGGAATGAGTTTGTTAACAAGACTTGATCAACCTTGTTAGTGGATTCCTTTTGATGAGCATGAGATGGATGAAGTTAGAAAGCACAACTCTCTCACCCTCCTTTTACTTTCTGTTATTTAGATTAAAGAAAGCAAAAATAGTATTTTCTGTCTGTTTTCTGAATTATCCTTGCAATAAAAAAATACCCCGAAAATAAAGGTTCTCCAAATGTCCCGAAACTGAAATAGGATTTTTTTCTAGAATATTTAAGAATATCTGGCACCGAGAACACAACAGAGGGAGCCACCACCTGGCCATGAGGGTCCAGGGCGCGCCCACCTCCCTAGGCGCGCCCCCTACCTCGTGGGCCCCACGTGGCCCCCTCCACTTATTCTAACACCCACACACTTCGTCTTCCTCCAGAAAAAATCACCACACAGCTCAAACTCGTGTTCTAGCTCATTTTGCTACGATTTTCGATCTCCTTGCTCAAAGCTCCACTCACAAAACTGTTTTGGGGGATTGTTCTTCGGTATGTGACTCCCCCAACGGTCCAATTAGTTTTTGTTCTAGTGCTTTATTCTTTGCAAAAATTTTCTGCTAAGGTGGCCCTGTTCTTGAGCTTGCATGTCAAATTTATATGGTCAAAAGTAGTTTTAATGCATGATATAGTCTCTAGGCACTTTTGGGAGTAGTTGCTATCAATTTTGTTGAGTTTGGTTTACTTTTATTTTGAGTCACTAAAAATTTCAGAAATTTTTTAGAGGAAGAAATATGTTCAGGAAAATGTACCAAGGTGGTTCCTCAAAGAAGCAGCCACCTAGGCTCGCGATATGTGAGCCGGACTATGAACTACCAAGAGAAGCTCAAGTGCGGCCTTGTGAATGGTCGTCAGAAGATTTTATGGTCCAAGTAGGCATTAAGGAGGAATTTGATGCATATGTGCGTAACGCTGAACTTGAGGGCTTCGTGTCAGATAAGTGCCCCCAAATTTACATCATCACGCAATTCTCACACTGTCCTATTTGATCTTTATGATAAATCTTATACCATTGACTTAGAAGATTTTAATACTGCTTGTAAACTCCAGCTATGGGGTAATGCTAATGAACCTCGCAAATCTGAATATAAAGACTTTCTTGCTAGTATAACTGTGAGGGAATCTAGAGAAATCACGCAAGCTACCATAGGGAGCATCCATTTTTCTGCCATACATTATTTTGCTCTCTTTATAGGTAGATGTATTAACGGTAAAGATGAAGCCTGTCACATGTGTGTCCCTGATCTTAGTGTTCTCAAGAGTGCTGTATTAGGAGATAAACAATATAACTTGGGGGCCATTGTTGCATGTAGGTTGCATCATAACAGTATTAGCGGAGATTTGTTTGGTGGAATTCATGCAACCCGTGTAGCTAATTTTCTTGAGGTACCCATTCGTGAAAATGATATGGAGTTGCCTCCTGCTTATTTAGATTTTAATGTTATGGTTCATCATCAGTTTATTGAGAGGAATGAACAGTCCCTCCAATACCGACTAATATTTGACAGGCGTCGCGCTGTCCATATTGCTCTCCCTGCTCCTACTTTCTTTGACTTTCAGGCAAAAGGGAGATACGTCATAACCAGGGAGGAGGCGAGCGAGTATGAGAGGAGGACGGAAGCAGCTCGCCTCCAAGCTGCAGCTCATGAGGCAATAGCCGCTGCATCTCAGTACGATCCCAGTTATAACTTTGGATACCCGCCAGGCCAGCCGTGGGACTAGACCAACTTAGGCCAAAAGCCTAAGCTTGGGGGAGTACGTATTTCTCACCGACATTACATTCATGTTCGCACATTCATTCTAGATGTCGGTGCTCATACTTTTTCATTGTACTATCCATGCTAGTTTATTTTCTTTTCTAAGCTTTCTTCTTGTGTGTTTCAAAAACCTTAAGAAAACCAAAAAAAATAGTTGTAGCTTTTAGCTACTTTACTTTCCATGCTTGTAGTAGTAGTAATTAAAAGAAAACCCAAAAAGATTTCTCGTTCTTCTTTTGCTTGTTGGGAGCTTTCCCGTGTAAATAGTTTTATTTCTTTTCTTTTCTTTGGGGGTCGAGAGGAGAAGACCATGATGAAAATGTTGAGGGATCTCATATGCATTATTGTTGATTTAACCAAGAGCTCATATTACCTTGTCTTCTCCCTCATATTAAATGCTTGCAAATTCCAGCTTAGTCCAACGCACGTGCACTATTACTATTATCCACATCGTTCAGTCGTGCGAGTGAAAGGCAATAATGACGATATATGATGGACTGATTGAGATGAGAGAAGCTGGTATGAACTCGACCTATCTTGTTTTTGTAAATATGATTAGTTCATCATTCCTGATTCATCCTATTATGAATGAAACATGTTTGCAATGACAATTAGAGATTATAGTTGCTTATGCCATGCTTAATCAGCTAGGAGTTTATAATGGTTTACCTTATGTACAACATGCTATTAAAATGGTTGTGATGTGGTATGATAGGGTGGTATCCTCCTTTGAACGATTCGAGTGGCTTGACTTGGCACATGTTCACACATGTAGTTGAAACAAAATCAACATAGCCTCCACAATATTTATGTTCATGGTGAATTATATCCTACTCATGCTTGCACTCAATGTTGATTAATCTTAATGCATGTTCATGACTGTTGTCGCTCTCTAGTTGGTCGCTTCCCAGTCTTTTTCTAGCCTTCACTTGTACTAAGCGGGAATACTGCTTGTGCATCCACTTCCATAAACCCCAAAGTTATTCCATATGAGTCCATCATACCTTCCTATATGCGGTATCTACCTGCCGTTCCAAGTAAATTTGTATGTGCCAAACTCTAAACCTTCAAATGAAATTCTGTTTTATATGCTCGAATAGCTCATGTATCAACTAGGGCTGTCTATATCTTCCATGCTAGGTGGGTTATTCTCAAGATGAGTGGACTCCGCTCATCATTCATGAGAAAATGGCCGGTAACCAGTATTCCCAGTCCCATGCTCAAATCAAATCAAATTAATTGCAAACAAAACTCCCCCAGGATTGTTGTTAGTCGGAGGCACCCGTTGTTTCGCACAAGCCATGGATTGATGTTTGTTGGTGGAGGGGACTATAAACTTTACCATTTTGTTTGGGACCCGCCTATAATGTAGCATGGAAGATATCGAGATCTCTTGGTTGTTATGTTGACAATGAAAGTATGCCGCTCAAAATATTATTTATCTCTATTTCAAAACTCGAGCTCTGGCACCTCTACAAATCCCTGCTTCCCTCTGCGAAGGGCCTATCTATTTACTTTTATGTTGAGTCATCATCATCTTATTAAAAAGCACCAGTTGGAGAGCACCGCTATCATTTGCATGCATTGCTATTAATTTATATTGAGTATGACTGTGACTGGATCTCTTTTACCATGAATTACAATGTCTAGTCAGTCCTTGATCTTCGGAGGTGCTCTGCATTTATGTTTTGCGGTCTCAGAAAGGGCTAGCGAGATACCATCTTGTTATATCATATTATGAGTGTTTTGAGAAAATGTTGTCATCCGAGATTTATTATTATTGCTCGCTAGTTGATTATGCCATTGATATGAGTAAACATGAGACCTATATGTTATTGTGAATGTGGTTAGTTCATAATCTTTGCTGAAAACTTGAATGCTGGCTTTACATATTTACAACAAGAAGAGCAAACAGAGTTTGTAAAAGTTTTTCTTTATCACTTTCAGTTTGTCAACTGAATTGCTTGAGGACAAGCAAAGGTTTAAACTTGGGGGAGTTGATACGTCTCCATCGTATCTACTTTTCCAAACACTTTTGCCCTTGTTTTGGACTCTAACTTGCATGATTTGAATGGAACTAACCCGGACTCACACTGTTTTCAGCAGAATTGCCATGGTGTTACTTTTGTGCAGAAATACAAGTTCTCAGAATGACCTGAAATTTCACGGAGAATATTTTTGGAATTTATAAAAAATACTAGCGAAAGAATCAACACCAGGGGGGGCCACACCCTGTCCACGAGGGTGGGGGCGCGCCTGCCCTCCCTGGGCGCGCCCCCTGTCTCGTGGGCCCCCTGAGGCTCCACCGACCTCAACTCCAACTCCATATATTCACGTTCGGGGAGAAAAAAACAAAGAGAAGGATTCATCGCGTTTTACGATACGGAGCCGCCGCCAAGCCCTAGTTTCTCTCGGGAGGGCTGATCTAGAGTCCGTTCGAGCTCCGGAGAGGGGAATCCGTCGCCGTCATCGTCATCAACCATCCTCCATCACCAATTTCATGATGCTCACCGCCGTGCGTGAGTAATCCCATCGCAGGCTTGCTGGACGGTGATGGGTTGGATGAGATTTACCATGTAATCGAGTTAGTTTTGTTAGGGTTTGTTCCCTAGTATCCATCATGTTCTAAAATTGATGTTGCTATGACTTTGCTATGCTTAATGCTTGTCACTAGGGCCCGAGTGCCATGATTTCAGATGTGAACCTATTATGTTTTCATGAATATATGCGAGTTCTTGATCCTATCTTGCAAGTCAATAGTCACCTGCTATGTGTTATGATCCGGCAACCCCGAAGTGACAATAATCGGGACCACTCCCGGTGATGACCGTAGTTTGAGGAGTTCATGTATTCACTAAGTGTTAATGCTTTGGTGCGGTACTCTAGTAAAAGGAGGTCTTAATATCCTTTAGTTTCCAATAGGACCCCGCTGCCACGGGAGGGTAGGACAAAAGATGCCATGCAAATTCTTTTCCATAATCACGTATGACTATATTCGGAATACAATGCCTACATTACATTGATGAACTGGAGCTAGTTTTGTGTCACCCTATGTTATAACTATTGCATGAGGAATCGCATCCGACATAATTATCCATCACTGATCTAATGCCTACGAGCTTTTCACATATTGATCTTTGCTTAGTTACTTTACCATTGCCACTGTTACAATTACTACAAAGTTGCTACTGTTACTTTTGCCACTGTTACCGTTACTTCCATACTACTTTGCTACTAAATACTTTGTTGCAGATATTAAGGTATCCAGGTGTGGTTGAATTGACAACTCAACTGCTAATACTTGAGAATATTCTTTGGCTCCCCTTGTGTTGAATCAATAAATTTGGGTTGAATACTCTACCCTCGAAGACTGTTGCGATCCCCTATACTTGTGGGCTATCAATAATTCAGGTTCCCAATTCTGATCTGATGACCGGGGGCGTAGCTGTCGATCTGCTCAAGGCGACCAACTGAATCGGCGCGCAGAGCGAAGCCGCCGAACACAAAATGTTGACCGGGGAGGAAGGTCTTCCCGAAAACAGCATCATTGTTGATGATCAAACGAGCCATCGATCCTTTTGCCGACGACACAGTGGAATTCTCAATGAAAGCACCAATGTCGGTGTCAAAACCGGCCGATCTCGGGTAGGGGCGAATCAGGCGTCGAGGATCAAAGGTAACAGGAGACGGGGGACACGATGTTTACCCAGGTTCGGGCCCTCTTAATGGAGGTAATACCCTACTTCCTTCTTGATTGACTTTGATGAGTATAGGGGTTACAAGAGTTGATCTACCTCGAGATGGTAATGGCTAAACCCTAGATGTCTAGCCCGTATGATTGAGATAGCCTCTACGGACTAACCCCTCCGGTTTATATAGACACCAGAGGGGCCTAGGGTTGTACAGAGTCGGTTTAAAGAGAAAGGAAACTACACATCCAGACGTCAAGCTTGCCATCCACGTAAAGGAGAGTCCCGTCCGGACACGGGGGAAGACCTTCTATCTTGTATCTTCACGGCCCATCAGTCCGGCCCATATCGCATAGCCCGAACACCCGAGGACCCCATAATCTAGGACTCCCTCAGTGCCCAGCCAATCAACACGGTATGCGTCAAATTCATCACTGAGTGCTTTGATCTCAATCTGCATAGTCACAAGTTCCTTAGGAGACATTTTCACAACATTTTTCTTCAGAAAACGCTCCTTTCTGTACTAAGCCTTCTTCACTTGCCTGGCCTTTTCAAATTTCCATTTTTCTTCATTTATGAAGGCCGTCAACATGTGACTTTCACCAGGCGTGAGGTTTGATTCAGGCAAAGGAGTGTTGGGGTCCTTATGCCAAAGATCAATGAAATCAAGGATCTTCTTCGGATCTAGCAGAAGTGGCACTTCACTTCCTTTGGCTCTAGCGGCCCTTGCTTGTCGATCTCTGATGATTTCAGCCAATTCTTCATCATCAGCTTCGTCTTCACTGGACGGTACTTGAAAGGCGACCTGCTTCTTGTGAGGATTTGGCCTTATGCCTCGTCCAGCAGTGGCCTTTGTCTTCAGCAAGGTCGGAGTTGTTGAAGACTGAGGAGGAACTGAAGAACTTGCAGAAACTCCTGAATCAATTGATATACCAGTGGTCCTTTGGCAAGAGGCGAGATGCGCAGGTGCCGAGGACTTTGCAGTAGCGGGTGAGGATTTTGTAGATGGGACTGGAGCTGCTTTTGAGGAAGTAGCTTGAGGCTTAGGCCGTGAGGGCTTTGAAGAGCTTGGTCGTGAGGGCATTGCAGCTGAGGAACTGGGCTTGTGAGCGGGCTTCTTTGGCATAGCCTTCTTGGGCTTGCTAGCAAAGGCCTCAGCAGCGGCAGCAGCAGAATCTTCATTGAATTTCTTCACTGCTTCTTTTGCCATTTTGGCCAGTTTAGCTTGGCGCTTGGCCCATTCTTTTGGAAATTCCTCACCTCTTCTGATGATAGAGGGATTAGCTTCTTGGCCTGGAGCCAAAGGAGGTCTTGGGCATGGAGGGTTAACCGCGAATTTCTTCATGTACTTGGGAGTAACATAGCGATACTCCCTCCATTCTCTGGCCCACCTTCTTCCAACCCGCTGAATGTGCACTTTGCGCAGATTTTTGTTCTCCTTTCCATGATTGGCTTCGTCAGGAGTGAAATAATCATCATATATGTCTTCAGGGATTTCAAAAGCAGTATTTGACTCTGGTCTCTTTCCTCCCTTCTGAGGTCTTTTCCCTTCAGCCATTTTCTTCAACTGAGGATTTTGAACAATCTAATTTTCTGATGAGGTATGCAATATTTTCTTCGAGGAACGCTGCAAATGAGTTAAGTTGATGAGAACCTAGAGATTCAGCAGCGGACATGTGTACCTGTGAATAGAGTATAGGTGCGAGGAATTTGGAGAGGTCATATGAGTTCTCATAAGTTTTTCAAAAGAATCAAGTTTGAGGAATTTGACCAGGGGTGTCTTGAGGAATTTCACTAAGCGGTCTTTGACTTAGGTTCCAGAGTTGTATAGATTGAAAGTCCACACAATTGAGGAATCTTAAAAGAAATGTTGCTTAGATAAACAAATCATGAACAGATGCAAGTGTGGTGTTTAAGAGTGTGGAAGTTGAAGAATAAACACATTTTGAAGATTTTGTGGAAATCGTCAGAATCAACAAGGGCAGTAAAAATAGATTTTTATTTACCCTTGACGAAGAACACGACAAACTTGGAGTTGAAGTTGAGAAGTTCATCCGTTCAGATCCATAGCAATGATGACAACGGAGGTGGTGGTGGCAATGGTGTTGCCGACGATGACAACGGTAGTGTGTGAGGCCCATTTGAACTACGATGGTTTTTGGTCCACCATGTGTTGGTGTTATTTTTTGAAATTAACTTGTTCATTCGGTGCCTTTGGGCACAAATTGTGGCCATGTTTGATTTTTTAAAAAGGTGTTATTATTAACTCCTAATAAAGCATCAAGGGGATACAAAACATCAAGAGCATACAACTGACCTCTGCATAGCTATGACGCACACATCCAACATGAACGTGCACATGCACACACACACACAAAGGATCACCTCGACTAATAGCAAAGCCATAAAAGACCATCACTATGCCTATGCGGGTCAAAAATAAAAATAAAAGGAGCAACATTGACCCTTGTCGAGCAGCTGCAACCAGCACGTATGGTCCAGACGTGATATCCACACGGGATGTAAACCATGCACACACCAAGCAAATAGCCAGTCATAAAGCCATTGATCGCAGGCCAAGAGAAGATGCCACCACCGATATCGCTCCTCGGGTACAATTCGACAATCCCACGCTTTTCTCGCCAGTGTCTAACAATGATAAATCTAGGCACCCTAGACAATAGACCATGAGCTATTACTATCCCGCTAAACCAGTGATTATATTGTCACTATCTCGCCAAAGCAGCGATCATGACCCATGAATTGCAACGCCTCGTATTCATAACGTGACATCTCAACGAAGGATTGCCGCCACCCGCCGCCACGCTCCGTCTCGATGCCTCAACCACCCAAAACAGAGCACGGATGAGACATGGAAGCGTCTACCGTAGTGCAAACCTGCCATCATCCACTGCCCCTCTAACCAATGCAGCTCTAAAAGCGATGCTCCCGAAAGAGAAAAATGACACCATTGACGTCATCATTATAATCCAAGATCACCCGGACCTCGGGTTTCCCTAGATCAGCAGTCAGGTAGGCGAAAACGACATCGACAATGGCCTTCAACAAGGTATGCGACCCCCAAAGGCGTCGTCGTCGTCAGCCCGACAAATATTCAAGCACAATTTTCGCAGTCCATCTCGCCGCAGCCGAACAATCCGTCTTGCATCACGCCGACCGAGACGGAACCACACAAAGGGCCATGGCAGCCCCACAGCCGCCCGTGTCCAGATCCATATCATCGCAGTCCAAATCTGATCGCATCCATCCTGCCCACACCACACCTCATCTGAACTGGGCCTAGCTCGAGCCAGCAGTAGACAACCGCGACCTCCGGAGAGGACGACCACGCCGCGAAGGAGGGTGATGCACCACCACACACGCCTCGAAGAAGTCGAGTGCCTGCATGTAGTGTTGGAACACGACACAAATTTTGAAACTGTGAACATTTTTTCAAATCCCCAAACATTTGTTAAAGCTTGTAAACAGATTTTGAAAAAAGCAAATATTTTTTGAAATTCGGAACAAACTGTTACATCCCCGAACATTTCTTTAATTCCTGAATATTTTTTGAAATGTTGAGCGAATTTGGAAACCAGATCATTTTTTAAATCCCATTATTTTTATTGTGAACAACTTTTGAAAATCAGGATCATTCTTTGAATTTTTGAACAAATTATGAAATTGCGATTTTTTAAAATTGTGAACAAATTTTAAGAAACGGTAATATTTTTCGAATTCCAAAACAAATATTTTTAAACCACAATTATTTTTTGAATTTTTAAACAAATTTTGAAAAATGAAAGAAATTTAGAAATTTCAAACAATAGTTTTTTAGAATGTTTAAAATTTCTAAAAGCATTTTTTAGAAAAAGAAACATAAATTCATAAAAAGAAAGACAAAAATGAAAAGGAAAGAAAAAAGGAAAAAAATAAGAAAAATAAAATATAATATAAAAACTAAAATAAAAACTAGTAAAAAAACAGTTCAGGAACCTTCTGGAAGGTTACCAACACCGGCCAGGAAAAAGGTTGCCAAAACCGGCGTCCAGTCTCCAGTACACGTTCTTTATTCACGAAATGGACTGGCCCAATGCAGCTAGGCTGTGCGAAACGAATGTGTAACACTGGGCCGTGGAAGCATTGCTGCCGTGGTGTTCTTACCGGGCCAGATGAAGCCCAAACGAACGAGGGGCGCATAGGCTGTTTGCCCGAGTGTAGCATGGACTTTCTCCGTTGGTTCTTTGGTTTAGTACCACCTCGCTGGCCGAGAGCCAAGAGAGGGTAGACAAAGCTATAAGAGGAGGGGGAGGGGGACTCTACAAATCATACCTTTCTCGGCCTTTTGGCTAAGATCAAGTGTAGTATCTGTTCTTATCAGTTTAATATCTGATATGTGGGCCATGTGCTCACAACGATATTAAATTTATTTTTTATGGGGGAGGGTCCACAACAGTGGCTTGCCATTGGGGCCCTTGGGTGTCACCTGGGCGTTGCACTACAGCCCAGGCAGGCGCACCCCAACTAAAACTAATTTGAAAGTTTAAATTTCCCCCTAAAACTTGTTCATAATCTTGCTGTACCAAGCCTAAAACGCCTGTTTTACCTGGCCGGTTGCAACTAAATCGCCATTCTGGCAGTCACTGAGTTCCTGAAAGAGCAAAGGTAAGAAAGTGAGCCCTGAACGCTGTTAGCGTACTTTGGCTCTATCATTTCTTTCCCTCAGCTACTCTGCAGGAAAATTCACCAGCGGCTACAGGGATTCGACGATCACTCTGTACACTATATTCCTTGTTTCCCACTTGTGTCGCGTACCCTGTGTTGAAGGTCGCACAACGGTGTAGCAGTGTAAATGGCCACTTACAACCCGGTGAAACTCAGAACAATCCAAGGAATACAGACACCCTGACCTTATTAGAACGTGTAATGATTTCCCTTGCAGCACCAAGTCCACCCAGGCTTGCGATTAGCAAGCGAGTTCAGTTGCATAACCCAAACAGTGGTCGGTTTAATTGTCCGGAGCAGCGTGACTGTAGAGGAAATTCTAGAGGATGCAGTAGGTCGACATCACCGGCCGATCTTGACATAGTGTCACAACTCTAGGGTTGTGTACTGGAACCAGAGGTATTTAAAGAATACCCTTCTTGGCAAAGGACTTACAGTTCGAAAAGAGAAGATCGAGTGTACAAGGATATGGAGACGCAGATTGGGCAGGTGGTGTGGTCACAAGATAATCAACCTCAGGGTACTAACATCTTCATGGGAAAAATAAATAGCTCGGTATACTGCACAGGCAGAGCATAGAGCAATTGAATTGAGGTTGTGTGGAAAATGGTCGCTTTACTGTCAGCTTTCAGTGTTCGGGAATGACTCCTTGGCAATGCATTGTGATTGCAAGCCTATAGGTTTTTCATCAAGGAGAAAGTGACGAGTAGGGTGCTAAAATTGGAATATGTCTCCCTAAAATAATTTAGGAATATGTGTCTCGAGTAGGTGAGCAGTTACCTGACTATTAAACCAAAAGGGTAGGTCCTAGAGGGTGTTATTATAATATAACAAGATGGGCCAAACCGATATCTTCGGCCCATCTTGAAAGGGGTATCTCTGAATTCCTAATCTAGTTCGAGTCCAAGTCTAATCAAGTATGTAATTTTAGCACTGTATTAAAGAGGTGCGGGTCTGAGAGACGCACACGATCATTCACCCTAATTTCTTCTACTAATTGGTTTTCCAAACTATCGATTTTCCAGATTTGCAGGTTCAACAAACCATTCTGGCTTCTGGCCATGTAATAGTAAATGCGTAACCTCAACAATCTTATAATTCAACCTTATACAGTTATACTATTTGGACAATAGTTCTACTAATGAAGCAGATATACCTACTGCCTGGGTTTCTTCTTATGGGCGATCTAGCGAAATTCAGAACTTTTTGCCTAGCCAGGGAAGAGATTTTCAAGCCATTCTACAGACATACAGGTACATAATAGCAATTGCTCATAATGAAACGCTTCAATTTCATTACTGCTATGAATGTATGCTTAATCATAAGATAATGCTAGCGAAGCATCTACAAACACACAAAATGGGACAAATTCTAGAGCACGTTACAAGGGCATCTCTTGTGGATCCCTTATAAGTTATATTTGATAGGAAAAAGTTGCTTTTAGGGGATTAAGGGGTATCTAACAAATTCCTTATATGACCCTTTTTTGCCTAAAATGGCTCCCTTCCAAACCTCCTCCCACTCGCTCACTTTTAGTCTAGCCACCAGCATTCTTAGGAAAAGCCACCCCCTCCCGATTGCCCGCAACTTTTCCGCGACAACCCCAACGCCGCCGCTTACCCTCGCCGCCACGGTCCCCAGCCCCGATAACCGCAGAATTTATAGCCCTCCACGTTGCACCCCTGGGCGCCCTTATCGGCAGGCGAATTCGGCAATGCTAGCAGCGAAATGGCGGCAAAAGGCAAGGACCTCATTGACAATGGTTCATCGCCGGCGGCTGTCGCCACTCGAGCCGTCATGACGAGCCAACCACCCTTGCCGACGCCGACCGCCAAACGGGACCTTCGGCCGTCTTCCAAGGCGATAGACAACATGGTGGCGGCGATGAAGGAGAAGGCCGATGTGCTTGATGATATGCCCGCAAGGTATTCTTTTCCCTTTTCCTTTCTTGGCTTGGATTTGCTTGAGAGAATGATGTATGATTTGATATTGACCGTTGGGTTCTTTCTTTACTTTTTGTAGTAAGCAATCGCATGATTATGATGTTACTATCCTGCCAAAGCAGTGATTATGACCCATAAATTGCGATTAACGTCGCGTCTCAACGAAGGATTGCCGCCACCCACCGCCACGCTCCATCTCGATGCCTCAACCACCCAAAACATGGCACCGATGAGACATGGAAGCGTCCACCGTAGTCGCGTACATGCCACCATCCACTGCCCCCTAACCGATGCCGCTCCAAAACTATGCTCCCAGGAGAGAAAATGACACCATTGACGCGTCATCATTGTGATTCAAGATCACCGGATCTTGGGTTTCCCAGACCAGCAGTCGGTAGGCACGAATGGCATCAACGACGCCTTCAACAAGGTATGCGACGCCCAAAGGGGTCATCATCGTCGACCGACAAAAATCCAAGCAATTTTGCCGTCCATCTCGTTGTAGCCCAACAATCCGTCTTGTGGCACGCTGATCGAGACAGAACCACATAAAGGGCCATGGAAGCCCCACTGCCACCCCTGTCCAGATCTATGGCACCACAGTCCAAACTCGACTACATCCATCCCGCCCACACCGCACCTCATCCGAATCGGGCCTAGCCCGAGCCGGCGATGAGACAATCGCGAGCTACCACGCAGCGAAAGGAGGACGATGCACCACCACACGCCTCGAAGAAGTCACCACGATCGACAGCCCCACGAAGAGGCGCAACATGCATCCTTGCGTGTCTCGAAAGCCGGGCGCTGCCATAAAGTCAGGCAGATCCGGAGCAACCCACCAGGATTGATCCGGGAAGGCATCCGCCAAGAACCATGCGGGAAAGACAAGAGGGTTTGATCCGTGCGAGGGAGACATGTTCATGTGGTTCTCTTTGATGGATTCGATGAACTTTAATTATGCTCGTAGTTGAATTACGATGTGGTGCATTTGAATTGTCTATGTTTGTTTTTAAATATGGTGAATTTGTTTCAATGTTCTAGCAAAATGTTTTGAAAAATGGCAAAAAAAATTGGAATAGGGGATCTGCTTTAGGGAAATGAGATAGGAAGAAGGTTTTGGACTTTTAGGATAGAGATTTGCTAAAAGATGACCTGAACAAATATACTGCCTCTTCACATTTATCACGCTCAAGTAGTTCTCTAAATAACAAGCCATTCTCAAAGTAGATTTTCTAAATCTTTTTTTTTGAGTTGTAGATTTTCCAAATCTAATGTTTGCAAGGATTATGTCATCACTGGCACCTATGGTCTTCATAAGTTTAATAATGAAACCCGTACTTCAAACATGCTTTTTTTCCGGGGTTTACTTCAAACATGCTGATGGTGATTTTTCTTGTCTTCCTGTTGCCATGTCGTCAGCCGCCACACTAGCCCCGGTGATAGCCATGGGCCTGCCTTCGAGGAGCACGCAGATCTCTTGGGGCCGCTGACGTACCACGGAGCCTGGCGGCTATGGGTTCTGCTCGTTCTTGAGGTGCCTTGAAGTAGTCGAGTGCGTGCTTGTAGTGTTGGAACACGACAAATTTTTTGAAACCGTGAACACTTTTTCAAATTCCCGAACATTTTTTAAGTTTGTAAAGAAATTTAAAAACAAACAAACATTTTTTGAAATTCTGAACAAATTGTTACATCCCCGAGCATTCCTTTAATTGCTGAAGATTTTTCGAATTGTTGAGCAAATTTTGGAAAACTAGAACTTTTTAAATTCGGATCTTTTTTGAATTTATGAGCAATTTTTAAAATCAGGATCAATTTTAAATTTTCTAACAAATTATACAATTGGGATTTTTAAAATTGTGAACAGTTTTTAAAAAACGGAAACATTTTTCAAATTTCTAAACAAAATTTTGAAGACGACAAACATTTTTTGAATTTTTGAAAAAAAATGAATTGGAAGAAATTTAGAAATTTCACACACATTTTTTAGGAAAAAGAAACATAAATGCATGAAAAGAAAACGTAAATGAAAAGAAAAGAAAAAAGAAACAGGAAAAAAAGAAAAAAAGAAAAGAAGATTTTTTTATATAAAAACAAAAATAAAAACCAGTAAAAAAGGGTGCAGGAACCTTCTGGAAGGTTGCCAAAACGGTCAGGAAAAACCGGCGTCCAGTGCATGTTCTTTATTCACTAAATGGGCTGGCCCAATGCTGCCGTGGTGTTCTTACGGGCCAGATGAAGCCCAAACGAACGAGGGGCGCATAGGCTGTTTGCCCGAGTGTAGCATGGACTTTCTCCGTTGGTTCTTTGGTTTAGTACCACCTCGCTGGCCGAGAGCCAAGAGAGGGTAGACAAAGCTATAAGAGGAGGGGGAGGGGGACTCTACAAATCATACCTTTCTCGGCCTTTTGGCTAAGATCAAGTGTAGTATCTGTTCTTATCAGTTTAATATATATCGATATGTGGGCCATGTGCTCACAACGATATTAAATTTATTTTTATGGGGAGGTCCACAACAGTGGCTTGCCATTGGGGCCCTTGGGTGTCACCTGGGCGTTGCACTACAGCCCAGGCAGGCGCACCAACTAAAACTAATTTGAAAGTTTAAATTTCCCCCTAAAACTTGTTCATAATCTTGCTGTACCAAGCCTAAAACGCCTGTTTTACCTGGCCGGTTGCAACTAAATCGCCATTCTGGCAGTCACTGAGTTCCTGAAAGAGCAAAGGTAAGAAAGTGAGCCCTGAACGCTGTTAGCGTACTTTGGCTCTATCATTTCTTTCCCTCAGCTACTCTGCAGGAAAATTCACCAGCGGCTACAGGGATTCGACGATCACTCTGTACACTATATTCCTTGTTTCCCACTTGTGTCGCGTACCCTGTGTTGAAGGTCGCACAACGGTGTAGCAGTGTAAATGGCCACTTACAACCCGGTGAAACTCAGAACAATCCAAGGAATACAGACACCCTGACCTTATTAGAACGTGTAATGATTTCCCTTGCAGCACCAAGTCCACCCAGGCTTGCGATTAGCAAGCGAGTTCAGTTGCATAACCCAAACAGTGGTCGGTTTAATTGTCCGGAGCAGCGTGACTGTAGAGGAAATTCTAGAGGATGCAGTAGGTCGACATCACCGGCCGATCTTGACATAGTGTCACAACTCTAGGGTTGTGTACTGGAACCAGAGGTATTTAAAGAATACCCTTCTTGGCAAAGGACTTACAGTTCGAAAAGAGAAGATCGAGTGTACAAGGATATGGAGACGCAGATTGGGCAGGTGGTGTGGTCACAAGATAATCAACCTCAGGGTACTAACATCTTCATGGGAAAAATAAATAGCTCGGTATACTGCACAGGCAGAGCATAGAGCAATTGAATTGAGGTTGTGTGGAAAATGGTCGCTTTACTGTCAGCTTTCAGTGTTCGGGAATGACTCCTTGGCAATGCATTGTGATTGCAAGCCTATAGGTTTTTCATCAAGGAGAAAGTGACGAGTAGGGTGCTAAAATTGGAATATGTCTCCCCTAAAATAATTTAGGAATATGTGTCTCGAGTAGGTGAGCAGTTACCTGACTATTAAACCAAAAGGGTAGGTCCTAGAGGGTGTTATTATAATATAACAAGATGGGCCAAACCGATATCTTCGGCCCATCTTGAAAGGGGTATCTCTGAATTCCTAATCTAGTTCGAGTCCAAGTCTAATCAAGTATGTAATTTTAGCACTGTATTAAAGAGGTGCGGGTCTGAGAGACGCACACGATCATTCACCCTAATTTCTTCTACTAATTGGTTTTCCAAACTATCGATTTTCCAGATTTGCAGGTTCAACAAACCATTCTGGCTTCTGGCCATGTAATAGTAAATGCGTAACCTCAACAATCTTATAATTCAACCTTATACAGTTATACTATTTGGACAATAGTTCTACTAATGAAGCAGATATACCTACTGCCTGGGTTTCTTCTTATGGGCGATCTAGCGAAATTCAGAACTTTTGCCTAGCCAGGGAAGAGATTTTCAAGCCATTCTACAGACATACAGGTACATAATAGCAATTGCTCATAATGAAACGCTTCAATTTCATTACTGCTATGAATGTATGCTTAATCATAAGATAATGCTAGCGAAGCATCTACAAACACACAAAATGGGACAAATTCTAGAGCACGTTACAAGGGCATCTCTTGTGGATCCCTTATAAGTTATATTTGATAGGAAAAAGTTGCTTTTAGGGGATTAAGGGGTATCTAACAAATTCCTTATATGACCCTTTTTTGCCTAAAAATGGCTCCCCTTCCAAACCTCCTCCCACTCGCTCACTTTTAGTCTAGCCACCAGCATTCTTAGGAAAAGCCACCCCCCTCCCGATTGCCCGCAACTTTTCCGCACAACCCCAACGCCGCCGCTCCTTACCCTGTCGCCACGGTCCCCAGCCCCGATAACCGGCAGAATTTATAGCCCCTCCACGTTGCACCCCTGGGCGCCCTTATCGGCAGGCGAATTCGGCAATGCTAGCAGCGAAATGGCGGCAAAAGGCAAGGACCTCATTGACAATGGTTCATCGCCGGCGGCTGTCGCCACTCGAGCCGTCATGACGAGCCAACCACCCTTGCCGACGCCGACCGCCAAACGGGACCTTCGGCCGTCTTCCAAGGCGATAGACAACATGGTGGCGGCGATGAAGGAGAAGGCCGATGTGCTTGATGATATGCCCGCAAGGTATTCTTTTCCCTTTTCCTTTCTTGGCTTGGATTTGCTTGAGAGAATGATGTATGATTTGATATTGACCGTTGGGTTCTTTCTTTACTTTTTGTAGTAAGCAATCGCATGATTATGATGTTACTATCCTGCCAAAGCAGTGATTATGACCCATAAATTGCGATTAACGTCGCGTCTCAACGAAGGATTGCCGCCACCCACCGCCACGCTCCATCTCGATGCCTCAACCACCCAAAACATGGCACCGATGAGACATGGAAGCGTCCACCGTAGTGCGTACATGCCACCATCCACTGCCCCCTAACCGATGCCGCTCCAAAACTATGCTCCCAGGAGAGAAAAATGACACCATTGACGTCATCATTGTGATTCAAGATCACCTGGATCTTGGGTTTCCCCAGACCAGCAGTCAGGTAGGCACGAATGGCATCAACGACGCCTTCAACAAGGTATGCGACGCCCAAAGGGGTCATCATCGTCAGCCTGACAAAAATCCAAGCAATTTTGCCGTCCATCTCGTTGTAGCCCAACAATCCGTCTTGTGGCACGCTGATCGAGACAGAACCACATAAAGGGCCATGGAAGCCCCACTGCCACCCCTGTCCAGATCTATGGCACCACAGTCCAAACTCGACTACATCCATCCTGCCCACACCGCACCTCATCTGAATCGGGCCTAGCCCGAGCCGGCAGTAGACAATCGCGAGCTACCACGCAGCGAAAGGAGGACGATGCACCACCACACGCGCCTCGAAGAAGTCACCACGACTGGACAGCCCCACGAAGAGGCGCAACATGCATCCTTGCGTGTCTCGAAAGCCGGCGCGCTACAGGCTGCAGATCCGGAGCAACCCACCAGGATTGATCCGGGAAGGCATCCGCCAAGAACCATGCGGGAAAGACAAGAGGGTTTGATCCGTGCGAGGGAGACATGTTCATGTGGTTCTCTTTGATGGATTCGATGAACTTTAATTATGCTCGTAGTTGAATTACGATGTGGTGCATTTGAATTGTCTATGTTTGTTTTTAAATATGGTGAATTTGTTTCAATGTTCTAGCAAAATGTTTTGAAAAATGGCAAAAAAAAATTGGAATAGGGGATCTGCTTTAGGGAAATGAGATAGGAAGAAGGTTTTGGACTTTTAGGATAGAGATTTGCTAAAAGATGACCTGAACAAATATACTGCCTCTTCACATTTATCACGCTCAAGTAGTTCTCTAAATAACAAGCCATTCTCAAAGTAGATTTTCTAAATCTTTTTTTTTTGAGTTGTAGATTTTCCAAATCTAATGTTTGCAAGGATTATGTCATCACTGGCACCTATGGTCTTCATAAGTTTAATAATGAAACCCGTACTTCAAACATGCTTTTTTTCCGGGGTTTACTTCAAACATGCTGATGGTGATTTTTCTTGTCTTCCTGTTGCCATGTCGTCGCCGCCACACTAGCCCCGGTGATAGCCATGGGCCTGCCTTCGAGGAGCACGCAGATCTCTTCGGGCCGCTGACGTACCACGGAGCCTGGCGGCTATGGGTTCTGCTCGTTCTTGAGGTGCCCCGCGAAGTAGTCGAGTGCGTGCTTGTAGTGTTGGAACACGACAAATTTTTTGAAACCGTGAACACTTTTTCAAATTCCCGAACATTTTTTAAGTTTGTAAAGAAATTTAAAAACAAACAAACATTTTTTGAAATTCTGAACAAATTGTTACATCCCCGAGCATTCCTTTAATTGCTGAAGATTTTTCGAATTGTTGAGCAAATTTTGGAAAACTAGAACTTTTTTAAATTCCGGATCTTTTTTTGAATTTATGAGCAATTTTTTAAAATCAGGATCAATTTTTAAATTTTCTAACAAATTATACAATTGGGATTTTTAAAATTGTGAACAGTTTTTAAAAAACGGAAACATTTTCAAATTTCTAAACAAAATTTTGAAGACGACAAACATTTTTTGAATTTTTGAAAAAAAATGAATTGGAAGAAATTTAGAAATTTCACACACATTTTTTAGGAAAAAGAAACATAAATGCATGAAAAGAAAACGTAAATGAAAAGAAAAGAAAAAGAAACAGGAAAAAAAGAAAAAAAGAAAAGAAGATTTTTTTATATAAAAACAAAAATAAAAACCAGTAAAAAAGGGTGCAGGAACCTTCTGGAAGGTTGCCAAAACGGTCAGGAAAAACCGGCGTCCAGTGCATGTTCTTTATTCACTAAATGGGCTGGCCCAATGCAGCCGAGGTGTTCTTAACGGGCCAGATGAAGCCCAAACGAACGAGGGGCGATAGGCTGTTTGCCCGAGTGTAGCATGGACTTTCTCCGTTGGTTCTTTGGTTTAGTACCACCTCGCTGGCCGAGAGCCAAGAGAGGGTAGACAAAGCTATAAGAGGAGGGGGAGGGGGACTCTACAAATCATACCTTTCTCGGCCTTTTGGCTAAGATCAAGTGTAGTATCTGTTCTTATCAGTTTAATATCTGATATGTGGGCCATGTGCTCACAACGATATTAAATTTATTTTTTATGGGGGAGGGTCCACAACAGTGGCTTGCCATTGGGGCCCTTGGGTGTCACCTGGGCGTTGCACTACAGCCCAGGCAGGCGCACCAACTAAAACTAATTTGAAAGTTTAAATTTCCCCCTAAAACTTGTTCATAATCTTGCTGTACCAAGCCTAAAACGCCTGTTTTACCTGGCCGGTTGCAACTAAATCGCCATTCTGGCAGTCACTGAGTTCCTGAAAGAGCAAAGGTAAGAAAGTGAGCCCTGAACGCTGTTAGCGTACTTTGGCTCTATCATTTCTTTCCCTCAGCTACTCTGCAGGAAAATTCACCAGCGGCTACAGGGATTCGACGATCACTCTGTACACTATATTCCTTGTTTCCCACTTGTGTCGCGTACCCTGTGTTGAAGGTCGCACAACGGTGTAGCAGTGTAAATGGCCACTTACAACCCGGTGAAACTCAGAACAATCCAAGGAATACAGACACCCTGACCTTATTAGAACGTGTAATGATTTCCCTTGCAGCACCAAGTCCACCCAGGCTTGCGATTAGCAAGCGAGTTCAGTTGCATAACCCAAACAGTGGTCGGTTTAATTGTCCGGAGCAGCGTGACTGTAGAGGAAATTCTAGAGGATGCAGTAGGTCGACATCACCGGCCGATCTTGACATAGTGTCACAACTCTAGGGTTGTGTACTGGAACCAGAGGTATTTAAAGAATACCCTTCTTGGCAAAGGACTTACAGTTCGAAAAGAGAAGATCGAGTGTACAAGGATATGGAGACGCAGATTGGGCAGGTGGTGTGGTCACAAGATAATCAACCTCAGGGTACTAACATCTTCATGGGAAAAATAAATAGCTCGGTATACTGCACAGGCAGAGCATAGAGCAATTGAATTGAGGTTGTGTGGAAAATGGTCGCTTTACTGTCAGCTTTCAGTGTTCGGGAATGACTCCTTGGCAATGCATTGTGATTGCAAGCCTATAGGTTTTTCATCAAGGAGAAAGTGACGAGTAGGGTGCTAAAATTGGAATATGTCTCCCTAAAATAATTTAGGAATATGTGTCTCGAGTAGGTGAGCAGTTACCTGACTATTAAACCAAAAGGGTAGGTCCTAGAGGGTGTTATTATAATATAACAAGATGGGCCAAACCGATATCTTCGCCCATCTTGAAAGGGGTATCTCTGAATTCCTAATCTAGTTCGAGTCCAAGTCTAATCAAGTATGTAATTTTAGCACTGTATTAAAGAGGTGCGGGTCTGAGAGACGCATACCGATCATTCACCCTAATTTCTTCTACTAATTGGTTTTCCAAACTATCGATTTTCCAGATTTGCAGGTTCAACAAACCATTCTGGCTTCTGGCCATGTAATAGTAAATGCGTAACCTCAACAATCTTATAATTCAACCTTATACAGTTATACTATTTGGACAATAGTTCTACTAATGAAGCAGATATACCTACTGCCTGGGTTTCTTCTTATGGGCGATCTAGCGAAATTCAGAACTTTTGCCTAGCCAGGGAAGAGATTTTCAAGCCATTCTACAGACATACAGGTACATAATAGCAATTGCTCATAATGAAACGCTTCAATTTCATTACTGCTATGAATGTATGCTTAATCATAAGATAATGCTAGCGAAGCATCTACAAACACACAAAATGGGACAAATTCTAGAGCACGTTACAAGGGCATCTCTTGTGGATCCCTTATAAGTTATATTTGATAGGAAAAAGTTGCTTTTAGGGATTAAGGGTATCTAACAAATTCCTTATATGACCCTTTTTGCCTAAAATGGCTCCCTTCCAAACCTCCTCCCACTCGCTCACTTTTAGTCTAGCCACCAGCATTCTTAGGAAAAGCCACCCTCCCGATTGCCCGCAACTTTTCCGCACAACCCCAACGCCGCTTCCTTACCACTGCCGCCACGGTCCCCAAACCCGATAACCGGCAGAATTTATAGCCCTCCACGTTGCACCTGGCGCCCTTATCGGCAAAGCGACCGGCAATGCTAGCAAATAAATGGCGGCAAAAGGCAAGGACCTCATTGACAATGGTTCATCGCCGGCGGCTGTCGCCACTCGAGCCGTCATGACGAGCCAACCACCCTTGCCGACGCCGACCGCCAAACGGGACCTTCGGCCGTCTTCCAAGGCGATAGACAACATGGTGGCGGCGATGAAGGAGAAGGCCGATGTGCTTGATGATATGCCCGCAAGGTATTCTTTTCCCTTTTCCTTTCTTGGCTTGGATTTGCTTGAGAGAATGATGTATGATTTGATATTGACCGTTGGGTTCTTTCTTTACTTTTTGTAGTAAGCAATCGCATGATTATGATGTTACTATCCTGCCAAAGCAGTGATTATGACCCATAAATTGCGATTAACGCCGCCTCAACGAAGGATTGCCGCCACCCACCGCCACGCTCCATCTCGATGCCTCAACCACCCAAAACATGGCACCGATGAGACATGGAAGCGTCCACCGTAAGCGTACATGCCACCATCCACCGCCCCCTAACCGATGCCGCTCAAAACTATGCTCCCGGGAGAGAAAAATGACACCATTGACGTCATCATTGTGATTCAAGATCACCGGATCTTGGGTTTCCCAGACCAGCGGTCGGTGAGGCACGAATGGCATCAACGACGCCTTCAACAAGGTATGCGACGCCCAAAGGGTCATCATCGTCGACCGACAAAAATCCAAGCAATTTTGCCGTCCATCTCGTTGTAGCCCAACAATCCGTCTTGTGGCACGCTGATCGAGACAGAACCACATAAAGGGCCATGGAAGCCCCACTGCCACCCCTGTCCAGATCTATGGCACCACGGTCCAAACTCGACTACATCCATCCTGCCCACACCGCACCTCATCTGAATCGGGCCTAGCCCGAGCCGCGATGAACAATCGCGAGCTACCACGCAGCGAAAGGAGGACGATGCACCACCACACGCCTCGAAGAAGTCACCACGACTGGACAGCCCCACGAAGAGGCGCAACATGCATCCTTGCGTGTCTCGAAAGCCGGCGCGCTACAGGCTGCAGATCCGGAGCAACCCACCAGGATTGATCCGGGAAGGCATCCGCCAAGAACCATGCGGAAAGACAAGAGGGTTTGATCCGTGCGAGGAGACATGTTCATGTGGTTCTCTTTGATGGATTCGATGAACTTTAATTATGCTCGTAGTTGAATTACGATGTGGTGCATTTGAATTGTCTATGTTTGTTTTTAAATATGGTGAATTTGTTTCAATGTTCTAGCAAAATGTTTTGAAAAATGGCAAAAAAAAAAATTGGAATAGGGGATCTGCTTTAGGGAAATGAGATAGGAAGAAGGTTTTGGACTTTTAGGATAGAGATTTGCTAAAAGATGACCTGAACAAATATACTGCCTCTTCACATTTATCACGCTCAAGTAGTTCTCTAAATAACAAGCCATTCTCAAAGTAGATTTTCTAAATCTTTTTTTTTTGAGTTGTAGATTTTCCAAATCTAATGTTTGCAAGGATTATGTCATCACTGGCACCTATGGTCTTCATAAGTTTAATAATGAAACCCGTACTTCAAACATGCTTTTTTTCCGGGGTTTACTTCAAACATGCTGATGGTGATTTTTCTTGTCTTCCTGTTGCCATGTCGTCGCCGCCACACTAGCCCCGGTGATAGCCATGGGCCTGCCTTCGAGGAGCACGCAGATCTCTTCGGGGCCGCTGACGTACCACGGGAGCCTGGCGGCTATGGGTTCTGCTCGTTCTTGAGGTGCCCCGCGAAGTAGTCGAGTGCGTGCTTGTAGTGTTGGAACACGACAAATTTTTTGAAACCGTGAACACTTTTTCAAATTCCCGAACATTTTTTAAGTTTGTAAAGAAATTTAAAAACAAACAAACATTTTTTGAAATTCTGAACAAATTGTTACATCCCCGAGCATTCCTTTAATTGCTGAAGATTTTTCGAATTGTTGAGCAAATTTTGGAAAACTAGAACTTTTTTAAATTCCGGATCTTTTTTTGAATTTATGAGCAATTTTTTAAAATCAGGATCAATTTTTAAATTTTCTAACAAATTATACAATTGGGATTTTTAAAATTGTGAACAGTTTTTAAAAAACGGAAACATTTTTCAAATTTCTAAACAAAATTTTGAAGACGACAAACATTTTTTGAATTTTTGAAAAAAAATGAATTGGAAGAAATTTAGAAATTTCACACACATTTTTTAGGAAAAAGAAACATAAATGCATGAAAAGAAAACGTAAATGAAAAGAAAAGAAAAAGAAACAGTCAAAAATGAAAAAAAGAAAAGAAGATTTTTTTATATAAAAACAAAAATAAAAACCAGTAAAAAAGGGTGCAGGAACCTTCTGGAAGGTTGCCAAAACGGTCAGGAAAAACCGGCGTCCAGTGCATGTTCTTTATTCACTAAATGGGCTGGCCCAATGCTGCCGTGGTGTTCTTACCGGGCCAGATGAAGCCCAAACGAACGAGGGGCGCATAGGCTGTTTGCCCGAGTGTAGCATGGACTTTCTCCGTTGGTTCTTTGGTTTAGTACCACCTCGCTGGCCGAGAGCCAAGAGAGGGTAGACAAAGCTATAAGAGGAGGGGGAGGGGGACTCTACAAATCATACCTTTCTCGGCCTTTTGGCTAAGATCAAGTGTAGTATCTGTTCTTATCAGTTTAATATCTGATATGTGGGCCATGTGCTCACAACGATATTAAATTTATTTTTATGGGGAGGGTCCACAACAGTGGCTTGCCATTGGGGCCCTTTGGTGTCACCTGGGCGTTGCACTACAGCCCAGGCAGGCGCACCCAACTAAAACTAATTTGAAAGTTTAAATTTCCCCCTAAAACTTGTTCATAATCTTGCTGTACCAAGCCTAAAACGCCTGTTTTACCTGGCCGGTTGCAACTAAATCGCCATTCTGGCAGTCACTGAGTTCCTGAAAGAGCAAAGGTAAGAAAGTGAGCCCTGAACGCTGTTAGCGTACTTTGGCTCTATCATTTCTTTCCCTCAGCTACTCTGCAGGAAAATTCACCAGCGGCTACAGGGATTCGACGATCACTCTGTACACTATATTCCTTGTTTCCCACTTGTGTCGCGTACCCTGTGTTGAAGGTCGCACAACGGTGTAGCAGTGTAAATGGCCACTTACAACCCGGTGAAACTCAGAACAATCCAAGGAATACAGACACCCTGACCTTATTAGAACGTGTAATGATTTCCCTTGCAGCACCAAGTCCACCCAGGCTTGCGATTAGCAAGCGAGTTCAGTTGCATAACCCAAACAGTGGTCGGTTTAATTGTCCGGAGCAGCGTGACTGTAGAGGAAATTCTAGAGGATGCAGTAGGTCGACATCACCGGCCGATCTTGACATAGTGTCACAACTCTAGGGTTGTGTACTGGAACCAGAGGTATTTAAAGAATACCCTTCTTGGCAAAGGACTTACAGTTCGAAAAGAGAAGATCGAGTGTACAAGGATATGGAGATGCAGATTGGGCAAGTGGTGTGGTGTCAAGATAATCAACCTCAGGGTACTAACATCTTCATGGGAAAAATAAATAGCCCTGCTCGGTATACTGCACGGGCAGAGCATAGAGCAATTGAATTGAGGTTGTGTGGAAAATGGTCGCTTTACTGTCAGCTTTCAGTGTTCGGGAATGACTCCTTGGCAATGCATTGTGATTGCAAGCCTATAGGTTTTTCATCAAGGAGAAAGTGACGAGTAGGGTGCTAAAATTGGAATATGTCTCCCCTAAAATAATTTAGGAATATGTGTCTCGAGTAGGTGAGCAGTTACCTGACTATTAAACCAAAAGGGTAGGTCCTAGAGGGTGTTATTATAATATAACAAGATGGGCCAAACCGATATCTTCGGTCCATCTTGAAAGGGGTATGTCTGAATTCCTAATCTAGTTCGAGTCCAAGTCTAATCAAGTATGTAATTTTAGCACTGTAATAAAGAGGTGCGGGTCTGAGAGACGCATACCCATCATTCACCCTAATTTCTTCTACTAATTGGTTCTCCAAACTATCGATTTTCCAGATTTGCAGGTTCAACAAACCATTCTGGCTTCTGGCCATGTAATAGTAAATGCTTAACAGTTCTACTAGTTGGATAATAGTTCTACTAATGAAGCACATAAATTCCTACTGCCTAGCTTTCTCCTTATGGGCGCTCTAGCGAAAGCCAGTCATTTTGCCTAGCCAGGTCAGAGATTTGAAATCATCCTGCAGGCTTATAGGCACATAATAGCAATAGCTCACAATGAAACATTTCCATTTCATTGCTGCTAACAACGTATGCTTATTCATAAGACGATGCTAGAACACGTTATAGGCAAATATACCGCCTTTTCACACTTATCACATGTCAAGTACTTTACAGAGGGAGTAGTTCTCTAAATGAACCAGCCATTCTTAAAGCACATTTCTAAATCTAATGTTTGTCAATAAAATTGATCACTAAGAAGCCACCACTTCTGATAACAAACTAATTTGACCATGAAGTTCGTTCTCATTCAACTGAATATCATATCCACCCAACAATTGTAATTGGTTATGCCTGCACGGGCACGGTTGAGCTAATAATGAACCCCCCTGGCCAACCCAGTCGAACAAGATCAAGTGATTTTCAATGTCTTATGTAGTACCAAATGGTCAATTGCAGCTAACACGGAATATTCAGAAAGAAGATCATACACTTAGAATCAATCCATGTACAATATTTCTTAGTGCACACCATACAAAAGTAGACATACAGAAGAATCTGGTTTGTATCACAGTATTGTAAAGGCTGCTAAATGAACAAATACCCATTTAACAGATACCGTGTGTATGGAAATTCAACAAATGTAAGACCACTTTAACAAGACATACCTGAAGCCAGATCCTGTCAACTATGAACTATGTTCTTCGCCTAGAGTGGTTGGCAGACCCTGGTGAGCCCTCAAATAAATCAGACAATTGACCCTCCAGGTCCTCTGGGGTGTACTTTATATACTTTCCCGAGTTTCTTCCCCCATCCACTTGACTACCATATCTTCCCAAAAAAGCACGATATGCCGGAATCACATTCTCAGATATAGATATCTTCAGCTCTTCTCGGAGCTGAGGATCTGGAACCTTCCAGAGTGTCTGGTTCCTGTAAATTTCCTCAAAGGACAAGTTAAAGTTCTTGAACTTCTCCTTGATGGACATCCTAGAACCTGAATGTCCACTGCCACTACCACTGCCGCTCCCACTCCCACTCCCATGTACATCGTCCCTCAGATAAGCCAAAGTCTTCATCCAAGAAATCCTTAGGTAGCTCTTTGAGTACTGCCGAATCTTCCCGCTGCGCCTTCTTACCCAGTGATCACCTAAAATCTTCCCAAGCTCGGAATCCTTCACCTTCTGAACAATGTAGAGCAAATTGTTCATGGAGAATATGCACTCCAGGGCAGCATCTTCATAAAGCTTAGACTTGTCCTCCAAATTGGCCTCCAAATAACACATCAGCTTCAGAAGACGCCTTCCAAGAGGGGTCATACCCTCTAAGTGTTCCGTATCCTGATCCTTATCCTCAGGTCTTTCCAAAGAATTGCTCTCATCGCCATCATCATCCAAGAGGCCATCAAGTGTCTCACTATAAACGACCAACAACCTCAAATAGTTCATGACATACCGTGTCATTGGGTGGATCTCACCAGCCGTCATTGCCCTCCGACGACTCCTGCTGCAGAACTTTCCCAAACTCAAAAAGGGTACCCCTCACGGCTTCGCCGAGCCTATCAAGAATTGCTTGAACATCACTGATTACACCGTCACCGGAACTTCCGAGGCACAAATCCTTCATTTCAGGGATTACCTCGGCAAGTGCCTCGTACATATCAAGAATTCGTGAGAGCTTCTCGGGCGAGCGGGGACACACAGCCACGGCGTCCCCAAAATTCAGGATCTGCATGATGCATCCTTTGGTGGACTCGACGAAGCACTCCTCCCTGAGCTCGTCGGACACAGCGAGCACCTGGTCACAGAGGCGTCGCTCACCAGCAAGCAGCACGCGCACGACCGTCTTCACCCCTTGCACCCACTTCTTCATCTTGTCGTTGAGCTGCTTCCACTCCACGCGCTGCACCTCGTCGATGCTGAGGCGCTCGACGCCCAGCACGGAGAGGTATTCGTCCAGCAGGTCGCGCCGGATGTTGCAGTAGGCGTCGGCTAGCTCGCGCGCGTACCCCGCACGCGCCATCCGGTCGGCGATGGCCCGGAGGTCGTCCACGGCCTCGGGGCGCACGGGGTCGAACGCGTGGTCGTCGAACGGGCTCACCAGGGGCCCGCCGCGCGCGGTCTCCGGCGTGGCGTCGACGCTGTGCGGCGTGGCGGCGTCGAAGTCGAGGTCGTCGAAGGATCCGAGCGAGAGGCGGCGGAGGGAGAAGCAGAGGCCCGTGGGGTCCAGCGGCACGGCGTGGCGGACCATGTGGTGGCGGAGCTCCTCCTCGAGGCGGGCCATGGCGAGCTGGACGGCGACGCCGGCGCGGCCGGCGCCCGCGCCGCCGCGCGCGAGGTGCTCGACGGCGACGTCGACGGCCGTGAGGTACTGCGCGATGTCCTCCTCGTGGGCCTCGAAGACGAGGGCCTCGGGGTAGCGATCCCAGAGCAGGATGAGCTGCTCGGCGGCGTCGAAGGCGGCCGCGGAGGAGATGGAGATCTCGGGCGGCTCCGCGGAGGAGGAGAGGTCGGCGGAGGGGAACAGGTCGGCGGTGATGGAGGAGAGGCGGTTGTCGAAGCCGGAGAGGATGCGGATCATGTCGGCGGCGGCGTTCTTGGAGGTGGCCAGGGACTTGACGATGTGCTGCGCGGCGGCGAGGACCTTGTCGCTGTCGCTGCCGCCGCCGCCGGCGCTGGTAGCGGCCGATTCCGGGGGCGGCGGGGGCGCCGCCGACATCGCCGGCCGGTGCGGATGGTGCCCGGTTGGGGATTGGTGGAGCTGAGGTAGGGTCTTGGCGCTTGCTGCTGCTGCGGCCTCTCTGACTACTGGATTGGAGTAGAAAGTCTTCTTCAGTCACGGCCGCGCTGGGGCTTCTGGAAGTGCGGAAATGGGGAAATCACTTGATTGCAATGTTTGTTTCCATCCGATTCTATTTCTTGTTCTGATTCTTACTTAATTGAGTTTGCGCCGAACTTTGTTGATTGCGCCTACATATCTTTGTTTTCTATTTTTCTTGAGGGTGTATCTAGGTCTCATCGACTGAGACTTAACATGGAAGAAAGAAAAAAAAATGAAAAGAAAAATTTGCACGGATCTCAATGTAAAATCCTATTAATATATCATCGACTGAGACTTGGTTAGTCTCGGTCGACTGAGAGTTAGCAATCCCGTTTTCTTGATAATTATCGGATATGAGATGCTCTTCAAATATCTTTAAAAAATCAATTCCATTTTTACCCCCAAAATTCATCAATTTGACAGGTTTTACCCATTTTTGAGGAAGTCCCCAATTTATACCCCCATTTTACACATTTGTCACGCATTTTATCTCATTGGATTTTTTTCAGAAATGAGTTTTGACTAGGCATGGCGGTAGGAAGTTTTTATTTTATGTTGGATTGAGTCTGTTTCTCTCTCTCTCTCTCTGGAAAACCTAGTTCAAACCGGCCTGCACCCTGGTCTCCTCCTATGCGCTCTCTCGGCTCGAACCCTAGTTCCCAAATCGCCCCGCCGACCGCCTTTGTCGTTGCCATCCAGCCTTCCAAACATCGCCTCATCTCTTCTGCCATGTCCTTCTCCAGCTCGATCAGGTCAGCTCTGCGCGACCGCACTGTAGTGGTGCCACTGATCCCTTGCCCTGACTGTGGCATGGTGGGCAAGTTCTACATGTCCAGCACCGAGGAGCACGACGGTTGAGTGTTTTACAAGTGCAAGAAGCATAGTACAAGCTGAGGGAGTTCCGGACTAGGGGGTGTCCGGATAGCCGAACTATCATCATCGGCCGGACTCCAAGACTATGAAGATACAAGATTGAAGACTTCGTCCCGTGTCCGGATGGGACTTTCCTTGGCGTGGAAGGCAAGCTTGGCGATACGGATATGTAGATCTCCTACCTTTGTAACCGACTCAGATAACCCTAGCCCTATCCGGTGTCTATATAAACCGGAGGGTTTTAGTCCAGAGGACGAACAACAATCATACCATAGGCTAGCTTCTAGGGTTTAGCCTCTTTGATCTCGTGGTAGATCCACTCTTGTAACACACATCATCAATATTAATCAAGCAGACGTGGGTTTTACCTCCATCAAGAGGGCCCGAACTGGGTAAAACATTGTGTCCCTTGTCTCTTGTTACCATCCGCCTAGACGCACGATTCGGGACCCCTACCCGAGATCCGCCGGTTTTGACACTGACATTGGTGCTTTCATTGAGAGTTCCTCTGTGCCGTCACCATCAGGAAGGATGCCTTTTCCCATCTTTAAAGACGGCGCCGTCGTCAAGGGAGCTTTGGCCGCCGGCCAGACTATCCGGCTAGGCGGTTTTCTCATGACCGCCTGTTCGGCCACCGCCCCGACAATGACCTCTCAAGTCATTAAAAGCGATCTTCACGTCGACTCGAGTCGCCGAGCAGCTAGATCCGATTGAGCTCTCCTCCGTAAACGAGCTCTTGGATCGCATCGCCGCCCTGGGAGCCGCTACCGACTACGATCAGAAAACCGATCTGAGAGAAATTAACTCTCCCCAGGTTACCCACCACGTTGTCGTGGTAGAGGAACAATGCGGCGACTCTTCTTCTATGTTAAAATCCAACTATGTCCGGGTTCCGGATCCCTCCATGCCGGATTCCCGCGGAGGGACGGACGCTAATCAAATACTGAACCTAAAGTCAGGCATCGGACCAGATTTGTTGGAAAGCGCTCAACAAACCAAGCTTCCGAATCCGGAAGCTTCTTGGCCTTTGAGCCTCAGACCGGGCGGGGTTCCGAACCTATGTTATTATATATCGCAGCAACACATCAAGTTGTCAGCGCGGTACTCATCGTTAAACGAGAAACAGAAGGACACAGATTCCCTCTTCAAAAACCAGTGTACTACGTATCCACTGTTCTAACTCCATGCAAATCCCGGTACCCACATTATCAAAAGATAGCGTATGCGGTGTTCATGGCATCCCGGAAGCTGCGACACTACTTTCAAGAGTGTTCAATAACGGTGGCCTCCGAAGTACCTCTCAACGATATTATAAACAATCGCGACGAACGGGCGGGATTGCAAAATGGGCTATCGAGCTCTTACCATTTGATATAACCTACAAACCACGGCGAGCTATAAAGTCGCGAGTTACGGCTGACTTCGTCAGCCGAATGGACCGGGAACTCCCTAAAGAGTACGGTGCGTACTCCAACCGGATCATGCATTTCGACGGATCCAAAATGTTGGTCGGCTTGAAATTTGGCGTCATCCTCGACGTCTCCCCAACCGGAGACACAATCCAATACGTACTTCAACTAATGTACATGGACTCCAACAACGCAGCCGAATACGAGGCCCTCCTACATGGCCTCCGGATGGCAATCTCCGTGGGCATTCAACGCCTAGAGGTGCGCGGGGATTCAAACCTCGCAATATCCCAAGTAAATGTAGACTTTGACGCCAAAGATCAAAAAATGGCAGATTACATAGCGCCGTCCTAAAATGTCATTTCGGTTGAAGGACTCGAATTCCACCATGTAGCCGGAACAATAACCAGCAGCAGACGTGTTAGCACGCATCGGCGCCGAAACAAGACGCTGTCCTCCAAACATCTTCTGGAACGGCTCTTTAAGCCATCCGTATTATGGGAAGAGGAGTCCGGAAATAACAATCCGGAGCCACCGCATCACCTAACTCGAGACCATTCTCGACACAATCGGCCCGGCCAATGAAATAACACCTTGACTCACGAAATAATGGCGAATTGCCCGTGGACAGAACCATTCCTAGCCTACTTAATGCGGCAGAACTTCCGAAGACCAAAATGAGGCCCGCTGCATAGTTCGGCGATCTAAAGCCTACAAGGTCCATGAGGAGAACTTTATAAGAAAAGCACAACCGAGTCCTTCAAAGGTGTATCTCCGAAGAGGAAGGGCGAAATCTCTGGCTGAAATTCATGCCGGACTCGGCGGGCACCACGCTGCAGCCCGGGCCCTTGTAGGCAAGGCCTTCCAGACAGGATTTTATTGGCCGACAGCCCGGCGGATGCTCAGGACTTAGTCCAACGATGCGTCGATTGCCGACTCTTTGCTAATCAGAGCCACATGCCACCCACCGCCCTCAAAACTATACCCATTACCCGGCCATTCGCGGTCCGGGGTTGACATGGTTGGACCCCTTAAAGGGGAACCCACAAGCACAAATACTTATTGGTCATGGTGGACAAATTCACCAAATGGATTGAGGCCAAGCCGGTTAAAACGGCAGAATCCGGACCGGTGATAGACTTCATATCCGGTAGTACACCGTTTGGCATCCCCACAAGCATCATCACTGATAACGGCACGAACTTCACGGCCGACGAGGTTAAACTACTGTGCAAAAACATGGGCATCAAGCTCGATTACGCTTCGATCTATCACCCCAAACTAACGGTCAAGTCGAGCGAGCAAATGGTCTAATCATGAGCGGCATCAAACCCAGACTAGTGCGGTCCCTCAAGGAATCTAACACGCCTTTGGGTAGAGGAGCTCGACTCCGTACTCTGGGGCTGCGGACCACGCCAAACCGAACTCATCGGATTCACACCATTTTTCATGGTATACGCGCAGAGGCGCCGCCTGCGATATAATTCATGACTCACCTCGTAATGCGCATGTACGAAGAAAGAGAAGCCGAGTTGGATCGGCAGGACAGTTTGGACGCCTTAGAGGAGGAGCGGGACGTGGCAAAGGCTCGTTCCGCATTTTATCGGCAAGATGCTCAAGATATCAAAGGTAGAAGTACGGGCCAAAACTTACAATGTTGGCGAACTTGTTCTCGCCTGCCGGACAAGAAAAAGGACAAACTTAAGCCCAAGTGGGAAGGTCCCTTCATCATCGACCAGGTCGACCGGCGGAGCATACCGCTCACGTAACGCATCTGACAACCGACTCGAGCCGAACCCATGGAACGCAGCCCGTCTCCGAAGATTCTACGCCTAACGCCGGACTCCAAGTTCGTCTCACTCCCCCGTCCACCTTTTTATATTTTTACTGTCTCTTGTCCCCCTCCTTCTTCCCACTTTTTTTTTCAATACCTTTTATAGGCTGATTTGTGCTTTGTTCGCACACACTTGATGTGTTCCTGGCACTCATTATACCTGGGGGCTTCTTTAACAGAAGCTTATTTAACGGGCTTCATGCCCAATACATGTGTCATACTTCCGCATGTACCTTTTATTCACCATTGTATGCATCGATATGACTTAAGTTTTGGCCAAGCTGGGTTGCTGGCTCCCTGCTTACCCCTCGTTCCCGATTGTTCGGCTAGGAGGTAACGGGAGCACCTCTGCGATTACTCTTTGCCGGGTCACCGGATGTGTACCTCGGTGGGTGAAGCCGAAAGCTAGCGTTCTTAAGAGAATATTCGGTCGGTGATTTGAAAGATGATTTATTACTTACTTATTTATCTGCCCCCAGATGCTTTTTCTGCTATTTTTGCAGTCCGGCATTGCACTTTAGGGCATGCCTCCCAGGGAAAGGAACCCTTAACGGAACTATTCTCCCTGGAAGATGTTTCTTACTAACCATGTAATATAACATAACTAGTTGGGCACTTGTCTGATAAAGCAATTATGACCCGACGCCTTGTCTCCATGCATGCCCGGTTCTTTTATAACCGTAAGGGTATTCGGACACACTCCGGACTGTTGGGTCCCGAGGTTGAAGCGAAACGGTCCGCAAAGACAAACGATCTACAATCCGGCTAGAAGGCATTTTACATGTCATTTTAAATTACATCGTCAAACCGACTGATTGTACTCCTCCTTAATCCCATCTAACAGGCTGTCTAACTTACAGTCCTGTTGGGAATATTTCGCGGCCAGTTCTACTTGGCCGTACATCAAGCTCACAGGGATCTCCTTCCCATCAGGCCCCGCAGGTCCGGCCTCGGCCATGTGGTTTGGGTCAGCCTTCGGGTAATGCGTCTTCACCATGGCCCAGGCCTCCCTAGCACCCTGACGGCAGGCCGATATCTTCCACAAACGGAGACGTCGCCGTGCTCCCTGAAGCTTCTCAGCAAGCTCACCAAGGCCCTCGGGCAGGGAGACGGATGTCCATAAAGCATGAACGACGCCACTCATCGCCTGCCGAACACGTTCGAGCAATTGCACCAGCTCGGGAAGTTGGTCACCCGTTGACCTGAGCATTTCCTCCGAGGCGACACTGTGAGCACACCTAAAGACATATTTACATCAATTGACTCCCTCGCCGAATTCTTCTTTTCAAAGGAATTTGTTCAAGCACTTACTATAAATGTCGCGACGGCCGATTCTCCTTCACGGAGCTGCAGACCGGGCCCGAACACCTTTCAGCTCTTCTCCTCGCTGGGTGTGGGCATCTTGGAGCTTGTTTCTCTCTGCTGCACCTTCTTAAGCACCCTCTCGCCGGCCTTTAGGCGACGCAGTAGCTGTTGCTTGTCCGGATCTAGTCCGGCGCTCTCGCAATATTATTGTCGATTCATGCCGCACTTTGTTAAATAATTATCTTTTCAAAGTCGTCTTACCGGTGGGGTCTCTGTGGCTCCCCCCTGGCGGCCAAAGGCGGCCTCAAGTTGGGCCTTGCACTCTTGGAGCTCACCGGGACAGATGGGTATTCTTCTCCGTAAGATCCTCAAGATAATAATTGATCCTTAAATCAGTTATTTCAACTATTTTAAGTCTCGGGGCTCTTGGCATGTATAACTATTAAAATTACTTACCCGTATGTCTTTCACATACCGCCTCCGTGGCTCTGGTTAACCCATCTTGAGCGGCACGGAGGTGCGCGCTTCCTGCATCAAAGGCATTTAACGCCTCGGGGATAAACACGCGTCACGAAGAACTGCTCTGGCGACGCTTGTGATTCATGGCGCTCTCCACCTCGCATCGGTGGCGGATAGCCTGTCGGCATCCTCCATCGGAGGAGCGTCCGGCTCATGCCTTGTATTCGCCTCCCCTCCCGGACCATGCATTGGAGCCTGGCTGGCGGAGGCTTGATTGGCAACCTCTCCGGACACTGTCCGACGAGCGCTCTTTCTGGAAAAGTTATGAGCATTAATATACCTCCTGGGGATCCTTTCCTTAAAAATAGCGGTGCTCCGTACCGTTGCGGCAACGTTTCGGTTCGCGTCGCACTCCTCTTCCGCCATGGCCGGATCGACCCTTGTTGGTCGGCCGCCGCATGTTCGGCTTCCCGCCTTAAAGGCACCTCCTGCGAATGCACCATTAGTATGGGATGGTCAGAATTGAGCGCGGATCGAATGATGGTGTCAAGACCTCGGTCGTAGTCACCTGGGAGGCCGGAAACAAACCGGGGTAGTCAGCCGTAATGGCGACTAGGGCATTGTCCATGCTACGTTGGTGGAACACCCGTCAATCAGCTCCACCTTTATGTCCGGATCCTCTTCGGAGGTCGGATCAAGGGATCGTTCCGGATCCTCGGGCTGTGGAGTTAGGCTTCGTATGCCCTCCACGTCCCGGCGCAGCTCCTGCGTCGAAACCATAGAGTAAGATACTTGACTTCAAAAGTATGGATCGGGTAGATGAACATCCGCTTACCCAGCTCCGAGGGTTATTCATAGAGAATCCATTCAACGGATTCGTGCGGAGGAAGTCCTCCTCCTCTCCCTTGTACAAGCCGGACAGGATCTTTGCGGATCGGCTGCCGAGCACAACCCTTTGTGGCCATGACGGTGGCGTCATCTTCCCGTTGAAATCCCACATAGGGTGGCCCCTATATTGGAGTGGCTGCACCCTCGCATAATGCACGTGGCCATGACTCGATCATGGTCAATCTGAGGGGCGATAACCTAATCCGGCCCATCGAGATAATGGACGCTCCTATTATCTTCCCGTTGAGGGCTCATGGCGCCAACTCAGGCGTTTCTTCAAGGGAGCATTGCCGAACTCCGGGAGGCCGATCCGAATCGGATCCGCAGAGGCGTCCTCCATATAGAACCATTCAAGGCCGGTCTTGGACGCCTTCTTCGAGGTGCCGGATAGATATCCGGTCCGGCGATCGCCATATTTCGGCTCCGCCCACTTGATATATCGACCCCTCATGAGAACGGGGTACGAGACAAAACAATCTCTTCCACAGCGCAAAATGGGGCTCGATGCCCAAGAACAACTCGCAAAGAGCTACGAAGCCCGCGATGTGCAAAACGGAGGCAGGCATGAGGTGGTGAAGCTGGAGTCCGTAGAATTCTAGGAGCCCCCGGAGAAACGGATGTATGGGAAATCCGAGTCCCCTTATTAGATAGGGGACAAAGCATACCCGCTCCCCTTTGGAAGGGTTGGGGACGCTCTCACCGCTTTCCACCCTTGTAGGTGGCTAGTCCGGCTCGAACCGGAACCATGAAAGCTGGGGAAGATATCCCTCGGTTTGGAGTGCCACTAGCTCATTTGTGTGGGCCAGGCATCTCCGCCAATCTCCTGGCTTAGGGCTGGGAGCGCGAGAGGAGGAGCCGCGTCGGCTATCCATGATGGAATGGATTTTTGTCAGAGGCGCTTCGATGAGAACTTGCAGATGGAGGATGGTGTGAGCTGGGTCTAGATCCTCGCCTCTCTTGTAGGCGGCTCGTTCGCATGGATAGGGGGTAAAATGTAAAAATACCCCAGCCTTTCGCATTCGTACGACACGTGGAAGAAGGCCATTATTGGGCATAGAAGCCAAGGAGCGCAACATTTATAAGGAAGCCGGACACTATTCGACGGGAACATGAAGTTTGAAGGAGAACCCGCCTTGCAACACCGAAGACAATATACGCGCCAGACTCGTCGTCGCTGAAGCCCGGTTAAGAGACTCTTGAGGGAGTTCCGGACTAGGGGTGTCCGGATAGCTGAACTATCATCATCGGCCGGACTCCAAGACTATGAAGATACAAGATTGAAGACTTCGTCCCGTGTCCGGATGGGACTTTCCTTGGCGTGGAAGGCAAGCTTGGCGATACGGATATGTAGATCTCCTACCTTTTTAACCGACTCTGTGTAACCCTAACCCTATTCGGTGTCTATATAAACCGGAGGGTTTTAGTTAAATGGGGACGAACAACAATCATACCATAGGCTAGCTTCTAGGGTTTAGCCTCTTTGACTCGTGGTAGATCCACTCTTGTAACACACATCATCAATATTAATCAAGCAGGACGTAGGGTTTTACCTCCATCAAGAGGGCCCGAACCTGGGTAAAACATCGTGTCCCTTGTCTCCTGTTACCATCCGCCTAGACGCACAGTTCGGGACCCCCTACCCGAGATCCGCCGGTTTTGACACCGACACAAGCCATGACCTTGTTGTTGTCTTAGGTCTAGAACTGTTTTTTGCTAGCTCCGAATTTCTAGTTTTTTGTGTGTGCTTGATAGATAATTTGTGATTTTTGGCGATGGGAGCTACAGTATGTTGAGCATTGGATTAGTACATGGGTGCTTGTTGGTGATGTTGCTGTTGATGCAACTATGGACTAGATGACAGAATAGAAGAGCTTGTTCAAGCAAGAGTCGATAGAGGGAGGAGTGCAGGTAGAGATTGAGGCAATGTATGCAACCATATTCATAGCAATGCAGCTGCCATGACCAAGTAGCAAGTAGCTATGCTGTTAGGTTTAGGGAGAGAAGTGGTGTTTGTGATGAAGCTGGTGTTTGGAGGTGTTATGCTGCCGAGTGTGTTGTGTCTATTGTTGGTTCTGATGAAATGACGTAGTGGTTCTATGAACTGGTGCTACTTACTCAGTTCTAAAGAAATGTATAGGCAACTTGCAGCAACACTTTATTTTGCTATATGCATCTGAACTAGTACTTTGCTTTACTATAGTAATGAGGGATGGTCAATGGTAGTGCCAGTTTGGAATTACCAATGTTGTAAGAGATGGTCAATCCTACTTTTGTATTACTTTGGTTGTAATATGACCAATGAATGAAAATTTGCACAAGGTTGACATTATCAATTGTACATTGTTTCATGCAAATGTCATGGCCACTTCATGCATTTGAACATGGCAGAAATGATATTTGGAAGTATAAACAAGGTTTTTCAAATAAATGTGCTTGCAAGTACCAATTGACAAACAAAGGGATAACATATTGACATTTAGTTTAGACAATGCATTTTTAGTCCAGTTTAGAAGCATGTGTACTTTCTTCAGGCTAAAACTGGTACCAAATTTTAAACAAATAGTACAGAATAAAGTACCAATTGAACGAAGAGATAGCATACTGAATTTTGTACCCTTTTTTAGATTGTTCAAACTAAAGCCGAAACTAAAGCTTAAGACCACACTTACTAGCAAATTGGTGTAGAAAAAATGCCCTGGAGGCAACAATAACAGTTACTCCCTCCATCCAAAATAAGCGACTCAACTTTGTACTAACTTTAGTACAAAGTTGAGTCGCCTATTTGGGGTCGGAGGGAGTATTATTTATCTCCAAGTTTGTAATTATGTTTATATTCCAAGCTATAACTGTAATGGTCCTCGAGTCCTTATATCCATAAATTCTAAGAGGAAAACCCATATGCATGTGTGGAATAATAAGCGATAAAAATGTATTCCTAGTCGTTACTCTAAGACTAGCTCAAGCGTTGCACGATGATCACGTTTTCATGATCATGGGCATGTCTATGCTAACAACTTTGAGGACACAATGTTAGAAGAACAATTTTGTTGAATCAAACCAAATTGATGTTATGCTATGAGATAAATTCATCACAACACTACAAGAGATCGTGCCTAGTATGACGAGCTAAAAAATGTCATCAAATAGCTAATAACATCACAAATTACCCCCCGGTGACATTTTATGGGCGTCACAAGCATCGTCACGGTATCCCCGTCACAGATTACTCCTAGTGACGATGCACACGCAAAAACATCATCCAAATTGGGATCTTCGGAGACGTTATATAGAGCGTCATCGACTTGGAAGTTAATGGTATATAACACAAAGAAAGTTAATGTCTGCATATTCCTTGGGCCATGAGAGTATCTGTTGGAAATATGCCCTAGAGGCAATAATAAAATGGTTATTATTGTATTTCCTTGTTCATGATAATTGTCTATTGTTCATGCTATAATTGTATTAACTGGAAACCGTAATACATGTGTGAATACATAGACCACAACATGTCCCTAGTAAGCCTCTAGTTGACTAGCTCGTTGATCAATAGATGGTTATGGTTTCGACCATGGACATTGGATGTCATTGATAACGGGATCACATCATTAGGAGAATGATGTGATGGACAAGACCCAATCCTAAGCATAGCACAAGATCGTGTAGTTCGTTTGCTAAGAGCTTTTCTAATGTCAAGTATCATTTCCTTAGACCATGAGATTGTGCAACTCCAGATACCGTAGGAATGCTTTGGGTGTACCAAACGTCACAACGTAACTGGGTGGCTATAAAGGTGCACTACAGGTATCTCCAAAAGTGTCTGTTGGGGTGGCATGAATCGAGACTGGGATTTGTCACTCCGTATGACGGAGAGGTATCTCTGGGCCCACTCGGTAATGCATCATCATAATGAGCTCAATGTGACTAATGAGTTAGCCATGGGATCATGCGTTACGGAATGAGTAAAGAGACTTGCCGGTAACGAGATTGAACGAGGTATTGGGATACCGACGATCGAATCTTGGGAAAGTAACATACGAGTAGACAAAGGGAATTGTATACGGGATTGATTGAATCCCCAACATTGTGGTTCATCCGATGAGATCATCGTGGAACATGTGGGAGCCAACATGGGTATCCATATCCCGCTGTTGGTTATTGGCTGGAGAACGTCTCGGTCATGTCTGCATGGTTCCCGAACCCGTAGGGTCTACACACTTAAGGTTCAGTGACGCTAGAGTTGTTATGGGAAATAGTATGTGGTTACTGAAGGTTGTTCGGAGTCCCGGACGAGATCCCGGACATGACGAGGAACTCCGGAGTGGTCCGGAGGTGAAGATAGATATATTGGACGAAGGGTATTGGAGTCCGAAATTGTTCTGGGAGTACCGGGTGACGACCAGCGTGACCGAAAGGTGTTCCGGAGGCCCCGGCAAGCGTTGGGGGCCTTATGGGCCAAGGGGAGGGGGCACACCAACCCACTAAGGGGTTGTGCGCCTCTCCCAACCCCTCTCACGTAACCTGGAGAGGTTGGGGCGCCTCCCCTAGGGAAGCCTCCCCTCCCGGCTTGGGGGCAAGTTTCCTAGGGGTGGGGGCGCCCAAACCCATCTAGGGTTTCCCCTGTGGCCGCCGTCCCTCCCCTAGGGAACCCTAGGGCGCCTCCTCCACCCCCTTCCCCCTATATATAGTGAGGGAGAGAGAGGGCAGCTGCACCCCTTGCCTGGCGCAGCCCTCTCCTCCTCCAACTCCTCCTCCTCCGTAGTGCTTAGCGAAGCTCTGGCGGAGACCCACGAGCACCATCGCCACCACGCCCGTCGTGCTGCTGGAGTTCTCCTCAACTTCTCCTCTCCCTTGATGGATCAAGAAGGAGGAGACGTCCCCGGGCTGTACGTGTGTTGAACGCGGAGGCGCCGTCCGTTCGGCGCTAGATCGGATCTTCCGCGATTTGAATCGCCGCGAGTACGACTCCATCAACCGCGTTCTTGTAACGCTTCCTCTTAGCGATCTTCAAGGGTATGGAAATGCACTCCCTCTCTCTCGTTGCTAGCATCTCCTAGATTGATCTTGGTGACACATAGGAAATTTTTCGAATTATTGCTACGTTCCCCAACAGTGGCATCATGAGATAGGTTTATGCGTAGATTCTATGCACAAGTAGAACACAAAGTAGTTGTGGGCGATGATTTGTTCAATTTGCTTGCCGTTACTAGTCTTATCTTGATTCGGCGGCATTGTGGGATGAAGCGGCCCGGACCGACCTTACACGTACACTTGCATGAGACAGGTTCCACCGACTGACATGCACTTGATGCATAAGGTGGCTAGCGGGTGTCTGTCTCTTCCACTTTAGTCGGATCGGATTCGATGAAGAGGGTCCTTATGAAGGGTAAATAGCAATTGGCATATCACCGTTGTGGTTTTGCGTAGGTAAGAAACGTTCTTGCTAGAAACCCATAGCAGCCACGTAAAACATGCAACAACAACTAGAGGACGTCTAACTTGTTTTTGCAGGGTATGCTATGTGATGTGATATGGCCAAAAGGATGTGATGAATTATATATATGTGATGTATGTGATCATGTTCTTGTAAAAGGAATCACGACTTGCATGTCGATGAGTATGACAACCAGCAGGAGCCATAGGAGTTGTCTTAATTTATTGTATGACCTGTGTTTCAATGAAAAACGCCATGTAATTGCTTTACTTTATTGCTAACCGTTAGCATAGTAGTAGAAGTAATAGTTGGCGAGACAACTTCATGAAGACACGATGATGGAGATCATGGTGTCATGCCGGTGACGAAGGTGATCATGCCACGCCTCGAAGATGGAGATCAAAGGGCGCAAGATGATATTGGCCATATCATGTCACTTTATGATTTGCATGTGATGTTTGTCATGTTTACATCTTATTTGCTTAGAACGGCGATAGCATAAATAAGATGGTCCCTCGCTAAAATTTCAAGAAAGTGTTCCCCCTAACTGTGCACCGCTATGAAGGTTCGTTGTTTCGAAGGACCACGTGATGATCGGGTGTGATAGATTCTAACGTTCGCATACAACGGGTGTAAGCCAGATTTACACATGCGAAACACTTAGGTTGACTTGACGAGCCTAGTATGTACAGACATGGCCTCGGAACACAAGAGACCGAAAGGTCGAACATGAGTCATATAGTAGATACGATCAACATGAAGATGTTCACCGATGATGACTAGTCCGTCTCACGTGATGATCAGACACGGCCTAGTTGACTCGGATCATGTATCACTTAGATGACTAGAGGGATGTCTATCTAAGTGGGAGTTCATTAAATAATCAGATGAACTTAATTATCATGAACATAGTCAAAAGGTCTTTGCAAATTATGTCGTAGATTACGCTTTGGTTCTACTGTTTAAGATATGTTCCTAGAGAAAATTTAGTTGAAAGTTGATAGTAGAAATTATGCGGACTGGGTTCGTAACTGAGGATTATCCTCGTTACTGCGCAGAAGGCTTATGTCCTTAATGCACCGCTTGGTGTGCTGAACCTCGGACATCGTCTGTGGATGTTGCGAACATCTGACATACACGTTTTGATGACTACATGATAGTTCAGTGTGTAATGCTAACTGTTTAAAATTGTGGCACCAAAGACGTTTTTGAAACGTCGCAGAACATATGAGATGTTCCAAAGACTGAAATTGGGATTTCAGACTAGTGCCCACGTCAAGAGGTATGAGACCTCTGACAAGTTTCTTAAGCCTGCAAACTAAGGGAGAAAAGCTCAATCGTTGAGCATGTGCTCAGATTGTCTGAGTACTACAATCGCTTGAATCGAGTGGGAGTTAATCTTCAGGATGAGATAGTGATGGTTCTCAATATTCACTGCCACCAAGCTATTAGAGCTTCGTGATGAACTATAACATATCAGGGATAGACATGATGATCCTTGAGCAATTCGCGATGTTTGACACCGCGAAAGTAGAAATCAAGTAGGAGCATCAATTGTTGATGGTTAGTAAAACCACTCAAGAAGGGATACTTCATGAAACGACAAATCAGTTGCTGCTCTAGTGAAGACACTCAAGGTTGAACCCAAACCCGAGACTAAGTGCTTCTGTAATGAGGGGAACGGTCACTGAAGCAGAACTACCCTAGATACTTGGTAGATGAGAAGGCTGGCAAGGTCGACATAAGTATTTTGGATATACGTTATATTAATGTGTACTTTACTAGTACTCCTAGTAGCACCAGGGTATTAAATACCGGTTCGGTTTCTAAGTGTTAGTAACTCGAAATAAAAGGCTATGGAGACTAGCTAAAGGTGAGATGACGATATGTTGGAAGTGTTTCAAGGTTGATGTGATCAAACATCGCACGCTCCCTCTACCATCGAGATTAGTGTTAAACCTAAATAATTGTTATTTGGTGTTTGCGTTGAGCATAGACATGATTGGATTATGTTTATCGCAATACGTTTATTCATTTAAGGAGAATAATGGTTACTCTGTTTATTTGAATAATACCTTCAATGGTCTTGCACCTAAAATGAATGGTTTATTGAATCTTGATCATAGTGATACACATGTTCATGCCAAAAGATATAAGATAGTAATGATAGTACCACATACTTGTGGTAATCGCCATTTGAGTCATATTGGTATAAAATGCATGAAGAAGCTCCATGTTGATGGATCTTTGGACTCACTCGTTTTGAAAAGATTGAGACATGCGAACCATGTCTATTGGTAGATATGCATGAAGAAACTCCATACAGATGGATCGTTTGGACTCACTTGATTTTGAATCATTTGAGACATGCAAATCATACCACATGGGCAAGATGACTGAAATGCCTCGTTTTCAAAGAAGATGGAACAAGAAAGCAACTTGTTGGAAGTAATACATTTTGATGTGTGCAGTCCAATGAGTGTTGAGGCATCGCATGATGGATATCATCATGTTCTTACTTCACGGATGATTTGAGTAGATGGAGTATATTTACTTGATGAAACACAAGTCTGAATTATTGAAAGGTTTAAGTAATTTCAGAGTGAAGTTGAAGATCGTCGTGACAAGAGGATAAAATGTCTATGATATGATCATAGAGATGAATATCTGAGTTACGAGTTTGGCACACAATTAAGACATTGTGGAAATTGTTTCACAACTAATACCGCCTGGAACACCATAGTGTGATGGTGTGTCCGAACATCATAACTGCACCCTATTGGATATGGTGCATACCATGATGTCTCTTATCGAATTACCACTATCCTTTATGGGTTAGGCATTAGAGACAACCGCATTCACTTTATATAGGGCACCACGCAATTCCGTTGAGACGATACCGTACGAACTATGGTTTAGAGAAACCTAAGCTATCGTTTCTTAAAAGTTTGGGGCTGCGACGCTTATGTGAAAAAGTTTCAGGCTGATAAGCTCAAACCCAAAGTGGATAAATGCATCTTCATAGAATACCCAAAACAGTTGGATATACCTCCTATTTCAGATCCGGAAGCAAATTGATTGTTTCTAGAAACAGGTCCTTTCTCAAGGAAAAGTTTCTCTCGAAAGAATTGAGTGGGAGGATGGTGGAGACTTGATGAGGTTATTGAACCGTCACTTCAACTAGTGTGTAGCAGGGCATAGGAAGTTGTTCCTGTGGCACCTACACCAATTAAAGTGGAAGCTTATGATAGTGATCATGAAACTTTGGATCAAGTCACTGCCAAACCTCGTAGGTCGATGATACTGTTCGGATCTGAATATTCATATCACAATTAATAAGAATTACAATGAAATTATGCAAACTAGCATTCCACATCAAAAATTATCTTTTTTATCATTTACCTACTCGAGGACGAGCAGGAATTAAGCTTGGGGATGCTTGATACGTCTCCAACGTATCTATAATTTTTTATTGCTCCATGCTATATTATCTACTGTTTGGGCAATATTGGGCTTTATTTTCCACTTTTATATTACTTTTGGGACTAACCTATTAACCGGAAGCCCAGCCCAGATTTGCTATTTTTTTTGCCTATTTCAGTGTTTCGAAGAAAAGGAATATCAGACGGAGTCGAAACAGAACGAAATCAACTGGAGAAGTTATTTTTGGAAGGAAAACTACCGGATGGACTTGGACCCCACGTCAGGAGAGAAGGGAGGCGGCCACGAGGGTGGAGGGCCCCCCTAGGGCACGCCCCCTGCCTCGTGGGCCCCCCAAAGCTCCACCGACGTACTTCCTGCACCCATATATACCTACGTATCCTAAAACTTCCAAAAAATAGAGGATAGATCGGGAGTTCCGCCGCTGAAAAACCTCCAGAGCCACCAAAAACCAATCGGGACCCTGTTCCGGCACCCTGCCGGAGGGGGGAACCCTCACCGGAGGCCATCTTCATCATCCCGACGCTCTCCATGACGAGGAGGGAGTAGTTCACCCTCGGGGCTGAGGGTATGTACCAGTAGCTCTGTGTTTGATCTCTCTCTCTCTTGTGTTCTTGATTTGGCACAATCTTGATGTATCGCAAGCTTTGCTATTATAGTTGGATCTTATGTTTCTTCTCCCCCTCTACTCTCTTGTAATGAATTGAGTTTTCCCCTTGAAGTAATCTTATCTGATTGAGTCTTTAAAGATTTGAGAACACTTGATGTATGTCTTGCCGTGCGTATCTGTGGTGACAATGGGATATCACGTGATTCACTTGATGTATGTTTTGGTGATCAACTTGCGGGTTCCGCCCATGAACCTATGCATAGGGGTTGGCAGACGTTTTCGCCGTGATTCTCCGGTAGAAACTTTGGGGCACTCTTTGAGGTTCTATGTGTTGGTTGAATAGTTGAATCTGAGATTGTGTGATGCATATCGTATAATCATACCCACGGATACTTGAGGTGACAATGGAGTATCTAGGTGACATTAGGGTTTTGGTTGATTTGTGTCTTAAGGTGTTATTCTAGTACGAACTCTAGGGCTGTTTGTGACACTTATAGGAATAGCCCAACGGATTGATTGGAAAGAATAACTTTGAGGTGGTTTCGTACCCTACCATAATCTCTTCGTTTGTTCTCCGCTATTAGTGACTTTGGAGTGACTCTTTGTTGCATGTTGAGGGATAGTTATGTGATCCAATTATGTTATTATTGTTGAGAGAACTTGCACTAGTGAAAGTATGAACCCTAGGCTTTGTTTCAAAGCATTGCAATAACGTTTACGCTCATTTTTACCCCTATATACCTTGCTGTTTTAATATTTTCAGATTACAAAAACTTATATCTACCATCCATATTGCACTTGTATCACCATCTCTTCGCCGAACTAGTGCACCTATACAATTTACCATTGTATTGGGTGTGTTGGGGACACAAGAGACTCTTTGTTATTTGGCTGCAGGGTTGTTTGAGAGAGACTGTCCAGAATTGATAAAGAGAAGCAGCTTTGAAGTCATGGAGAACGAAAATAGGACCCTGACGAAATAACGAAAAAGTAAAAGTGACCGAGATGCGAGGGAAAAACTTTTGTTTCACATTTCCGGAAAGAAGCGAAGCAACGAGCCTAGTAGGGGAAGTTATACTATAGACGCTATATCCATGCCTGTTCGAAATGTGAATTATAGTGATTTAGCATACTGGGAATGGAACTTGATGTAACCCGTTGGAAACTCTCTTTGAGACTCATTGGCTATAGAAATACAGATTCAAACTTGATTGTGTCTAAAGCCAGAAGAGAAGGTATGATAGGACAAGTGCCGTTCGATGCCTTGTAACCATTTCCATGTTCTGGTCCGGGTTCTAGGTCTAAAAGAAGCATTGGTTGCGGAGCTTAGAAGAAGGTGACTCGGAGCCTAAGGAAGGTGACTCG